>VFFE01007168.1:796832-809128 GCA_008921705.1 Burhinus oedicnemus | reverse complement strand
CCGACTTCCATAGCCAAGCTAATAAAACGGAAAGCAATAAGAAATTCCAGCAGAAGGGAGGTGTGGGGGAGGAGGGAAGGGAAGATACTGCTCATTTGAACCTATCCTAAATAGGAGAAGATAATTAGCCACATATATCCCAGAAAGAATAGCAACAGTATATGCAATTATTGGGAATGCACACTTTAAGAGCATTTGCCAAAAATGCCTGCTTTTATTAAAAAGGAATGGCTTCACAAAGGCCCAACTGTAAGAAAGGTTGTAATTTGCCCAAATAAAACTTAATTTGATCCATGAAATAGCTGTGGTTTATTGTGTAATATATGTGCTATGTGTTTTAATTTAATAGAATCCAATATAATTGTAAGCCAGTCGAGTTTCAGAGCAACTTTGGGTTGTTCCCACAGTGTATATAGTACAGATGCTACTTTGTGCATCGCACCAGCACATACATAAATCAGGAATATAGAAAGGATTATCCACAAAGCAGCAAGTAATGCTTCATCATGCACCAAACGGAAAACAAGGCCTTTGAGGAAAGCAGAAGAAGTTATTTACAGGAAATAAGTCTGGATGCTCTGCAGTTAACCGCTGCGTCTCAGGCTCCTGGACCCAGTCTTGGGGTTTTAGTGCTGGGACAGCAGCCACAGGGACCAGCCCTGGGATGTCACCCAGCACCAAGTGATGCTGCGGACCCTGTTGCAATAGCGTGTCACCCCCAGCACACCTCCCGTCCTTGGGGCTTGCCAGATTCAGCAGCCCAGTTCACCTCAAGTAGAGGGAAATGGAGATGAATCTTTATTTTTGTTTTCTAGGAAAGTTGTGGTCCACGTTGGCCATCCGTCAGACCAGATCCATGTGCACCCACAAGGCAGCTCCTGATCCCAAACGGCTCAGACAAGGGACTGGAGGGACGTGATGGGGTGAAGGCACCAGTATCTCTCTTGCCTCCCAGCACAGCTCCGCCGCCACCCCACACCCAGTTTCTCAGAAAACGGAGCTTAAAAACCAGCCAGTGTAACCAGGTAGCAGCAGATCCACCAGCAGCCCCGCTCACCGAATTCATGGCACCAGCAGCAGTTTTGCACAGCCCACAGCCCCCTCCCCGCAGCTGGCTCCCTCCGCAGGGCCATCTATCTGGATGAGACATTTGAATTTTGGTCCTCGCATTTGTCAGGGAAAAAAACCCACTCTGGCTCCTGATGCTCATTTCACACCCCTCGGAGGCACTGGGAGAGCAGCAGCTCTGACCACACAGCTGCTTCATCCTCTGACCCAGGACCACACCGTGTCCTGGGTGGCTGCTAAAGCTCTTCCTCCACTTGAATCCCACCCTCTGGCTTGAAGACAGACATGGCTCCAACACCAGAATGGGCAAAAAGTCCGAGCCTATAGGACCCACTGAAGTTCTGGGTAGCACAGGTACGGATGAGCATTTCAGCAACTCTATTGCCCTGTTAAAAATGATAATTCGCATCCCAAACAAAGAGCTGGAGATGTTCCATTATTTACCAAGACCATGAAGTCAAGCAGTATCATGCCCCGAGGCACACCTCCCGTTCCTGCCTCTGCACCAATAGCGATTTTTTTTTTCTTTTTCCTTGCCAGCACGCGCGTGGGGGGCAATATTCAGCTTTTAATTATGCATTGAACAAGTCCCACACACTTCTATTGTGGAGATAAAATCCTGAGAAGAAGGATTATGGTCTAGAGACAGACAGACTCTGTAGAACGGTGGCAAAACCCATGCCACTAAGGGATCTCAGCCTCTTTTTCACCAAAGCCGAATGGGGCTCCTTTTAGCATTAATTTCTTTTCCATTCCGGGTAGCAAAAGGTATTTCTCAGTGTAATAGGAATGAACGTCAAGGACAGGGATGATGAATGCCTTCTCACAGGGGAAGCAGCAGCCTCTGGGATCTACCAGCAGCAACTGGCTGCTTCTCATCAGCCTATCACACAGACAGTTTTAAAATGCAACATTACTCAAATTAAGAGGATCTTGTCAAATAAGCACACTCCACAAATCAAAGCTCATAAGGACTCAGGTCCAGTACTAGGAGAGTTACTAATTCAGGACTTCCGCTTGAGTAGACTTTGGGTGTATTTGGCACAGGGAAGCCAGAAACAGACTGTGCAGCCTTCTGCCTCCTGGCTGTACCCATAACACCACGAGGAACCAGCTGATTCCTCTGTCAAGGCTTTGGCACTCACAGATAAAGATGTCCAGCAAGTTTCGCTGCCTGAATAACATCTTAGAACATCTCCATGTCCCATCACCTCCGCAGATGATGCATAAAGCAGCCAGGGTGAGTCAGACCATTCATCTCAAGCCCTTCTGCAGGATCAAGATCTTACTCCTTGTTGACAAGGAAATCTGAGGGCTGTGGTCTGGGGAGGCTCCACCTGAGGAGTCACTGCCTTGGAGGGGTGAGACTCACCAGCTTAGGATCAGCTGAGGCACCAAAACCCATGGAACACCCCCTGTCCTACAACAAAACCACAACCTCTCCGTACAAATAACTGACAAGCTAGAGCAAACTCCAAGGTCAGTGCATTGCTGAAGCCCTTCTGCGCAGGTGGAAAGGCCTGTTTGCTCAGGGATTTGCTGCCCTTGTGTTTCCTCTGACCACACAGGGCTGGGGGAATGGTCCAGGGATCCTGCTATGCTACTGGGTGGTGGCACACCCAGCTCCTTCAGCTCAGAGTTTGACTGGTAGCAGCAGAATGGGTGTCCCAGCACTACTACAGGGAAAGAAAGCACTTCCCTGCTGCACTGCCCAACACATCCCTCCAAAAAAGCACTGTGATAATGTGGGAACACGGGTGACCCAATAACCTTCCCAGAACAAAGCTAAACCAGCTCCAGCTCAAAAACAATCCCACAAAAGCCTGCAGCACCCCACTATTGGGGCATCATCAAAGCACATCAGGAGCTTGGTCCAAGCACAGCCCTGGTGGAAGCAACCTAGCACCCTCCTGCCAAGGGCCTGCTTTTGTTTCTGCCCTTAAAATGATATTAACTCCATACACATTTTAAAGGAACAAGAACAGAGAATGTACCACTTACCTAAGGTGTTAGAAGACCACAACTGTTCCAGAAAGGAGAAGAAGCTGCACTCAAAGGATCCCAGAAGCCTGCCCAGAGGACAGGGTGGTGTGGCCATCCTGTTTTTATAGGGGCTGGAGCAGATGCTCAAACACCAGCAGCTGTGGGTGCAGGCACATGAGAGACCCATCAGCAAAATCCAACGATGCCCAGCTGCTCCTGCAAACCCGGGCAGGGACATAATTCCTGGTTTCCTGATGTAAGTGCCCTCCATCCACAGCCACCCCAAGAGCTGCTCCAAGCACCAACCTACAGCCACTGAACAGCCCCCAGCTTTAAACCTAGTGCAGGGATCACGCGGGACGGCTTCAGCTGAGCTTTGCAAGGGTCCAGCGTGGCCTTCAATAGCTCGGCAGTCCTAAAGCTTCTTTAAAGGGTCCTAAGTTTGAATGATTACACTAAATTATTAAAGAGGAGAAATGGGACAGAAGAGAATACTTGATGTCTTACTTCATTGCCTCACTGCAAAAACCCTTTTTTATTCCCTTTAAAGCCTTGCTGTCAACTGAAATAAAACTCCAGATTTATTCCTGGGGAAGCACATACGAGTAATAAAAAAAAAGGAAAAATTAAGCACAATCAGTGGATTGCACGAGGGAAATCCCAAAGTTAACGCTCGGATTTCAACCCACAAAAATCCTTTCACTGATGCAAACCCAGAACGGAGCCGAAAGGCGCCCGACCAGCCCAGCTGCACTGCAAATGCAAAGGCTCCAGCTAGGGAAAATCAACAGCACATGAACAACAGCTTTCATGGCCACTGGGATAAGGCCACCTGTGGATGGTATAAAAGCAAACAACAATGCCCATCCTTGATGCTATTTTGTCCAAAATATGGAAGAAGCCAGTAGAAAGTGGAAAATCATGGCACTGCTGCATCGGTGTGTGCAGACGAGGAGGACAAGGGGGACAGGGAGGAAGGCAGCAGCTGGCTCATAAAGCGAATGCAAAACCTTCTGGGTGGTGCTGGGAAATGCCAGAAAAGAGGAGGAGAAAAGAAAGCAGGGAGAAGCAACTCAGCTTTTGGCTGGTTTGTCCCAATTAAAATGAGGATGGTATTAACAAAAACCTCTTTAAACAAACCCCAAAACATAAAAATGACCTCCTGACCAACTGCGTGAAAGTGAGTGATGAAGGTGGTACGGCAGGACACACTGAATCTAAGCCAAAGGGGATAAAAAAACCCTGCAAAGCTCTTGAAAGCTGGCTTTAAACGATAGTGACATGTTTTGACACCGTTCCCTGAAAACAATGTCTGCAACACAAACAAAAATTAATTATGTCAAGTATTAATACTGATGCTGCATGAACTCAACCAATGTGGTCCCAATTATTTATCAAGTATGGTTGTAATTTGAAAAATGACTGCGGAAATGTCATTGCGATATTCTCTGCTCATGTCTCTGCCTGACGTCCACCCCAGGTCTGTGTGTCCCCCTGGCGGGACGTGGTCCCCACCTTCCCCATCCTCGCTCCTGGCTGCTGGAGAAACACCAAGTCCAGTAGCCAAAATGCATGACCCTGACATGCATCAGGAGGGCTTTTTAATAGGAAGTTCACCTCCTATTTTACTCTCCCTCCGAGTTTTGAGCCATCAAGGAGGTCTCATTGCATATTATTCTCTGCAAGTATGAGGCCTACAGAAACATCCTCTGTAAGGCTGAAAGCTGAGGTGCTCCTGCAGTCACCGGACTCCAGACGCTGGGACTTGATGAAAATCACACATACAGGGATTTGTAACACAACTCTAAAGCTTGGCAACGCTAGTCACTGGCAATAAAAAACTTCACTAACCAAGCGCAGCCAGACAACATCCAACCTGCCCACGCAAGCGCATGGGTGCGACAGCACTGAAGCTCACGTAGAAGTCAGCAAAGTGCCTGATTTTACCCAGGATTTCCAGAAAGAGTAAATCAGCTGAGACAAGCTCGTGTGACCAGGACTTCTGGCTGAAACTGCTCCTCAGAGCAAATACATTCTTCCCAAACAATTCTGTATCGGTTTATTGCCTGGACGATAGACAAATGTGCACGCAACTCATCCAACTCACCTCCACCTTGAAGTTACTGGAGAGGTTCCCAGAATTCAGGCCACGCTCCGGTGTCTCCAACTGAGGATCCACCCAACCATGAGTTGTCCAAAACCACCATTTGTTTCTCAACCATCGAACATGTCCGGGAGGTACCGGACTCAGAGGGACAATCCCTGTGCAAGGCTGATACTGCAAACTGGTCCTACTAGGCAGTTTTTAGAACCATGGTCTATTCCGCTCTTCCCACCAGCATCAATACCCATCAATTTGCACTGGTACCCATTAATTTGAGAAATATGAACATGCACCCTCATCTTCATGATGTCCCCATTGTGTTTTGTGTTATCAGAGATCACAGAGCCCTGAGCAAGAACAGCTACAGGAGATTTTCCTCACACCTTCTCCTTTTGCTCCCTGGCTCTCAAATTGTCCTCATTTACCCTCCTCTTGGAGACAACTGCAGCCTTCCAGCAACTCATTTATTGTTTTTCCAAGGGTGCTGGCTGAGCTGGGAGACAGTGGTCGCCCCTCTGGAAACCCCCCCTGAATGCAGAGCGCGTGAGCAGACACTGCTGTGGACTTCAGTCGGGGGGGGGGACACAAAAAAAGACAATTAAACCCCCCCCCTATTATGCGAATACTTTATTATCAATGAGTGACTGGTATTAGCTTTTTGTCTGGGTATTAATAATATTTCAAAAAACCATACATCAAAATTAGGGCTTTCTCCTATTTTTGCTGTATAATTTTTCTTTTTTAAAAAAATCTGTATTGAAAGAATTATATAAGCCAAAGTGCATTTTCTGTTTTTTGTCCATATACACATTGCACCATACATAAATAATTACATTGTAAAAATGACTCCATAATTACAAGTATAATATATATTTTCATATAATATATAAAACTTTATATTAAATCTAGGTAGATGATATTTGGGATAGTCTGTGTCTTTTTTTCTTTTTCCTTTCGTCAGAGGCTGACTGTTACCGGTTGTTACTGAGTAAAATCTCCAGCCAACAAGGACACGACGTGATAAACTGTCTCGAGTAACACGGTCCCCAGCCTTTGGCGAAGCTAATCCGCACGCTGTTCGGGTCATAGGGCCCATCCGCGTAATCCAGATCGGCCGTGTGCTGCAAGAGGCAGGACTTCTCGTAGTCAAACACCTTGATGGAATAACCCGGCATCACCTTGCGCACTATCAAAGTCCTACAGTTGGGGATGTCCAGTGTCGGGGAGTTTACGAAGATGGGATGCTCGCTGCGGTTGTAAGCCCACACACCGTCCGGTTCTTTGCTAAGTAAAATCCCGTAGCCGATTTTACTTCGAGTCCTTCTCACAGTCTCGCTCCTGTTTTCCAGGTTTAGCTGTCCGAGGCAGAAGCCGTTTCCTTGAGGTAGGTCATAAAATATACTGACAGACTGTTCGTACACTGTGTAGAGGCGGCCCACACGTGTCCGGTGCTCCCAATAGGCCACGTTGCACCAATGGCTCCTCTTCATGGCATCAGGCGACGTACTGGCATCTGTAGGGGAAAGCAGAGGAAAAGTCAGGGTTTGCTGTGACGGCCTGGGAAAAGACAGGTATGGAGGGTAAGCAAGCAGCTCTTCCCACCCATCAGTTTTGCTCATGTGGGAACTGAACTTGTGTTCAACCCAAAGCTTGTGCTCAACCCAAACCTCGCCTTGAGTTACGACAAATGCCACCAAGAAAGAAGGCTCAAGCAAAGGCTACTGACCCAACGGGCCACCCGTCAGCTGCCATGGAGCTCAACATCTCTTTCTCTCTCTTATTTAATGTTCAATCCTGCGTCCAGCAGCCAGGAGAACCCTGTGTACTCAAGATACAAGCATTTCTACCACCAAGAGCTGGCACAGATAATATACTACTGCAACTCAGCCACCCCTGAGCTTGGCAGGTCCTCAAGGCCCCCCAGCATTGCTGTGGTGGTGTAACCCCATTTTCAAAGGCAAACTCGTGTTGAGCTGAAACACAAGGGATGTCCATGAAGTGCCTGGATGACTGACCTGACAGTTCTCTCTGCTATGTAATATTCTTTGACAGCAATGCTGACGTTCCCACAGGGAATGTGAAATCTGAGGACGCATTTCATGCCAAGGGGGAGTAGTTGCTATGATCTATACGTGTCCTCCTACAAAGCTATTGGAACTCTCTCCAGAACAATGAGAAACATCTCTCCTTTCTAGGAATTACATTCAAGGAAGACAGGAGGGACACAGACTGCCAGAAATCTATTTAATTTATGATGCCTTCAGAATTTATGATGTCTCCAGAAGGAAGATGGGAACTCTCAGCCCTAAAAGAGCACCAAAGAGGGCGAATTAACCTCTTGCTGAACATCATTCCTGCTCCTACCCCACCAGTTAACAGAAAACCACACTGGGATTTCAAGCAAGGAGCTCTGCTTTGAGCCAGCCCTGCTCTGTGCCCGGCATTAAGCTCCCTGACAATATATCACGCGCCCGCGGCCTGCTGACCCCTCTGCCTTCATGCCATCATGTCCGATTAACTCGCACGCGGGGTGATGCCATTATTTTGCCTCAGAGACCCTATTGACGCACCGGATTTCAAGCACAGCCCTACAGCCCCGTTTCTTTTCAGGCTCAAATTACCCCGGAGGGGAACGGGCTCTCCTCCCCATTAACGATCTTTGAATTAAGCGGCTTTGTTCGAGTTTAACTTGAGTTGTAACTATACAAATGTTAAGGGGAGGGAGATGGGGGAAGGGGGGTAATTGGGCAAACAGGGAGGCAGCAGGGCAGCGGGATGCCCTTTGCCATTGCTCACCATCTCACACCAACCCCTTCACCCGCCACAGGTATAAACCACCCTAAAAATGCCAGATTGGCCCCTTTCTCCCCAGTCATCTGTTCAAATAAGTTTTAGGACCCAGCATGGCTGCCAACAGCCCCTTCTTGGTTTGATGCACATTTTATCCAGAACTGGGAAGGAAACCCCGCAGCAATCAGACACTTCAACCCCACTGGGAAAAGAAACACCATTTCCCTGCATTTATGGCAATCCTCCATGAAGGAGCGAGCCAAGACCTTCATGCCCCCTACTACTGGACGTGATGTCCTGGGCCTCCTAAAAGCATGGGAAAAGCCCTGCTGAACACAACTGGGCGATATGCACCCCTTAAATTCAGTTAGTAGCTCTGCACAGCAGGGAAATGGGTGAAGACCCTTGGTCAGAGCAACGGCAGCATCCTGGAGCCAGGTGAGGCAAACTTGGGTTCTTTTCCCCAAGGACCAGGTCCTGTCCCCCAGCCACAGCTCTTGAGGTGGGGTGGAACACTCCACCCCACCCCAGTGGTACCTATGGGTCTTCGTGTGTCTGTGCTTCTAAGTCATCCTCCATGGAAACCACTCAGTCACTCCGTAATAAGCTCATTCTAATGCTGCACTCTGCTAATGACAAAAATCAGCAAAACCAAAGGGTTTTCCTCATTCTTACTCTTTGGCCAATAGCTGTATTTCCTTTGCCATCTCAAATGACCCTCTTGTGACCGGATCGCCAGGAGTTAAACAAACAACCCAACTTGCTCCGAAAGCGTAATGACTTCATCAGCAAGTACATGATGAATATGTTGTACCCAAGCATATCGTGACAAACGGACTTCACTCTTCCTGAAGTATCTCATGATGCCTTGCAAAGCACCAGTCATGCGAACGTTAAGTTTTAGGGGAGGAAGAAAAGATTCAAATGTAATTCATGGTTAGAAACCCCGCCAGCTGCCTAGTGCCAACATGATGCACTAAGATCTCCACCAAGAACAGAAACTTTGATGAAATTGGTGATAAAAAGTTTCAGAACCTCTTTGTAGTATTTCTGCAGCAGTTGCAAAAATGATGTTAACCAAGTTGATGGCATTAACACAAATCTGACCCAAACAGTCTTACCTAATGGAATGTTACTGAAGGAAGAGCATCCTTAGCTACATCTGTACAAACCCCTGAAATCAACAGCTTGGCATGGATGAAAATCTTCTGACCTTCTCTGATAACATCCCTTGGTCTACCACCATGTAGAAGGTCAGCACATTTTGCTCTTTAAAACGCACTATGGCAAATAACTCCAGATTTTAAGAGGTGAAAAAAGATGTAGTTCATAAATGACACAACAGCAGAAATAAGACGTACTGAGTAACTGCACTTCATCTGCAGATGGATCTTCCACAGCGTCCAGTATCCACAGTCATCTTTCCCCTGGGACATCATACACTTAAGACACCCTCAGTGCCTTTCCAAAACTCTTCTCAAATGCTAGATTTTGCTGTGGTCCCACTCCAGTGATGCTGGGGGGGCTACACACAAGCTCAGAGCTTTTCATCTGCAGGGCCCGGAGGCTGGTAGCAATTACTGAGGCTCTGCATCTGTTTAACTTCCCAACCTCTACAAAGCCTTGCATGCCCATTAGGTAAGCTGGGTTTGTTATTACATTTTTTAGAAACTACCACTCAGCCCCTGAATTTCCCTTACAGACTAAGAATGGGATAACTTCAAAACTCAAGTTTCCTCATCAGTTGAATTAATTAGGGGAACAGTCAGCAATAAACATTTAAATAGGTGTTTCCCATGGTTTATTGCAAATTAACATACCTAGTGGGGGAAAGCAAAGCAGGAGGAAACCAGTGTCTATTCTACAAGAACATCTACAAGAACATCTCGGTGTTGGTGTCACCATCCCTGGTGCCATGTCTGCTTTCCAGGAACCGGCAAGTATTTTGGTAAAGTCACCAAACCTACACACATAGTGAAAACACGGGAAGGTTTTTTTCACATCTCCTGCTTTGATGCCTCTAAAATAGCCTTTCTAAAATAATTTCCATGCAATTTCTGGCATGAGCTTCAGCCCATCCATACATGCACACATCTCGGGGGGGGTCAAACCCCCCTGCCAATGTGTTTCCCATCTCTGTCACCCCATCACAGCTCTGGCCCGGCAGCGACAGCTCTGCTAGCTCGAAGCACTCCTGGAGATGTCCTGTGCTCCTTCAAACTTCACTTCCACCCCACTTCTCCTGGCCAGGGCTAAAGAAAGGCTTTAAAAGCCATGCACCAGCTGCAAAAGCAACCTGCCTGTGGCCCGCAGGCAGATAAAACACCCCAAAAGGAGATGGTTAAAAGGCTCATCCGAAAAGCCTCTGCCTCTGGAGAGCTTTCGGCAGGGTCCCTCTTCTCCCCCAGCCCCAGCCATCGCCGTCCTTCCCGGCTGCCTCGCTCTCCGTGCCGCGGTGGGTTCCTTTGCCCTTTTTTTATCTCCCAGCGCATTCAACCAAATCCTGCAAAGATGAACTCATCTCGCAGCCCTGACATAAAGCAAGCACTTCAGCAAGCCCCTAAATACAAGGGGGCCTGCGCTGTGTCTCATCCCCTGCCAAGTATTAGTTTCGCCTCCAGCTATTAGCCACTACCACTCCACAGACAGCAGGGGCGGCTGGCAGAAAAGCATGTCCTCTGCCTTTTAAATAAATATTCCATTTTTTCCTCCTCTTTTTCCACGCTGCCCTTTATGCACAGACAAGAAAATCCACTTTTTTTTTCTCTCCTCCTCACCCCCCCCCCCTTTCTGCTGGAACAGAGGCAGGCTTGTTAGCTTTCTTTCTGAAGAAAGCAAAATATTTTAGTCCGGCAGTGCCTCCCTCAATGGTATACGCCACATTTTTAACAACTATCATTGTAGGCAGCTACAACTTCTAACAGCTACATTTAGGCTGGCGTCAGGGCTATCTCCTCCATCAAAGCCACCTTTATCGATCAGATGGACGGGCTGAAACTCTGGCTCTTGTTTACTCGTTCCTCCGAGTCGCCGTTTCCTCCGCTGCGGCGATGCCTCGCAGCAGACACATCCAAAAGGAAATTCAAAGGATTTAAGATAAAACAACAAGATAGGAAGCAAGACGGAGAATCAAAACCAGAACTTGACGGGAAAAGAGTCTTGCATGGCTCAGGCAGAAGGAATCCGGGTACGGGAATAAATGCAAAGAGCAAATACTGTAAATCCTCGGGGCGTTAGCAGTGCTGCTGCTTTCGCTCCCTGCAGAGCGTGGAGGTAAAGAAAATAACTTGAGGTTTCAAGATTATTTGTGATTTGACAGTGCTTTATGCCAGTGAAGTTCAAAGCAGTGCATTAAAAGACAAAAGAAAGATGCTTTTTTCCAAAACAAAATGCTGCACAGTCCCACTGCTTGATGTTGCACTTAAAAGCAGGATAGAAACCACACGCAGATCACAAAACACACAATTAAAATATCTCTGATTCATGCTTCGGCTCTTCCGAAGCCACCAAACCTCCTCTCAGCAGGTCAAACAGCCCCCACAATATACGGCTGCAAGTAAGATCTTGCTGTGTAAGGAAACGGGGGTGAGAAGGGAAGTTTGCTGCAGTGCTTTGAGGAATAGTCCCCTTTTTGCAAGGATTCCTGATGAAACCGTCGTAAGTCACGCCGTGTTGTCTTCCCAAGCAGAGTCCCCCCTCCCCACCTAACCCCACACCACGCTCGTGGGTTTGCCGAACACACTGAAGAAGCGCCCACAGGGAAGCCCACGCGTTGGAGGCAGGAAAATCACTGCATGCTCCAACCGCGACAGGGACTCGAATGCACACCTGGGCACCTGAAGAGATGAGGTGGGATATTCAGAAGTGTCCCCACGGCTCAACCCACACCCCATTTGCACGTCCCACCCTCCCGTTCCCCTGCGTCTCGGGGCAGCCTAATGCTCCTCTGGCCATGGAGCTCAGTCATATCCTTTCTCAACGGCCAAGGTCTTTCTTCAGTTTTATTCTTCAGACTATCAGATATGTGCTCAGCCTTTTTTCTCCCCTCTGCTGTCGCACAGATAGATGCTTACACTACCCAACAGGCAGAAGCATGGAATCAGGATGGTTATAGCCACACACAGGTCACCATGAACAAGGTCCAGATAAACCGCCCGGCACAAAGAACGCACGTATTTCCCAGAAACATTTTAACAGTTCACCAGGGAGCTATCGCTTAAAATAATCTCCCATTAATACCCTTAGAAACAAGCTGCAGGGTAAGGAAGGGGTTAAAACTTTCCACAGCAGAAATGGAATTTTTATGGCCCTGCAAAAAAAAAAAAAAAAAAAAAAATTAATTTCCAAAAAT
>VFFE01007168.1:761189-796812 GCA_008921705.1 Burhinus oedicnemus | reverse complement strand
GGGGGGGGGGGGGGGCAGAAAATCCCCTTTTTTCATTTTTTAGGTTCAGAACTTGGGCGTTTTCAGCTCCTCCAAACAACCGTGTATGCAGTCCCTTCCCTCCCTCCGCCCCCAAGCCTGAAAAACACCAAGAATCCCGGAGAAATCACCCCATAAATCACTCGATGGCAGATTTCCCTTATAGCCGCCGCCGCAACGTCCAACGCTCCCTTCCCCGTGCCGCTCCCGCCTGGCACCGTGCCAGCCCTCACTATTAATTAATCCGGGGGCTGCCTGCTGCAATCCCGGCTACGCCAACCGCATCCGACTTGGGCTGGGCTGGTGGACAGAAGTTGGGCCGGCCAAATCCCATGGGACCTCCTGAGCTCTCTTCTCCCTTTCGAAGCCATTTTGGCTTTGCAGAGCAATTTTGGGTGCTCTTAGAAATCCCGACTGATGCCCTCGGGGAGGGAAATAATCTGCTCAAGGACCGGAGCTCTGGCAAACTGGAGCATCCCATGGTGGAGGAGAGACTCTGGAAAATGGTGTAAGTAAATAATAATAGTTTTCGCTCATAGAGGAGTTTCGGCTAAGCACTTCAAAGCATTTTAAAAGCAGAAACTAATTAGTAGGTCCCTCTGAAGAGAAACAGGAATAACACCACTTTCCGCCTCCATCACGCCTCTCGGGCAGAGCACATCGGGTTCCGGACTCGGCTCCCGGCTCAGCCTGGGAATCACCTTACCAGAGTGTGATGGTCCAGAGGCGCCAGGCTTGGGCTGGAACTGAACCAAAGCCCTGCCTGGTTCACACTGCCATTAAACGAAGGGGTTTCTGCCAGGGTGGAGGGGACACTGAGGTGACAGAGCTGTTTTGGGAAGCCAGATGCTGACTTGGCAAGAATGTCACCGAGGCGGCTGCAGAGACGCCCCTGAAGATGTTCAAGCCTCCCCAGTCCCCGCTGCCACGCTTCCTAAGAGCATCGGAGCATCCCCGGTGGCAGCAGGACCACTAACCCAGCACAGGACACCTGACATTGACACCTGATCTGGAGAAAAGCACAAGACTTTGGAAAAAAAAAAAAAAAAGGCCTTTTTTTCCTCCAGTTGTTAGATAATACGAGGGCATTGAGCTCCTCCGAACAAAGAGGGCTGTCCTGCAAAGGCCACTCAGCCAGGCAGCACACCATCACCTACTCACACCACTCTCAGCACTACCCCAACCCCAAATTACACCCCAGCACCCTCTGGTAACAACCAAAATTTGCCATTTCCAGAAGGTGAATGCTCAGCGGTTCCCCTACACGAGGCCTCCTTCAGATGTCCCAGGCTGGTCAAGCAAAGCCTGTTCCCCAAAAACACCAGCAAAGCTGGAAACTTGGGGCTTAAGAACTTGCATAGAACACGGGAAACGAAGCAGGCTGCGACTGCAGCGGCTTTGCCACACTCTTCTATTTTGGCTAACAAGAAACTGAGTGGAGATGGTTCCCTGGGAGGAAAATCAAAGCAAAACCAAATTAAACGTCACCATCAGATATATTTTGAGAGCCTGCAGTTCCGCTCCAGCCTGAGCAGTTCCCTCCGGAGCGAGGACAAAGCCAACCTCACCCCGCTATCGCACCTCTATCGCATTTAATGCCTGAGAACCAGCCGCGGGGTTTCGGAGCGGAGGCAGACAATGTGAGAAGCAGCGAGCAGGCTGAAAAAACCCAAGGCCACCCTGATTTCTCTGAAGCGAGGACGCCACGCAGCCCCAAGCAGCATCCTCAAGAGAAGACCGAGGCGCTGGAGGCAGATGTCTGTCGGCTCGATGCCAATACCACTGCAAGTATCAAGGACTGCGAAAGCTTTAGGAAACTATCACCAATCTGGAAAACAAGCTGTGACGGAGGAGTGCTGGGCTGGGGAGGCTCCCCGGGGGCCACGACCAGGAGCCCATCAAGTGTTTTTCTCCATAGGGGCTGGGAATGAGCCGCTTTGCTCCTCCTCAGCTGGCTCGGTGCAGAGTCCAGCCCCGGGCGGCCACGAGACCCCAGCCTGGGACCTCTGGGAGAACAAAAATCTTGGGGTTTCATTCCAAACCCCCACTAGTACCCAGACCGGCTGTGGGTTTCCCATCCCAACCCATCCTCTGCTCCCCAAAAGGGCTCCAGCTGATCCCTCTCCTCGCCTGATAATTCTCCCCCATCCTTAAAAAAGGTGCTTTTTTCCAGCCTGGTATCAGTGCCCTCACATATATGGGAAGCAGACGGGGGTTGAGCATGAAATGGAAATTCAGGCTTTGTTCTCGCTGGCCAGAGCCCAAGATCCTTCTCCTGATAAAGCTCTCCCTGAGACTCCCTGTCTGAGCAAGCGCCGCAAGACTGGGAGCCATCGCTCCGTGGCTGCTGCCGCATGTCACACTGCCTGCGACTGCTTCAAGTCCTCGCTCACGGCAGATTTGCCTAAGTTTTACAGGGAATTAAAGGATTTTGGGTGCCAGCGTGGCCTTCGCAAGGAAACAATCCCTCCGGTGTGCAAGCCAATTTGGTCACGCTGAAAGGATAAACCTGTATGGAGAGGTCTTAGGGCTCATATCTGTTGGAAAGGAAATAAAAGCCATGGGGGATGGAGTCCGTATGCGGCATGAGCAGCCGTGGGAAGAGCCCAGCGAGGCAGAGGCAGGTCTTGGGTCCTGCAACGCTGGAAGGGAGCATGGAGATGGCTCCTGCCCTCCTGCTCACACACGCACGCACATCGGCACGGCCGCAGCCCGGCTGGGAGGAACGTGCAGAGGGATGCGTGCATGCGTGTGCACCCACACACGCCAGATTTTCCGATAGCTAGCTCATGTATTTATGTGTAAACATTTTCTGGGTCTATTCCAGCCCTTACTCCAAGCAAGCAGCTCGCTCCACTGACAACTGCTCGTGGCCAGCATCCACGGGCTCTTACTCCCACTTAAAGCAAAGACTAAACAATGACTTAAGCATCTCAGGATTTAAGCCCCGTTGCTTGTCCCTCACATTCACAGTCGAAGCAGCGAGGATGCCACGCTGGCGGTTTCTGCTTTGCAGGAGGACCTGCACCACCACGAACACGATGGATAATAACCCCTGTGCCATTTGTGTGCCATGGTGGATGCAGCGGGAGGGCTCTCCTGGCCCCTTTTCTGTAAAATCCACAAACCAGCAACCCAGAGGAGCAGATGTGGCACCAGGCGTGCATTTCTGCCAGCCTGGGATAAGATCAACCCCAAAGACCAACACACCTTGTCTTGTTTTTATACTCCCTGGAATGGTGCTATAAATCTATTAAGGTCCAGATAAACAGCAAGAAATTTTCTGCAAGGGATAAGCAGGGGATGGGGGACGAAAACCAATGTATTTGCATGAAATCCACAACATTCGGAAGCATCACTGCAGCCTGGCCAGGCAGTGACATGTGGCCTCCAAAAGTCCCTGAAAGCATCTTCAGTCATCTCCTGGATGACAAAATTCCTAACCCTGTATTTGCCCATGGAGAGTGGAGGTGACTCATGCTAATTACCCTCCCTGGCCAAGGAGGACTTGTTTTCATTTCTAAAAACCACAGTTTCTTTTAAAAAAGCTGGGGGGCGGGGGGAAAAGGAAAATACCAAAATACACACAGAACTCCATGGGATACATCCTGTCCTGCTGAACTAATACGAATCCCAGACACCCCGATACTCCATCTTCACTCGAGATGTTCAAACAGAAAAGGATTAAAGAGTTGCAGCACGGACACAGCCAGAGACGCACGGCAGAGACGCTGTCAGCATTAGCTCCGGGTCTCCCGATTTCCAGTAACGTTCGTTCAATATAACCCAGCTAAAATAATTTGGGGGTGTACGAGCGGAGCTCAAGAAGGGTCTTCATTCAGCTTAAAAACCCTCCCACCTTTCTTGGACAAGCTCTCCTCTTTCTTGGAGGGCAGCTGAAATATAAAGCTAAAAATAACCTTTTCAGGACCGGTCTATGCAGGGTTCGTGGTTGCAACTCCTCCACGAGACGTTTCGGGGCGGGGGGGGAAGGGGAACGCACAGGCTGCAGCTATAAACTCTGCAAATTAAGGACCAAACTAAATGACTTTCCCATCGAGAGGAAAACGGGAAGGAGAGCAGGTCGGGCTTTTTGTACATCAAGGACAGGGAGATTAACGGAGCATGTGAACGCTTCATTACGGCTAACGAGTTCAAGACTGCACAGCCTCAACACAGCCGAGCGCTAAAAGAGAAAAATCAAATTCTTTCCCTCTCCTCAAGGGAAACCGATTTTAAAAAATAAAGTATGGCATATTGGGGGGAAATAGGCCTGGTATTACACATTAAAAAGGCAGCCTGTCAGCAGCCTAAAAGAGACTCATTTCTCTTCTCCGTCCTCCTATAGGCCATATATACAAAACACCCACATGGATGCAAACAACCCCCCTGTACAAAACCCAAAGAATAACTGAGTGTAAAATCAGGGTCAGATATTTTGCAGAAATACATTCACAAAGCTCCAACGAGCAACACGGTTCCCACTTTGGACAACTTTTGCTCGTTACTGCAACATTTCTGACTATTTCTGATGGGGCTGCACATGATGTGGAAGCCTCATCCCTGTATTTGCACGGTACAAACAAACCAACGCTATCCACATTATAAATGCTGTCAAGTTCCTGCACTAGAATACTTAAATTGTTAAAAATAGGAAAGAAACTGCACAGTTCACATATTTTATAAAGCTGGGTTAAATCAACATCTGCAAAAAATATCCCTGTTAAACGAAATAGCAGGATTTCATTAAGTAAATTGCAAGTTGGCAAAAATTCTGAAAGAAAGGGAAAAAGCCACAGCCAGCCCTGTAATTTAAACCTTATTTTAACTGTGACAGCATGACGGTGAGAGGCTGCATTTCCAAACGAAAAAGTAAAAATGAAGTCTAAAAAAAAAGTACCTGTTCCCCACCTCAGCACACACAGTGTCTGCAGTCATTACGCTAACGAGCCCTTCCTGAGGGAGACGAAGAGGGACTGGGACCCGCTCCCAGCCCTGCATCCTCTGTTATCGAACCCACCAAACCTGCAAAATCCAGGATTTTCCACCATGGGAGCAGCCGCATGCTGGCACGGCGGTGGGGGGGCGATGGGTGACAATGTCTGTGGGGCCCTCGGAGCCAAGCGGGCTCGGGTACACCCCCGTGGGTCTGCAGCCCACGGCTCCAAGCCAGCATTGAGCAAGCCCTTTGCCTGGAGGTTGAGCAGCCGAAAGCTGGGATTAGACGGCTGCGGGGCTGGGAAACAGCTCAGTCCGGGCGACACTTCATCACTCGCCACATTTTTAAGCACATCCTGCTCCCCTGCGCAAGACCAGGAGCCAGCCAGGGGAAGGGCTGGTGGCATCTACCCCATCCCTGCGGGCAGCGTGGTCCCGCACGGGTGCCTGTCGGCTCTGGGCGCCATGGGGAGGGTGGGGTGGCAGCAACTGGGCTCCTCACCTAGGTATCCTGATGAAGTCCCTGAAGGGATGGGACGTGTGTCCTGCTACTGAGCAGAACAGCGGTGCTCACCCGCAGGGAGCTGCTTTCGAGGTTTCAGGGTGGTGGTGGCATCACGTGCACAAACTCGGGGTGCGACGCCACCCCCAGCCCCACAGCTTCAGCTAACCCCAGCTCGGAGGTGCGGCCACCCCCAGCATCGCCTGGGAGCGGCAGGGAGCAGGCAGGGCATCACCTGCCCTTCCAGCTAGTTTTCCAAACCTGCCGAGCGTCTTTCCTGCCCGGAGTGACTCGAGTGTCTGAGCTGGGCTTCTTCCCACAGCACTGGCCAAAAACCTCTGTGGGAGCCATCCCCACAGGGGATGGGGACAGGCACTGCCCGGCTGGGTGGGCTCCCGCTGCGGGGACACCCTGGAGGGCACTGTCCTTTGGGGCCACCTCCTCCAGGGTAACACCCAGTACTGGGCACTTGGGGTTCAAATACTAGCTCCTGAATTACAGTAATTACAGCTTGTGACCCAAAAGCTCAGCTGTCCCAGGGAAATCACCTGGAAGCAGCATTCTGGGATCAGTAAAATCTCTTGTCCAGCACATACTGAATCTGTTTGCTTTGAAAATAATTGCAAAACCTCAAAACAAAACCTAAAAACAACCGGCCTGATATGCAAACTCGGAGCTGAAGAGCAGACCTTTAACAGAAAGGCCAATTATTTGCTTACAACGTTTTGGCTTTGCTATTTTTCCTGGCACTTACGACACCCGAGTTATTTTGAAGGGCTGTTTGCTGCATGCGGAGCCGAGAAAACAGCGATCCAATTTCCTTTCTGATCTAAACATCCGTTTGCCGTGCGAGCGGGAGGAAAAAAAACAAAAAAACCCACCCAAACTCTGCACATCTCAGGAAGCGCACCGAAAGGGGTGGTGGGAGCCGGCGGGGAGGAGGGCACCCGTCCCGCACCAGCCACCTCAGCGAGGTTTGCACCTAGGGCCATCCAAGGGGGCATCCATCCCGTGTCAGCCCTAAATGGAAGGGAACGGCCACCCCAAGAGGTCTGGCTGTCTCTCCTTGATGCACACCAAGCAAAGGGACCCCTGGCCGGACCCTCACATCTTCCTTAACACATCCATAAAGGCAAAGGCTGCCTGGCTCATCGCCACCAGCGGCTGCACTCTCCTACAGCGGGACTGAGCAGCTCCCGAGGCTGAAAATCAGTCAATCTCACATCCTCGTGCCAGATGAAGCAAGCAATAAAAGCTGCGTGGGCACCTTGGAGGCACGCTAGAGGTACAGCATCGCCGGAGCATTGCAAAATTGAATTTGGGAGCAAAAGAAAGGCGGCTGTCCTGGGGCAAGTGCAAGGCAGAGCAGGCAAACCCCTGCCGGCCGCCGAAGCTCACCCCAAGTCCCGTCCAGCCACGTGGCATGCGGCATCTCAGCACCCAGCAGCGAGCGGGATGCTGTAGGGGTGCAGGACTGGATAATCCGAGTGATTGGAAGGGCAGGGTCAAAGTGCTGGAGATGCTCATGCCTCCCCAAAAACCACTGTGCGACCACTACCTGTCCCCTGGACACCTCGCACATCAGGAAGAGCAGCAGTGTCAAGCCAGCCACCTACAAACCACGACGTCGGCACCACCTGAACGCCCAAACGTCACAACAGGAGCCCCCAAGGCTGCAAATCATAAATCAAACTCCGCACGGAGACGAGACCTGGCACGTGCAATTGCTGCACTCCAGCAACGTGCCTCCTGCCAGGGCTGGGTGGCTGTGACCATCGCGCCTCCCTGTTTGGGGACACACACGTGTCACCCCCAGCACACACGCTGTCCTTGCCACCACCTCCTCCCAGCTACAAGTTCCACCCTTTGGTGTGCTAAGGGCCAGCTTGCCGTCATGTTCCTAAATTTCCTGGCTTTTGAGGATACAAGCCAGGTCATTAACATTATTTATAGGTTCCTGTGCATGAGTTTCCATTTGTTTGTCTGCTTAAAAACAGGTGAAAAAAAGAAATTCCTGGAGGTCAGACAGTTAAAAAAACCCCATGTCCACGGTCTGATAGACCCAAAGGATCAGCAGCTCCTTTAAAGACATAACTGTTTCCTTAAATGCTTATTGTGTAAATATTTAAGCTACTTTATAAAATTTTTACAATGTACTTAAGGAAGCATAAATCTCCCCATCAGAGCACGGCAGGCCATCGCAGCAGCGCACGCTTAGAGGGTTTTAAGAACACAAACAGGGACATTTCCAATGCTAATGCTGGACCCAAGGGGCCCTAAGGTCACAATCCTATGGAAATAATTACTAAGCTCACCCCCTTCATTCACCCCAAAACAGAGCATGGTTATGTGCAGCAACAAGTTATTGCAGTTAAATGCGACTCCAGTGACACCGGGTTTAAAAAAATCCATTTACAGTTACTGTGTAGTGGACAGCATTAGGGATACAAGTCCTGAGATTGTTCTCTTTGAAAAGCAGCACCAGATTTAATGTCATACCAGCAAAAAATATGTAAGTCCAAAATCATCCACTAATACTAATCCATTTCAAGAATTAAATGACTTTTTGTTTTCAAATGCTGTGTGGCGGGTTTGAAACCAAGCCTAACTCGTTACAGCCGACTCCTGCACCCTCACCGGTAGAGATGACCGCAACCAAACCAGCACCAACCATCCACCGCAGCCGCTCTCGGGGGTGCTGTTTGCAGAGAGGCGCTTCTCAGAGGTCAATATTCCCTTGCATTAGAAAGAAAAGATGTTGTGCTGACTGAGACATCTCTATTCAGGGCGGTTCCCATATGGAAAGCCATGCAGCTTTACAAGATTTGCTTGGACACGGTGTTTCCCAGCTCAAATTCTTCAAACAAATGCAGATCTTCCTACCTAATACAGGAAATAACATGTTTAGCAGTTTTTCCCCCCGAACAGCTTCTTTACGGTAATTTAGGCATGTCTGAGGCAACGACAGCAAATGGAAACAAGGAACTGGGAATTTATTCACTTTGCAAAGCACAGCTTTCTGTTGTATATGATGAAGTGCAAAGAAAAGTCCGGAAAAAACTTGGATGGGAGTTCAAACACCGATGCTTTAAAGATGAAAGCGTGCTCTTCGATTAAATGTTTAAACAAAGTTTTCTCGTACTAACTCATTTAAACATTTTCACGTTCCTCGTATTTCTAGAAGCGCTGTTCACTTCTTTTATTTATTGTCATAACCCAGTGCCCTCAGTAAGCGACCACAGCTATTTGAGGCAACCTGTTTTCTAAAGAGAAAGTTCTTCCAGGACACTAAAAATTCACGATGAGTAGGGTAGCCCAACTTTTATTCCATAGCCCACACTTATTCTCCAACCACCATCATATTTTCCTCTTTTCCTTACAAATAAATTCTTCCACACTGCATGTGGGGACAGCCAGGTTCTGCTCCAAATATTGACCAGAAATTCAAAGTAACTCAACTGACTTCACCATGGTTGTATTTAGACAGCTGTAACTCAGAGCAGAAATTGGCCTGGGCGTTCAAATTGTCTTTTTTAGAAACGCTCGGGCTGTTCCAGTCTGCCATCAGTGATAAGTAAGTCAGCCTTACTCATCTGAACACGGAGTACGGTTCTGCCACCAGCGCCATGAAACAGCTCCAATAAGCTTAAAATTTGAGTGCGATTCTTTCTTCTAATGATGCAGTGGTATTCAATGGAAGGGTCCGGCCACAGATATTTTGGCCATCCCCTGCTTCCCAGCCATGGTAGCTCACCAAGGTCATTTTAATACTCACACACGACAGCGATGGCAAAGAAACTAGTACCTTGCTGCCACTGTGACATGAGATGTTGGGAAAGCTTTAAAACACTGATGAGACTATGGAGCCATGCTCAGACCATGCAGCCCTGGGATGTCTCAGTCACTGAGGTGGCCGTCTGAAGTCCTTCAGTTTCTTGAGGAGGTACCACTCATGCAACCATGGAGCACAACACTCAAGCTCTGCAATGCAACAAAGCTCTAACCTGCCCTCTCCCAGCCTATGCTACAAAACTTAAAGGAATGAGTAACTATAGAGAGATCCAGAATACATGGGGATAAGCTTGCCATCAATCAATTCAGAGCAGAAACACTGAAAAGGCTTTTCTTGCAGGACAACGCAGCAGTAGCAGAGGAATAACTTCTTTTAAGGTAGAGCTTGATAAACGTAATGCAGTTTCTGAAGACAGAAGGCAACCGGACTAAGTCACCCAGCGTGCTGTTACCAGCTCTTATGTTCTTACTTCCTTGTAAATCCATCATTAAAGAAGAAAAAAAACAACAACCCAGACCCAAGGGGACATTAGTCTTCATGAATCCCGAGTCCTGCTCAATGCTCAGGGTACCCTGATGGTTTCATCCCTGCTGTATTCCACTGAACCTCTCCCCACGACCTCGCAGAGCTGTTTAGTTAGTGCGTCCCAGTATAAAACTCCGTATTTATTTTGGCACTATTCATTTAGAAGGCCCTAAAACCCAAATAAAGTCCATTCCCCCTTCTGTGTATCTCCAGCTATTGACACTGCTCATGACCAATTTGCAAAACCAAACAAACGCGCGTTGTGTAATGGAGCTGGAAAAACAATCAGGAAGGGGCTGGAGATCTGCTCGCAGGTTCCCGCGGGGAAGGCTGGAAGGGGCGGCAGCCCAGGAAAAGATTACAAGAAATTAAACTTTTACTCTGATAACAACAGGCGCTATTTTCTGCCCATGACATCATGCTCCCAACCGCTATTAAACAATGGAGATAGTCCAGCGCTGGTTGAAGTCGTGGAGAACTTTGCTGTTCATTTCAGTGGCCAACGCGGTAGATTTCCCTCTTTTAAAAATAGGTATTTTTTTTATTTTCACATGCCTTGCAACCACCCAAATCCTCTCCGCTGGCTTGGCTGACACAAGATAAACCATGGCATCCCGGGTCCGTGTGAGCAAGCCCGGACCTTTGCGGCTGCACTCCCCAGCACTGAATGATGCAAACTTTTGGGGTACAACTCATCTGACCTATTTCAGAGCTCTTCCTTAGACAGAAGATGAATTGTGCCCTACAAGGGGCTCTTACTCCCTGCTGACTGCAGTTAAGTATCCAGAAGAACAGCTCAGACATGGACATATGTATTAGTCTAGGATTAAGTGTGAGGACTGTTACCCAGACAGCATCAAAATGGCCCAAAAAGTTAGCAGCTCTTTAATTACCTGCAAAAGCAACATCTCACTAAGAGAATTCAAATCTTACGGGTAATGTGTCATCTTCCTTGATTACTCTGGATATGAAACTGAGCTGGAAATGGACGGTGAATATAAATACGTTAGTGGATCCTTCTACCTGCAAACACAAAATTGATGTGTAATTGGTGGCATTTAGCTACACCTACATAACTACAGGATGTCTTCAGTATTTTTCAGTGTTGCTGAAGACAAAGCACATTCCCATGCCTTGAAGAAGGTAAATGAGATCTCCCGATGGTCTTTTACAGCTACAATCTGCAAGCTCCAGCTTTGCAAAAATCAAAGAGGCTGATAAAAGATTAAATGGACCATTTGGAGGAACCAGGGACTGAAAAAGCACGATGCTGTAGCGTGCAGGAGGTGGTAAAGTTACAACTCACATTCATGCATTCCCTATCTCAGAATCAATTTTTGAAAAATTGTCACTAACTTCTCTTGCAGCTTGAAGGACCCTGTGATGGCCAAACCCAGGCTAATGCTGAACAGAGACCCATCCCAGCCGTGAAAGGGTCTCTGTCCGCAGAAAAAGGGCTTCCTATCGTGTGCAATGTAAAATGCAGAACATCGATTCTTTTTTAGCCCTGTTGCTAGGAAAGGCATCTACAACAGTAAATCCTGCTTGCACCCTTCCTTACGCACGTCCTTGTTCCACTCTGCTTCAGAGTAGGGAGACGTGTAGAGGATGGGGGGAGCAGTGTGCAGCTCCACACGCCTTCCCCGGCGAGAGCCCGGCCTCAGCCAAACTCACCTGGTTTCAGGTTTCCTTACAAACCCTGAAACATAAATACGTTCCTAATTCTGCTGGTGAAACTGAGCCAAGTTTCTGGCAGGGCTGCGTTTGGGATTGAAACAAGGGGAATAAAACACAGCGGTTTTGACCCAAAACCAAGATCTCCCCCCTTGAGCTTGGCAGTTCCCACTGCCTTTTATTTTGTCTCAAAACTCAGGGCTCAAACACCCTCCTTCGGGAAGGGGTGGGATTATCAGAGCCCTGCGAGACACTCAGCTCCCTGACGCTGGACATCCTGATGGACACGTGCTGCGGCAGCCACCACTTCACCAGCGCAAAGATGGGGCAACCACAGCTTTTAATGCAGCAGAAACCCCAAAAGGATGGGAGCCCGTTTCTAAGCCCTCGCTGCAAATCCCGTCCATGCCCAGATTCAAGCACTCGCAACGGCAGCAGTCGGAGGCTGCACGCAAATGTAGCCGCAGGCATCTTTCCGACTGCTGCAAAGTCAAGTTTAAAAGCAAGATGTTTGGCTGAGCTGCTCTTCCCTCAAATAAACACCCACAACCTTACTCAAAACAGGGAGGTACTGCCCTGGGAGTACTCGAGTCGCCTTATTTCCAAAAACACAGCCTTGATTTTTGCCCCCCTCGCTGCAGGAATGCCACCCGGCTGGACGGTACCTTAGGAAGAAAGTGACGGCCGGAGCACTCCAAGGGGAATACGGGCATCCCAGCACACATAGACAAGCATTCTTCTCATCACCCTCTTTGCAGAGAGTTACCAGGTCGGGCTAGCCAGAAAAGTTGTGTTTCTGAAGCTCTGAAATGTTGAGAATTTCTCCCTGCATCACAGTCTGCTTCACTGCACCAGTGGAAAATAATTCAAGGTATCAGGGTGACCTGATGTGTCAAGTCTGGTTCTGCGTGTAATGCTCGCTGTTGCCTTTGTAGCACCGATCAAGCCAGTTTGGAGACCACAAAAGAGTCTCCAGTCACGTATCAGCCCGTACAGCAGCGGTACCGGAGCATCAAGCCAAGGAGACACAGTCCCATCCCTCAGTTAAAATGGAATAAAGATACATCACTTTGGAAAACCATTTCTGCTGCCTGCACATGCCTTACACAGTATTTCAGCTTATTCACAAGACAAAAGCATTAAATGCAACTTTAAAGGAGAAATAAGTAATAAAAACACCAAGATAAGCCCATGCTCTTTCCTTCAGGTCAATACACGCACCCAGGCGCTGAAGAAGGGCTCTTTTCCTCTGGTAAGGCAATAAGCCACCGCAGGGAACTGCACTCACCCTCATCTACCGCAGCGACATTTCTTTTTTCCCTCGGACCCAAGTGCAGCCAGTTATTTTCTCACCAAGCCCCAGCGCGGCCATCCCTGCCCAACCTCTCCTCGAGCCGGGACTCCCGTTCACCCCTGCGGCTCGGGGGGTGACATCTGAGCACCCCGTTGGGTGAGACACCATACTGCACCAGGATCTGGATGCTCGACTCCGCAGGGAAACAAACACCAGCTCCTGTTTGCCGCTCCTTTTGCCATCCAAGGGGCTCACGGATGTTTTAGCTACAACCCCCAGTTTCCCAGTTTGTGCTGCCTGCGCCACTCTGGGGCACTGAGGGATGGACGTGACATGGCGTTTTAGTGAAGCAGACAGGCGTGAGTTGTTAATGTTTTAGCTAATTTTGCTTGCGGTTAAATCCTCAACTCGCTTGCCTGCCTTGGAAGCATCCTCCAAATGCCCAAGACCTTCCCAGGTGTTTGAACAGGGTGGAAAATATGGCTCGAAATCCCCAGGGAGGCTTTCCATACTCAACACACCACAAGCACTCAAATCCAGGAATCTGTACCAAGCCAGCCCGACCCGCAGAAGAGCTTGAGAAACAAATAAGTATCATGTCTTAACAAACCTCTAATCAAAGCGAGCTTGTGCCATGATGGCCGGAGACAGCCGAACCACGGCAGCGAGCCAGAAAGCTGTGCGGCACATCCTGCATCCCGGTCCTCCCTCCGGACCGCCCGCACGGGCACCCAAGGCGATGCTCTGATGTGGGACGGCGCCGGAGCCAGCCCAAAAATCCCAGGCATAAAACCACTGTGTTTCAAAGAGGACAGAGCCAGGAGAAAAAGCGTTTTGGAGGCCAAGGGAGAGCTGGGTGGCAGCGAGAAGCAGGGGCTGAGCACACCTCGGCAGCATGCCGTGCCGGCTTTGCCCTCGCCCGGACCCTGAGCGCAGCTTTTGCTCCTGCCTCCCAGGGGAAACTCGCTTGGCCAGCCGGCTGCTCCTCCTTGTGTCCCTCTCGCAGCCTGCGTGGGGGGAAGAGAGCCTGCAGGGAAGGAGAGAGGGAAAAGGAGGGTGACAGTTACCGGGATTAAAATAATACTGTGTACAAATCTCAATAAGCGGGAGAAAAGACAGGGAAGAAGAGAGCAACATATGT
Source organism: Burhinus oedicnemus (assembly GCA_008921705.1). NCBI lineage: Eukaryota > Metazoa > Chordata > Aves > Charadriiformes > Burhinidae > Burhinus > Burhinus oedicnemus. The sequence continues at coordinate 782,927 of VFFE01007168.1, read as the reverse complement.
TTTCTGCATGGCAGCAATGGAGTGGCAGCGATTTGAGCCATGGCTGATCCGGGATTATCTTGTGTCTCTCAGAAATGTTGTGGTGTTGGTTAGTTTGTCCCCATTTAAACCCTGATGGAGCGTATCGCATCCAGCCAGGGCAGCCCCTTCCCGTCGGCGAGATAAGGCAGCCCAAAAGCATCACCGGGAACCAAGCCTCTGTGTTTAACGTGGACAACACGCTCTCCGCTCACTTCAGCCTTCATCGGCTTTGTGTTGGGCTCTCAAAGCAATTCTCTCCAGCAGCCCAAGACTTTGGGAGGTGACAGCCCTTCCATTAACCCCCTTTCCCCCCCCCCTTCTATTTTTTTTTTTTCCTCCTACTTAAGTGTTTTAAAATGAACAATTAAAATTTGCAGCACACTGGGATGTGCACACATAGAATCACAGAATCACCCAGGTTGGAAAAAGACCTTTTTAAGATCATCAAGTCCAACCATCAACCTAACACTGCCAAAACCACCACTAAACCATGTCCCTCAGCACCACGTCTACCCGGCTTTTAAGTACCTCCAGGATGGTGACTCCACCACCTCCCCGGGCCGCCTGTTCCAATGCTTGATGACCCTTCCAGTGAAGAAATTGTTCCTAATATCCAATCTAAACCTCCCCTGGCGCAACTTGAGGCCGTTTCCTCTCGTCCTATTGCTTGTTACTTGGGAGAAGAGACCAACTCCCACTTCTGTACACCCTCCTTTCAGGTAGTTGTAGAGAGCGAGAAGGTCTCCCCTCAGCCTCCTCTTCTCCAGGCTGAACAACCCCAGGTCCCTCAGCTGCTCCTCACAAGACTTGTGCTCCAGACCCCTTACCAGCTCCGTTGCCCTTCTCTGGACACGCTCCAGCACCTCAATGTCTTTCTTGGAGTGAGGGGCCCAAAACTGAACACAGGATTCGAGGTGGGGCCTCACCTCCACCAGGCTGGACAGGAAAGGGCTTCCTGCCCCACCGTGGACCAAAACCTGTTTGGTGACAGATCTGATCCACACATGCGAAACGCCACAATGTTAGGTAGGTCCTCGCATTTTCGCTTTTGAGATTAAATTACTTTTGGAAAAAATAGATTTCGAGACAAGAATTGGGAAACCCCACAATATTATTTTTGCTGTTTACCTTTTTTTTAAATAGCTATGGTCCGCCTGCATCTCTTGCAGTTGGCTTCTGACAACAAAGATCTCAGTTGAATTTTCTGTGACCCCTTTCCTCCGCAGCCAAAGCAAGCAGGGAAGGGTCAGGGAGGGAATCATGTTCAGGACTGTATCAATCACACCGTCCAAACCCCGGGTGACCGCAACCACCCAGAGCCCTGGGAGGAGGCAAGCCTGGTGGCTACGGCAAATGCCCCAGTGAAGCAAGCTACTGGTGACCCCTCCAAACCGCTCGGTGCCGAAATGCCCATCTCCCCAGCCCCAAACGCCTCGGTGGCCCAGTGGCCAACCTGCCCCAGTTCTGCATGCAAGCCTCATTTAGGATAATTAAGAAGTCACCTATACTTGCCGCTGCATCTCCATCTATATAGGCACCTGCTTGCCCGCACGCAGCCAGTGCATGGGAAGGCTGAAGTGCATCCTCACGTGAACATTACAGGACTGGGGGGGGTGGATTGTACCCCAGTACATGCGAGTCCCTGATGGAGCTCCGGCACTAGTTTCTTACCAGGAATGAGCCCTGGGCATCCAGTTTCCTTGATGGCTTTGAAAAACCACACTCAGCTTTTCCTTCCTGCGAGTTTTAACGAAGTCACAAGCTGACGCTTCCCCACGAAGCAGAGGAGCTTCACGGACAGCGGAGCTCAGCATATAAAACACCAAGCGCAAGCAGCCTTTGAAGCGAAGCCCTTCAAAGACAGACACATACCAAATCCACTGAGGTTTTCTGCCCAAACAAATTCAGCAGAGCCAGAGCAAAACTAATTTGCAAAGATCTTTAATGTTAAAAAGTCTCAAATGATGGACTTTTTCAAGCACAGCTGAATTCAATCCAGCTCTAAAGGTCCACATTGATGATTCAACGTGGAAAAGACCATGGATATTTCAAAATATGTGGCTGTAATTACTTGGAAATAAAAAACAAATCTAATTTTCTTGTTTCAGCAGCAAAGAAGCTGCCCAGAGCGCTCCAATTCTAAAACTAGTGATGTGCAAGTGACCTTTTTTTTTTAAAAAACACACTTTTGCTGACATTTCCCTTTCATTAAAATAGCTCAACAATGGGGGGAAGAGCAACTCACCACGCGCATAGGATCTTTACCTTACTTTGTACTCGCAAAGGAATTTCCTTGCTGTCCTGCGGGGTGGAAGTTTCCACACTCACACGCAAGTGGCTTTAGCGGAGCATCCTGTGACATCCCAGAAACTGGCTTGCTCCTTTTTTCCAGGAGACGGCCGTAAATCTTTGGAGGCCAGGTATAAATCAGCTGGGCTGAGAGATGACAGATGCGACGTGCTGCCGACGGGGTGCAAACGGCCACCCCCCCCCGCCCCGTGCTCACTCCGACAGGACGGGGCGGCCATCATAGGACACGGCCACCTGCAGACCAACAGCCGTCCCCAACGCGTGGCACTGCCTCAGATGGATGCCTGCGTGCCTGCCACGGATGGACAGAAGCTTTGCCGACGGGCGGCATGGGCACCAGCTTCCAGCACAGACCTGCACCATGGAAAGCCAGCAGAAGCCCACGTGAGATGGAGCAGAAAGCCCCCATCCAGGTTTTGCAAGCGTCAAAATAAAGCCAAGTGCAAATGGGAAAAGTCGGATGGATTCCCATGCTGGGAATCTCCCACTATATTTAACGACAGACCAAATGAGAAAAGGGCTTGTTCTGGAGTCTGGTCCTCCAAACGAGCCATCACCTGGCTCACTGGGAAACAACTTTGGGTTTCGGTGGGGCTGGGATGTCCCCGTCGTGGACATGGGCTCAGAAGCAAAGCACACGGTGTTTCATCAGCTCCTCGAGGGACACAAAATAGCCTGAAAGTCTCCTCTTGCCCACCCCTTGTCACCCCATCCCACAAAGACAAGCGCTCACACCACAGCAACACTGATGGCTATGGCCGAATCAAGAGGACGGGGACTGAGTGATGGAGTAGGCACAAGACCGGTCCCCTCCTCTGATGGGGACCCAGAACCTGAGTAGCCCTGTGCCTTGGTGTCCCCAGGGGCTGTCCAAACCCCTTCACGTTGGCATGTAGGAAATGCCACCTCCCCAGAGGCCACGGCTCCACGCTGGCAGATACTGACGCATGACGGCCATCCCACCACAGGGATCTGATGAGCTCAGTCATACTACGTTAATCAATCGCCATTGACCATTCCAGACTGCAGCAGGTCAACGAGCTAGTTACAGCTGCAATTTGGACAGACCGACCTATTCACTTCCTTGCACAGGACGTTTCCCTGGTCTCCCTGTAGGAAAACTGAACAAAAAGGGCAGAAAACATGACATGAGCAGACACATCTGAGGCGTTAATAGCCAAGCCCCAGGTAAGGCTTTTGCCACGTGCCACTGAGCCACTCAACACACGTCACTTAACGGCATCCAACGCCGATGCAACACCCCTGCATCGGCACGGGGACCCTGACCCAGCTCTCTTCCCCTTGCACTGGATCTGGGGAGCAGATTGAATGTGCCATGGATGCCACACTCATCCACCAGTGTCCTCACCTGCACCACAGAAAGCCAGCAGAAGCCCACGTGAGATGGAGCAGAAAGCCCCCATCCAGGTTTTGCAAACTCTGGAGCTAGCTAGAGCTGTCACCCTTGCCCAACTCAGGCCCCAACCATAAAACAAGCTCCACAATAGTGTTATTTATTTTTTTTAAGTCACAAATTATTTCCAGCAGCAGGAGGGTGGAAGGATGCGGCGTGCTGGACCCTGCTCGCCGGCACCAAGCCAGTCCCATAAATGGTTGGCAGCCGGCAGAGCAGCGAACCCATTTCTCCTGAAATGAGCTTGTTACTACTAATTTTTACTGGCTTCCCGGTTGATTCATAAAGTTTTGTTGGTTTTTTTCGTTCAGCTGGGTTTTCTGCAGATCTCAGACACTTGGGGAAAAACAAGCCCTGGCCTCCCCACGAAGGGCTGCTGCTGCACCCCGGCACAGGCGAACACATTCTCCTCAGAACTACGGCATCTTGTCTTCAGGGCTTCATAAAAGCTTATTAGAAAGAGTCCTCTGGTTTTGAAGAGGCCAAAATCAATACTTCATGGATTCAGTTCCACCGTTATCAGCCCCATGGCAGAAATAGCTCAAGACTTCACTGGCAGCTGCAGACACACGTTTTATAGGGACAGTTTGGGTCTGAGACATTAAACTCCCCGCTTTCACATCTACTCCCTCTCTCCGCAGCTGGATGCACCCAGTTGTTGCACTAGACAAACCCAACCAGATCTAATCTTAGAGCCTGAGCTTTTTATAATTACCAGCAACTATTAGCTGCAAGACTCGGCACAGCTTTGCCTGCTGATCTTTGCTCATCACCTCCATGGACGAGAGCTCCTCTTTTTGGATGGGCAAAGACAGCCAAGCAACACTCCCTGTGAACACTGTAAGGGCCGCAACAGTTTTACTCCATCAAAACCACCAAAACAGACTGTACAATTCCACACCCACCCACCCAGCATCGCGAGGGGCTCCTGGACACGAGCGGAGAGCACCATCAGCCAAGTTGAGCCCAGGAGGAGGATGCTATGGGAACCAGCCCACGCAGCGTCACTTGTCTCTGCGTGATATTTCAAAACATCTTTTAACACTTTAGTATGGCACTTCCCACATGCTTTACTTATTACTTAGACTTAATTAGTATAAAGACCTTTCCCTACACATTTATTTTCCTTTTTCAAGTGCTGGGTCCTAAAAAAAAACCTGCAGCACTGAGCACAAGGCAAGGAGCTACTCATGGGAATTCCATCATTCCCTTTTTGCAAAAGGCTACGCCATGGCTCGTCTTGATCTAAAGAAGAATAATGGGAAAAAACCCCACCATATCTCTCATAGAATCACCTAGGTTCGAAGTGACCTTTATGATCACCAAGTCCAACTATCAACCTAACACTGCCAAGTCCACCACTAAACCATGCCCCTCAGCACCACGTCTGCCCGTCTTTTAAATACCTCCAGGGACGGTGATCCCACCACTTCCCTGGGCAGCTTGTTTTCACATACAGCTCACTTTAGGGCATGAAGAGCAACAAATATAAAAGCCACAGGAAAAATTCAGGACTCAGTGACTGTGCGTGCTGCAGAGTGCAGGGGAAGACACAACGGTGCTCCCAAAGGCGTCACTGGGGACCAGTGACACAACGTCATTTGTCCAGAAGGGAGGGAAAGCAGAGCCAGGGGAGTTCTCAGCCACCACTGTCCGTGTTTGCCTTCCCTGCCGCCGGTGCGGGACAGGGCAGGCAGGGATGCTCCAAGATCCCTCAGCCTTTCCGCAGGGGGGAGACGAATCAAGTGCCTCATTCTTCCAAGTGGACAAACTTGCACTTTGCTGGCACGGGATCTCACAAACGGACCGTTGTTTGAGCATAGCACCAGGCTCTCGCCCCTAGAATAGGCCACGCTTTCTGACAGCCAGAAGAAAAAAAAACAAAGGAAAGAAAGGAAAGAAAAGCGATGTACTCTGAGCAGCACGCCCATCCCTCTGGGACGGGACCCTCTGGACACAGGTGGAATAAAACTAAAGCAGAGCACTGTCATCACCCACCAACCAGACACCCAAGTGCTACACCTCTGTGCAGGTATCTACAGAGCTTTTTTTTTTTTCCAAACCCTTCAGTTCATGCATTTTTTTTTTCTTTATTAAGTAGACAACAGTGGTTTGCATCACTATGTGTGAAAGCATAAAGCAACTGGCATTCTTTTTTAAAAGTCTTTAACATTCTTTGGCTCCTCGAATGGAAAAATCTTAGCAAATGGGACCTTAATAAATGGAAAGAGCTGAAAAATAGCCTTTCTGCTGGCACGTTTCGCTCCTGCTAATGGAATATGTAGATAAAACCGACACAGTTGTGTCTCAAACCCTTCCGCAGTGCTGCTGCTGCTGCGAGAAATCCTGCCCAGGTATCCCTGACGTGGTCCTCCATCGCTTCGAGAGATGCCCCTGCAGCAGGATGAAGCCTCCAACTCCTCCTCCAGCCTCTAAAACACAGCCAAGGCGAGGAAAAGGGCAGCCTGATCCTCCTCAGCTGCTAAAGAGCACTGAGGAGGAGGAACATCTCCAAACCCATAAAAGCTGAACGCAGGCAGAGGAAGGGGAGGGCAGCGACCAGCACAGCTCTTCAAAGTCCAGGCAGGGAGAGAGCCAAGCTGCAACGGGGCCAGCTGAGCATCGATGTCCAGCTGGGAGGGCAAGTGTGACACGAGGCCACTTGCATGAATTGCCATGCCGGGAGGGAAGGAGGGCTTCGGTCCAAGGGAACCAGGCTCTGGGAACCAGGCTTGGAGCAGGATGGGGAGGGCTGGGGAATGCTGCAGGGCAGGACTGCACGGGCTCTGCTGCCCGGGGCCCTTGTACCATCAGGAAAGGCCTCCTGCTCCCCCAGGAAGAGAGAACTGCTGCGAAGAAAAATACAAACTCTCTACTGACCCCTCTCTCTTGCACAGTTGGGAATTTGACTTTTTGGCAGGTTTTGTACATGGGCTTTTATAACCTGAAATGCAAAATGCTGAGTGCACAGAGAAGCACCGCAGCCCGCTTGTTCTCAGCTAAACTTTGCATTCCCATGGAGAGGTAGGAACAGGTTTTAGTGTGTGAGGGAATTCAGGTCTGGTCATCAGAAGTAATCCTTAGACATTAAAAAAAAAAAAAAAAAAAAAAAAGAAAGTTTATTTACCATCAGCTAAACCAGGAGTTCAGATCATGGCTGGACCTCTGCACCGCAGCACTTTGGGGTGGCTGGGCTGGCACTTATATCCTCTGATGCTGCTGGTATTTTCCCATAGCCAAAGCTAGGGGTGACGAACCAAAGGGATGCTCAGCTTCTCACCAAAGGAAAAGCACCTCCAGGAAGGGGCCAGCAGGGCAGCAACATGCTCCAGCACTTCAACGCTGGAGACCATTTAATCCCTGCTCCAGCCCCAGGAGCTGCAAAGGCCATTAGAAGTCAGCATTTAGCAACTCTGGAAGAGGTCAGCCAAGACAGGCATTTCCATGCGAAATGTTTTTGTTCCTATCAAAAAACACCCCACAAAACAAACAGGAATTCAACAGTTCTCAGCATCCGAAGCCCAGACCCCAGCACTGGCGGTGCATTGCACAATTCCTCATCAACCTCCCCTCTCCAAGCGCTCAGCCCCCATAGCAATGCTTTTTTCCAGGCTAACCACCCAGTTTCAGCAGGAATCAACCAAAAGAAAGGCCTAAAATAGGAGGGAGAGCAAGTACAGCCTGCTGCTAGGACAAGCGCCATCCAAATCCCATGCCCTGTGAGCAAGGTGGGACCTCGACAAGCCGACGTCCCTCCTCGTCCTCGCTCCCCGCTGCACTGGCTTTGCTGTGCACCGCTGAACTACTCAATTCCCATGAAGGACAGGGAGGCAGCACTCTCCTCTCCTCCCTCCCGGAGCCCACGGCAGGGCAGGACACGCGGCAGCGCTCGGCGAGGCTGGGAATCCCAGCAGCAGCGTGCCTAATCCCCTCCGATCCCCAGCACTTTGGAAGGACAAAGAGCCGAGTCTCCTTTGCCAGTAAATTGAACCTGCGGTTCCAGGGGCTCGAGGCACTTCAAAGCCCGCAGCAGCCCGGCCAGCAGCAGTAAAGGGATGTACTTTTCGGCTGTCGAGCAGCAAAGTAAAATCCACACAAATAAGCAGTGTTCCAGAAAACCAGGTTTAACCATCAGCAGCTCTGAACGACAGGGGATGTTTTTCCTGAAGGGTTTGGTGCCCCCCTCCCTGCTCCTCTACAGTTTGTCTTACAGTATTTTTTTTTTTTCTTTCTTACTAAAACACGTCCCGCGGTCCCACACCACACAGCCCTTTCAGGTCTGAGCATCCTCCAGAGGTAAAATGCTGAGTTAGGTATTGGAGTCCAGGAAAGGAGGTGCCTTTGATGAATAGCAAATCTACAGACTTCAATCGTTGCGCTGAGCGCCACAGATTTAATAAGTTATTTCCGTGGAAAACCTTAGTAACTCAGTTATGAATCAAGTCTATAAACACCTCTCACTCATCAAAGTGCCACCAAAAAAAAAAAAAAGAAAAAAAAATCTATTACTGTAACTGTGAATACAAGCCTCTCTCTACAGGTCCCTATAAGAAGCCAAAATTCCTCCTTCAAAACATTCACCGTTTTCAAAGGTCATAAATACACTATGTCCAGTATTCAGCAAATCCATTTAAAAAGCAAAACACAGGCACAGAGAAAAAGTAAAGTTCAAACAAAGACGTACCATCAGATACGCACTGTTTAAAAGACACAACCGGAGCTACATCAAAAGAACTTTTACTACCTAGAAAGCCATATCCAACTCCTAATAGGGTGCAAGAATGCAATGTTTTGGCTACAAAGATTAAACTAATTTACTTTTAAGTAACTTGCTTACTTCCTATGTTTCTTTTTTAAAGTGTGATGCTTAGGTGCTTGGAGAAGTCAGGGATGTGATTATTCTGTGATTCAAGGCCAAACATCATAACTACTCAATGAACCACAGACAAAAACATATTTTATCTGGGTGTTGTACTTAGTCCAAAAACTTCTAGGCTGAAAACATCCCAGCTAGCTGTAAAAAGCCATCCCAGTTCCAGGTAAAGGGAGGGAGAGAAAGAGCCACTCGCTCTCCTTCTCTGCAGAAATGTTCCGAGAAATTCAGTGTATTGCCTACAACGAAATGGTGGTCCTCAAATACTGCCTGTGGTACATTCGTTTCAGGGCATCATCCTGCCTGGCTCCATCATGGCAAGCCCTTCGTTAGCGCCGGGGAGCTGTGTGTACACACACACAAAGGCAGAGGTATCATCTGCAAAGCAGCTTTAATCCCTGCATTAGGCACAGGGCCAAATATTGACAAGACCAACCTTCATTTTCCACCCCTTGTGCTCCAGGCAGGCTGTGTTACTCAAGACAGATGATTCTAAGGCTCTGGCAGCTAGTTTTGCTTCACACCCCCCTCCCCCCCCTTCTTCCAGACTAGGGACAGCTCTGATTGTCCATGTTTTTCTAAGTGCTGTCCATGCTGGATGGTTAAAGGAGCAGTATCAGCCACCATAATAACCAAAGAGAAACGATGTTCCTGCACGCGAAGCAATGCAAGCAATGGACTGTGACAGGGGAGATTTTGGCTCGATTCACTGCTCTGCAACAGCTGCTCTATCTACCCTAGGAAAACCGCTGACTCCCCGGCTCCTTGCAGGGAAGAACGCATGGGAAGAAGGGAGTGCACCACTGCTTCATCAGTTCAGGTGAAGAACATCACCAGAGCTGTCTCAACTAAAGCTGCTCCTCGGGGCGAGCAGGTCCTTGGGATGTAGCAGCCCAGTTGAACGCAGGATGCTGTGGGATGTCCCTCCTGTCCTCCCTGCTTGGCACCATCAATGCGCTGGAGAATGGCGTTGCTCTTCCAAAGCATTTGTACAGCTAATAACGAAGGGACTTTTCTCCATCTCGCAGTCCAGAAGACACCTTCCCTCCTGGAAGACAGTACTTTTCTAGGCTGTTGATGACGCTCTCTTGCTGCATAGGATGCAAAGCCGCAGAACAATCTTTATTTCGCTCCTTGGGAGACCTTTAGCACAAACCATCTCTTTTCCCATCTCCAGCAAATTCCCCAGTGGTCCTTACCCTTCACAAAATTAATTTCACCTCCCCACATTACTAACCTGGCTCAGCTCCGAATTAATTTCAAGACCAAAAGGTCTGAATTGCAAGCTCATAACCTGTAGGATATTTTTATGAACAGGTGTCGCTTGCTTTAGAAACCCTTCTACAGCTGCACAGCCACCGCCGAAATTCCATCCTCCTTCCGGAGGCCTGTGCTCTGCACGGATGGGGTCACCAGCACCTCTCCTGCTTCTCCAGATGGGACGCTGGGTACAGGTGGTGACACAAAGGGTGGTCATCTGCAAGCTCTACGAAAGCAAGCTCCTGCGGAGCTCAGCGCTACTGCTGTTGGGTTTGGTGGCCCAACATGACTTGTCCTGCAGGGTTTTCACACAGAAACAACCGCCTGCAGGGAATATCTTCCCCAGCCTTGATCTAAGGTGCTCTTTCTTCAGTTGGTAAGTAAGGGTGCATTTGCTCCGTCTCAATGCTCTGGGCACTATCTTCAGCTGCGTATTAACAACCCAAGAGGAGTACTCTCTGCTGGGTTACGTTGCTCATGGATGATGTCCTGCCATCAACAGGCTTGGGACACAACAAGGAGCCCACCCGGCTGCAGGATCAGCGATCACTTCCCTTCCTCTTCTGCTCCAAAGAAAAAAAGGTTTGAACTCCAGGAGCTGCCAACTGAGCCACCCACCGTGGCAAACACAAACGTGATGCAGAAGAACCCCCAGCCCTCCTGTAAAGCTACAGGCTCCAGTGGATTTGTCATCAACCCAGAAAGACGTTTGTTGTAGAATAAAACAGCACACCTGCCTGTCTCTGACAGGGACGGCTGCTGAAAGCCCAGGGATGCCGCCTCCGAGTGTTTCCCCACCTTCCCTTTCAGGGCTTAATTCCGTGATTCACCCTGTACTTTGCAAAGCTGCCTTTGATGTCAACCCCCGGCAGGGCCAGAAGCCGCACACGAACAAACCCAAAGTAAAGGTTTTGAAGTTCTCCCAGCCACTGGGAAGGATGCTGCTGCGCAGTCCTGCTCTCCCGTGGGGATTCCAACGTTCACGGCCATCCATGGTCACGTGGGGAAAACCTTCTCACTGAGCAAAGAATTCCTCTCTGAAGCGCATTGGAAAATAGATGCCTTTTATTTCCCGTTGGCAAACTAAAACTATGGAAGAAAAATGTTTAATATAAAAACATCTGACAAAGCACCTCCAGGATGTATTTTTTTGCATCAAAGAAGTAGCTTTTGGCAACAGGCTCACTCCTCCGACGAGAAAAGTTTTTAGCCAAACCCTGATTGTTAGAGACTGCGCAGGGTAAGACATGCCAGCAAACTTAAAGTTAAATATGAAAGAAAAAGGAAACCAAAACCATTACTGGCCCAAATAAACATCTGTCTGTGATTAAACTGGATGCACAGATATGCTCTGCCTTTTTTTTTTTTTTTTTAAGTGGCTTTATGTTTCTGCAATAGGACAGGGGGAAGAAAGGACAAAAAGACTCCAGGGTGCTGCTGGGTCAGACCTCTCCTGCAGCCCCCGGTGCTGCCACCCCGAGCCAGTACCTGTGGCCGGGGCTGTGACGGGAGCCCAGCACCGAGACGCACCAAAGCCAGAGGCAACCAGCAGAAAGTTGCAAAACCAACATTTCACCCCCAAAAGAAATTGTTGCCCTATTAATGAGAAAAATATCTTTTTTTTTTTTCCCTAATAGCAGGTAATTTCACAATCTCTCCTCCAATCTGGAAAGGGCAATGTTTGCCCAGTTTCCACACATATCCGCCTTACATATTTATAGGCTTTTTTTTTTTTTCCTACTCCTAACACACAGGATCTTCATAAATTTCCTTGTTAGCATAAATACTTGCAGTCTGTTATTTCTGGGGGGAGAGGAAGAGAGACGTTCACTTTCTCCATTCAGTGGGTTTTAAAATATGCTTCCTTAAGTTCATCCTAAATATTGCTGGAAGCAGAAAAAACCCTCTGGCTCCTGCTTTGGAGCTGTGGCATTGCTTCAACAGGGCTGAGACATGAGCCGGGATGGATGGGCACTCTCCTCCCATCCTCCTCCCTTTTGGGGTACACCGACCCTGCTCCCCAAATCGAACACCCCCAGTGCCACCACTGCCCCACAAGCAACTTCTCCACCCTCCCAGGCCTTGAAAAAAAATCCAAAATAAGCTCCAGCCCATTCAGTCTCTCTTTGTTTCTCCTCTGTTAATTCACAATTATCCTTCACCAACTTTGGAGGGGATAACACAGGATCAGTCACGGAGCAGAGCTCATCTCTACATGGAGCCCGTCATCTTCTAGGCTTCAGCAGAGCTGCTCGGAGCAGACTCACGTGTGCAATTCCACTCTTGGGTACAGCTCCCCACCGCTCTGGAGCGCAGAGAGGAATTAATCACTCCTCCAACAAACCACCAGCTCACAATTCGTCCTTTCGGATGCACATTCCCAGCTACAAATGGGTTCACCAGTGCTGAAATTCTTGAAGAGTTTTAGCACACGGGAAGTGAATTGATTTCAAAATCTAAAAAAAAAAGTGTTTTTGGAAAAATCTAAAGCAGCATTTTCCCTGGCCTCCTGCAAAGCCTCTTGCTGCCGGTGCAACCTCCCCTCACCAGCCCCTGCTGTCCCCACTCGCTTCTTCTCAGCTCTCACTTCTCCACCGGTAGCAGTATTCTCCTCTCCGCTCGGGTGCATTGCCTGGCACCAAACCGCCCTCATTTCTCCTATCTGAATCCGCCCGGTGCTGAGCATCCCCTAACCCCGGGCACCGGCTCGGCCGGTCGGTGGCAGGAGGACCAGGTGCAGGATGCGGTCCTCCGGTACGCTGCGGGGAGGCGGGCTGGGGACGGACACCCACGCTCGGCAGGAAGCCCTTTCCCTCTGGAAAACCCTGCCACACACAAGGCTGAGCCTCGCGGGCAACGTCAGTTCACAAAGGCATTTCCATACGAACAATGAAACTTTGCACACAAACACTGGTATGACTCCCCATTAAGCGAGGAGTAACGAGCAGGCATGTAGGGACACATGAGACAGGCTCTAGTGATGAGTGGCTCATTTTGAGGAAAAACAGCTATCATAAGAGCTTGGCACTGACTGCTGCAGGCATAGTCTTCATTAAGTATCCTCAACGGAGACACCCAGCCGGCGCGGGGCTGCTACACGGTGGCTGGGGACTTTTCTGCAAGGCAGCGGTGAGCTGCACCCATCACTACCTGTCTGCTTCTACAGCTAATCACTCATTATTATTTACTATTCCTCCGAAGAAAATCGATGCCCCAACATTTCTATGCTCTCTAGGGGATGGACAAGCTGCTCCAGACCTGCAGCAGCCACCAGCAATGGTCAAGTCAGCATGGAGATCTCCGGGAGGCTCCCAAGCAGCACCACCACCTTTGCCCACCTACCTGTGCTCAACACTTCCCCTCCTGCATGGTCCTTAGGACCTCCAGAATTTAATGCCACCACTAACAAGAACTCTGGTCACTACTCATAGGAACTCATGGGGCTTTTTTGGCCAGAAAGACAGCCTGACACAGTGTGCTGTGTAAGGGGAGTGCTGAGGAGCGGGGCTACTTCATGGCCTTTAAGAGAGGATCCTTCCCAGGGAAGGTGAGGGATTAGCCCTGTGGGATTTAGCGGAAGGCAGGGTATCCCAAAACCCGTGGCCCACAACATCTGCTCCAGCACGTCCCCGCCGTACTGAACCAGTTCCCGCAGCAGCAGCGGGGCCCTCTACAAGCCTGGCAAGTCTAACGGGTACAGCAGCTTCTTGGCATGTGGTGGAGGAGCCAAGTCTGAGGGGAAGGAAAAAAAAAAAAAATTACTACAAATGTTCCACCAATTATGAGTCACGGGGCTGAGCTTTTGTTTCTGCCTTGCTGGATTTTGCCCTTTCCCTGGTATTTCCCCAGCTCTGGCCGGGAGAGCCGCGCGGCCGCAGACACTGGCCAAGGCTCTGCCGGCATCCGGGGGACGGACACGATCCAGCCAGGGAAACGACCTTGGCTCAAAATACAACACCCAAACCAGCGGGTTTTTGTCACCTCCGTTCCCCAGGTGTAGAGGGCTGCAGAAATAAATCTAATGAGGAAAAGACAGAGCCCCTCTCCGTACTGCCACAAGCCTGAACATGACACTGCTTGAGCTCAGGAAATGGAAACTTCAGGATCAAACACCTCCAAGTGCCTTTTCCCACCAATTCAGATCTTCCCAAGCCACTGTATCTCACTGAGAAATCGGGAGCATCCCCAGCCTGAGGGAAATGCTGTGGCTGGACACTGATCCTTGGGACAGCCAGCTTCATTTTGTGACCCAAACGCTATGACCCTCAGATGAAGAGGACTCTGGGGCATCACCCATCAATCCAGCTCATGACGCAGAAGATCCCATCTGCACAACTCCTCACAACTTGTGCTTCCAGTTAGCATTGACTGTTACTCCCAGTTTTATAGCAAGCCTGCTAGTTCATTGAAGACTTTTTCCTATTTTTTAAGAGCAGTATTATAGCCATGAAAAGGTCTACTTCAAAAAGAGGGGTTGGTTTTGTTGTTTTGTTGTTTTTTTGGTTTGGTTGTTTTTTTTTTTTTTAATTTATACATATGACAGAGATGATCTTTTGACTTCATGCTAAAACTTCCTGTTTAGAAGCTCATCAAGTAAACAAGTAACAGTGGAAGAATGGTTGTCTTTGTTATCCTAAATTGAATTTTGTGGTTTTCATAGGAAAAGCCTTTTTGGTGATCAAAGCTGAAGCAATAAATAGTATCGGCTTGATGCTAGATCCAAAATGCACTTATTTTTGGAACGGGAGTTAAATGCACATTGAGCTCCTTCAGTACATGCAAGAAAAGGCAGAGAAGACCACGTGCTTTGTGTATCATTTACACAGGCCTACGTTTCAAGCAGACCTATTAAATAAGTTGAAATGGAGAATAAACAAACTGAAACATGGCAGATAGACGAGAGTCTAAGTGGTTTTTTTCCTTTTACTTCCCCGTGATGACAAGTATGGGTTAACTTCAGTGAAGCTCTTATCCTCTTTCAGCAATCATGAGCACTGGGGAAAAATAAATCACCCAGCCCCAGACTCTTATTAAAAGTTACACCATTGGAAACTACACAGGGGGAGAGGAGGTATCTGATTTCAGTACAATCTCAGTCACATGTTATCATTATATTGTTTGAGTAAAAGTTAAAATCTCTCCTCCATTCCAGAAAATCCACCAGATGTCCCATAAAGGACTCAGCTGCGAGAGAAGCTAAACCATTACATCCTTAGGAAACCTGGTTTTCAAACTTGGCTGCTATAATTAATGGCAATTATCAAGTTACAATAAAAGCCATGGGCATGGGGAGCTTTATGGACATGTATCCAGCCCGAGGAATGTTTGTTAGGAATTGCAAACACATATTTATTATAGCATAACCCTGAACGATCCAACTCCTGGCTATCAATTGTTCCCCTGCTATGGACACTTGGCAGCACAACAAAAGCGGCGAGGGGCCGGCACGCTGGATTCGGCACGCGGCAGCACCGCGGCAAAACCAGAACCTTAAAGGAGAAGGAGAAAGGAAAATCCCCGGAGGGAAGCATGCCACCATGCCATGACACCGCGGTGCCGTGCTATTTAAACACTCTTCAAAGTGCTGCAGAGTTGGGATCGGCTTAAACATCCCAAGGAAGCCACAGGTCTCACCAAACTGGCCATAGACTCGTGCAGGCCGAGAACGAGAAGAGAAAAGCCGTGGCTAACGGAGCAGTACCCCAAGGGTCCCCTCCACCACCATCGACTTACAGCATCCCCCAGAGAGAGCAGTAAACCCTGTCCATGTGCTCAGCAGTCCGGCAACGTGGCACCAAGGTGGCCAAGTCCTACCCCACCACAAAGCCCAACCTCTGAAGGAGGCACACGGGGCTTCACCGGGACGAAGGTTTGTCTATCTTCATCTTAGCTCTCAGACCGTTCACCAGGTCATTTCTTACACAGAAATTAAACCTGGTCCTACAGACAGGTCCCTCCTCCCCTCCACGCAGTCAGCCCCCAGCCTGGGACGGGCCACCAGAGAGGGAAGATGTGAACGGATCACCGCAGCCAGAGCCCAACGCCATCAAATGAAAACCCCAACTCTGCCCTCTTGAAGGCAAAACCACCCCGGGCCTTACAGAGCACCATTAAATGAATGAAAGGTTGCAGGGGTGGGGCAGAGCAAAAACCACGACCTAATTAAGCAGAGCTTTGTTCCGGAGCTTCAACGCCATCGTAGCTAGGAGCTCCGCTCATGAAAGCAGGGTCTGCGCTGCAGGGACAGGACCCAGCAGGTAACGCAAGCTGGACTCAGCAAGAACCACCACAAAGCAGCATCGTTTGAAACGGCCTCGCTGCTCCTGCCATCGAACCGGGTGACAGCGTACAGCCCGGCCCCACGCCAGCCGACGACCCCAGGGCTCGAGCGAGGTCTGGACAGCTTCTGCAGCAGACACACGTGGCCCCGTGGCCACCTCCCAAACATCCCCGCTTGTCCCGGCACGCTCATCCCACAAACAGCATCTCATCACAACCCGCAGAGCGCAGACGCCTCTGAACAATCAGCTCAAACAGCCGCTCTGTTTTTCCTTCTTTTCACACCAAGAATATAACCCAAGAGCAGCACCACAAGCCCCTGTCTCCTCCTGCTGTCCTGTCCCAGCCACGAGCTCCCCGGCACAGACCACGCGCGTGCGGGAAGGCGCAAACATCTGCCAACCTGAGAAGTCTCCGGGCGTGACGTTGGGCGAGTTTGTAGCCTCTGTTTCAGTGTAAGACAACGTGGAATCTGATAGATCTATTAAAAAAAAAAAAAAAGAAAGAAAAGAAGCATTTTTAGTCCTCCTGCGTTTGCAAGCGCTACGTGACCACCCGAGGCTCTTTTGCTTCCCGTCACCAGCCCACCTCTCCCCGACAGAAACTCTCCACCGGGCCAGAAAGCAGCGATTCGCTTTGTACCTCTACCACGCAAATGCAAAGTTTGAATTGCTTCGACCACAAAAATAACTGCAGTTAAGTTGATCAAACAAGTAGGAACTTGGTGCTTACTGGATAAAGTTACATTAAGCCTCTAAACAATTCATAGTTACTATACTTAATTATCACCATTAAAATTCTTGAAGCTGTTTATTCTTGCTTCCTTCCTTCCTTCCTCTTTGCTGAAGCGAAGGAAACTTTGTTTTAACAAGTTAAGAGTCTTTGTTATTCTCCCTTGCTTACACCCCTCTAATTAAGTGCTCAACTGTTTGCTCACAGATTAACTATTATTTTTCCAATCAAACAAGCCAGTGAAGCAAATTTCAATCCCTGGCTGTTGTTTTAATAAAGTCACGTGTCACTCACTATCGTCTCTCCCTGCAGCACAAGCAGTTTCTGAAGGGAATTAACTCGGAAGGGGGAGCACAACTCCTTTTTTTTTTTTCCCCTCTCTATACCTACCAAAAAAAGAAAAACCCCGAACCAAAAAACTAAACAAACAAAAAACCATGCCCAGCAAATTTTGCTTTGCAAGATGCTCTGGTCACCAGTCCGTGCTGAAGGAGCCGGTCCCTCCAGCAGGCGTGCACACACCGGTGGAGCAGCTCCCGGGGACTCCCAGGCAGGGCAGGGACTCACCTTTGGCACCGGGCAGCTCCCGCCGGGCTGGGTGGGACGGGCACACTGTCCCGCTCCTGTCGCCCTGGCAAACCCTGCCTGTCTCCTCCCTGTCCCTGCCCGATGGGGAGCCAAAGCAGGTCGCCTCGGTCATTAGCCCCTCTGTAAATCAGAGCCACCGACTAGGGGACAAAGGGAGACATCCCAGACACAGCCCCAACTGCGCCGATCCCGGCCAGAAACCCAAGAGGGACGTGGGATTCCTCCCTTCCCTCCTGCGCCTTTGCTTCCCATTCACTTGAGCAAGAAGCGGGAGCTGAGAAAGGACGGTCAGGAGGCAGCGGTGCCAATTCAAAACATCTCCAAGCCAACGTGCCCCACGCAGGACCAGGCTCCAAGCCTGCACTGTGCCAGGCTCTCCAGCAGCCTTCGCTTCATGCCCAGCCTACCTACCCAAGCCGCTTTCGCTAGCTTCGCTAAAAAAGCTTTCATAACTCATCAGGAAAAGTGAAACGCCATTCAGAAATTATACAGCGCCGAGTTTCAAAGAGTTCACATCTCATTTTAATAAGCAGAGGAAGGGCAATAGCCGGTTCCCCTGCGGCGCCGCACAGCCAGGGCTTTATGGAAATGGCACCCAGGAGCTCCCACTCCCCCTCCGCTCCGTCATCCTGCCGATTACACACGCAGACAAAACATGACGTCTGGTAACCTTTCATTACGCCTTCATTAAAAAATAGCGCTTCATATTATTTTGGAAAATATGCATGTGTCTACACAGTAATTTGGTATGATAAACCGACATCCATTTACTTCTTAAAACCCGTCAGCTGATGCTTGCTCAGAAATAATGAGCAGCCATAAAACCCCGACTTGTTGGCTTTTGCCTGACGAGCCATGTACGGATGTCCTAAAACCAAAACCAGGGGTGCACCATGAAAGAGAGCTGCCAGGAGATGAAAGGAGAGAAAACACGTACCCAGTGGCTTTTGCTCATCATTAGGAGACAGCCGAGAGTAGGGAGGTGGTGGAGACTCTGGAAAAACAAAACTTTGCGTTAGTGACGTATTCGGATTATCAACGCAACCCTCGCACTTTCTCTTTCAGGGTAGGAGCTCTTCCAAGGTTACAAACACCCAATGGAAGAAAACCCACTTGGAAGTGGAGACCAAGAGTTTTCCAAATCTTTGAAGAACAGGCGTTCCACCTTGACCTTTCAAAGTGGGCTTTACTACCGAAAACGCTGCAGTTCTCCCCTACACCGCCATCCCGGCATCCCTGCCTGGGCACCCACAACCCGAAGCACACAAAATGGCACGTTGCTCCCAAAGAACGCTGCTTCCCATCATCGGCATTGGCAGACAACCCTCCCGCCACGGCTCAAACAGACACACGGACTGAACAAGAGCTCTGCAAGCACCTTACAAGGACTGAAGAAGGGTGTTGGGAGGTGAAGAGACACTCCTCTCGTGGCACGTGCAGCCTGACACCAGGGGCCAGGCTGGCTTCAGCCAACAAGCCACCGAAGTAACTTTGGTCCATCCCAACAAACCCCTCGGTACACGAGCGGCTCAGCAGCAGAGGCCTCCCACGACCCCGCTCACCTGACGGTGGTTCAGCAAAGCTCCTGAGCACACGCTCGGCTTTAAGCGGCAGCACATCAGCAGTCAGGCGCTAAAGTTAAGCAAGTCCTTAGAAACGTTTGCTGAATCAGGACATCACTCTGCTTCTAAGACTCAAGACCACACAAAAGGCTGAAGAAGGTCCTCCACCACCTTCTTGCATTGGTTAGAGTGTTTTTTTCTTCTGAATTATGGTAACGATTTTCTTCTAGAATTACAACTTGCTAAAATTGAGGTACGTGCAGCCAGTTGGGCTCTAGCATGGCACTGGCATTGAGCCAACGCTGTCTTCAGTGAGAAATTGTCCTCCAAAGTCAATGGCATCACATTGACCCCAGACTACTGACACAACGGTGCGCTCCTCAGTTCCCACGCGGATCCGAAGGGAAGGCGCTCAGCCCTACACCTGCAGCTCAGCCTGCGTTAGTTCATTAACAACAACCTCAGCACCCCCTGGGACGGCTCTGGGACGGCCTGGGGTCATTCACTGCTTCTGAGAAAAGGTTCCTCACCTCCCCTAACCGAGCAAGCTGCCCAGCGGCAAGATGCCCTTCTCACAGAAGAAGCAGCCTCCAAGATCAAAAAATAATGGTGCCAACGTCCCAACCTGGATGTAAGGGCCCAACCTGTGCCACGCACAGTGGGCTGGTCCCACGCCAGACCTGCTGCCACAGGGGACATCTTCCACAGCACGCAGGCGTTCCCACCCTGCTCAGCTATGTCACCCCCGCAGTAAAGCGGGTGACAGACAGGACCACGGGCGGTCTCTGCAGGGAGACACGCAAACACTTGTGGAAAAGGGCATCAGGGCCATTCCCGGGCTTCCGTCACCGTCCCCAGTGCCCGGGCAGGGCGGGTGGAACCCTGGCACAGACACCCGCCATCAAAATGATAAGGAGCCCGTCGATAACAGGTCTGCTCCCCACTACCGCCCGCGTGGGGCTGGTAGCCACGCACCCCTGGGAAAACGCCTACGGCTGCGGGAAGGCAACCTGGAAACTTTGCCCATTTCTAAAATAAACGCCCAGTTCCTACAAACCCGTGTCTACTCCAACTGGGGAGAAAAGCCACTTCCAGTCTCTAGCGATCTTCGGGGGGGAAGCACGCCCAGCACAGAAGTTTCTTTCAACCAAGCGATGCAAAGCAAAGCAGGATCTCGGATTGCAAAATAAGTTAAAAAATAATAATAATAAAAAAATAAAAATCAAAGCTCTTGCCAAGAAAGGGACCGTCAGCAGGAGGTTGGTGTCCTCCAGGGTCCTTCTCGCCCACGGCAAAAAAAATAAATAAATAAGAAAGTGCAGAGAAACGCATGAGCTCCGGCCTCCACCCACCCCCCCCCGCTGCCACGCGGGTCCGGCGTTCCCCCGTGGGCAGGGCATCCCCCGCAGCCCCCTCCCGGCCGCGGCCCCCCCGCGCCCGGCGGGGCCCTGCGGCTTTAAGCCGGCGGCGGTAATTGCCCGGCTCCGCGGCCGCTCCGATAAAGAGGGAGCCAGGCTGGCGCCAGCAGCGTGCGAACCGCGTATTATCGCCCCTTCTGCACCTAAATAGCAGCGGGACCTCCGCGGGGAGGGGGGCGGGGAGGGGAAACCACCCAAGAAAAGGCTTTTTAAGCACAACCGGGAACCGCTCTCGGCTGGGGCGGGGGTGGGATGTGACAGCCCGGGGGACCCCGGACCAGGCGCATCCCGGCCGGGCATCCCCACCACCGCGCGGGGCCGGGATGTGCAGGAGGGTTCAAGTCAGCCGACGAAGGGACCAGAAGCCCCAAACACCCAAAATCGATGGGGGGGAAAGACAGCGACACCCCCCCACCCCCCCCCCGCTCCCCGTTCTCACCTGGCCCACAGAGGCGGCTGAAGTGGTAGGGGTTGCAGCAGACGGTGGGTCCGTCGGCGACGCCGAAGCTCTGGCACTCGCAGAGGGGCTTCAGCTCGGCGGGGTGCTGCAGGTCGGGCCAACGGAAGAGTTTGCCCAGGAGCAGGTGGGGGGGCGCCGCCTGGCCCCCCAGGCGCACCTCGGTGCGGGCCACCAGCACGCAGCCGCTGGGCATGCCCCCGCGGGACTCCACCGCCTCCAGCAGGCTGTCCAGCGAGCGCTCCTTCAGCCGCTTCAGCAGCGAGTAGGTGACGGCCTTCAGCTCCTGCTCCAGCAGCAGCAGCCGCGACCGCGCCTCCCGGCCCCGCCGCTCCGGGGAGCCGCCGTCGGTCGCGCCGTCGGGGCTCGGGGGGGCGGCGGCGGCGCTGGGCTGGGGGCCGCCCGGCTCCCGTTCCTTGAAGAGGCAGCAGGTCACCGTCCGGCCGTCGCTCTCCTGCGCCCGCCGCGGGCTGGTCCCTTCGGCGCCCTCCCGCCGCGGCGGGGCGCGGAGCCGGGCCCCGCGCCGCTCCGCCATGGGGTCCCGGCGGGGCGCCGCCTCGCCCGTCGCCCCTGCGCCGCGCCGGTCCTCCGCCTCCCGCAGCAGGCTGCGGGCTACCGCGCGGATCTCCGCCGAGGAGGGGTTTTTCTCCGGCATCTTGAAGGTACCGCTGGCTCCGAGGTCGTGGCCGCTCTTGGCGCTCCCATCTCCGCCGTCCCTGTCCGGAATGACGCGGCTCCTCCAAAGTCGCCGCACCAGCCCTGAGCGTTTGGACCTGAACATACGACACGCGGGCGGCCGGGGGTCGCGTCGCTCTCCGCCGCTC
>VFFE01007168.1:716511-761169 GCA_008921705.1 Burhinus oedicnemus | reverse complement strand
GGTGAGCTGCGCGTGGGGATGGGACGTCCGCCCCCCCCACCCCCAAAAATTAAAAAAAAGAAATAAACCCCCCTAAAATGGCGATTCTTCTCGCTGACCCCGCAGCGGGAGTTCAGGCGGCCCCACTCACGCGCGTGGAGATTCCACGGGCACATCAGCCGTTGGCCGTGGCAGGGACGAGCCCCGGAAGGAGCGGCCCCGAGGGGGCGGGAGGCTCCGCTCACCCCCACCCGTGTCGCCCCGCGGGCGGGAGCAGGGCCTTCCCCCCTCCTCCCCACGCGCGGACAGCGGCTTCGTGTGAACGGGTGGGAACCCGCTGCGGAGATCGGAGAGCGAAGGAGCTTTGTCTGCGGGATCGGCCCGAGAACCGGCTGGGGGGCTTCACTAACGAGCTAAAATAAATCTCGGCCATTTATTTCCCAGCAGTTGACCAGCTAGGGAAAAAAACCCCACCTCAAAACAAAACAATAAAAGTATTTAAACCAACAAATTGTAGGCAACCTGAATGTTCACAGTTTTTCTCTCGGCGTCTTTGGGTAGCTCCTGCCATAACTGACAGCTTAGGTCCACATTTCCCCAAATCTGCCCTAATACACGTAAGAACAGGATTTAAATACACTGGGGTTAAGTTAGTACAACTGTTTTATGGCAAAATTAATTTGTGGGCATCAGCTTAACGTAAGGGATTCCAAAATAACTCCATTTCAAATCAATACATGTGTGCCGCCAAGGTTTGCACCAACATAATTATAATAAGTAAGTCTTTTGACTTCGGGGTTACTTCTGCCCCTACTGACCTGTAGCACCAGAGGCAAAGCTCCTTTTTCCCCCTGCCCTTTCTGGGTGGGTTTTAGGAAATGTGCGGTTTGCCTTGTCAAAAATGCAATGTAAAAAAATCATATAAATACTGTAAGGGACCTGCTGCCTCTGCCACTGGGTTTCCTGACTGCTAGGGACCGGGGATTGATGGCCCCGTGCAGCGCTGTCCTCCCATCGGCTCCCTCCCTGCCAGCAAAACCAGCTGACGTTATTTGGGTACTGACTCACTTCGCGTGGAAATAACGTCCCGTGATGGCCACGCTAGAACCCAGCGCTTCTCGCTGACCTGCCGAGCAGCGAGGTTTTACACCTATATCACGGTTTAGACCTGTTTACGACACTCAGCCAACATCCCACTGTGGTAGGAAAATGCTATTACCCTTTTTTCACATTAGGGAATAAGGCATGGAGTGGCTGCAAAAAAGATTCAGCTTCAGACGTGGAAGCAGCAATGGGGATTTCCTGGATCTCGGATGTGGCAGGATCCCTGCCCATCCTCAGGCTGCTCCAGAGAGGTTCCAACACTTCTTTAACGTCCACATCGATCGATCTGTCCTGCATGACCCCAAGATTTACCTCCCTAAATGCAGCTGAGGCTTTTCTTCCCCATATCTTATTTACAAACTGTCATCCAAATTGTAATATGTCACAAATGTGCAATTACCAACATTTAAATATATATAAATCTTAAATATAGCACTGTTTAAACTAAGGATAGGTTATTATTTCAGCAAGCAACATATTACTGCTTATCCAACGCTATATAATCATGGTGCATACAATATGGCACGAAGAACAATGGAGCTTTCACGGGGCCCGGGGCGGCCGACCATCTCTGCGGGCACAGGTATGCGATGGAGAAGTCCTGATTTCGCCCAGTGCCATCCGTTTCAGCTCTTGCAACAAGAGGACATTGTTCTGTGCCCTAACGTGGGCAAGAAAAACACAGCACTCGATTGTACTTGTCGTAATGCACATATAATTTATAGTAATGTTGGTTATTAAAGGATTTCTAGTCATTAACAGCAATGTGCTCTTTCACTGCCTTTTTTCCCCCCTTTTTTTTCTTTCTTTTTTTTTTTTTTTGCCTGTCATAATAACAAACATTCCTGGGAGATGCTCTGGAACACATCCTATAGGTCTTGGCACAAAAGCTGGAGAGAGGCTTTTGAAAGCCTGCCAGTCTTATCTGACATGGATCTCCCAGGTACTGTATAAAGCCAAATCCTCTTGGGCCCAGGAGGACCGTGGGTGGCCAGGAGGGCACCGCCACCAACCTCTTCCCAAAGCCAAACTGCAGCCAGGGTGGGGGGAGAGGGGGAGAGGAGCCAGTGCTGCCATTGCGTCCATGCCAGCACGGTCGAAGGCATCAGCAGAGCCCAAACCTGCAGACACGGACCTCTGCGCTCCAGGTTTTCAGTAAGGAAAAATAATCTCGTAATTTTCTGCTTTTTTTTATCTCTAGTATTTCATACATTTCCGGTCAAAGAGAAGGATGCAGAGGTTAAAACACAAAATGAATAATTGCCACTTAAATAATGTTTCAATAGCTCAATTTGTAGATTATTTTAATGCCTTGAAAATAGGGTTGAGACGGGGACCCCGCTGACTCCGTGCCGAGGGGCAGCGAAGGCTGGGGGACACGCTGCACCCCGTTTCACCACCTGGGAATGGGGGCACAGAGCGTACGAGCCCGGCCAGAGAAACCATGACAAAACTGCTGCACCAGAGCGAGGGGCTCTGCCAAAAACTCAAATGCCTCATAAAATCAGGCTGGTTTTGCTGGAAGCTGATTTTGAAAGGAACCAGAGAAAAAAAGTTTTGACAACATCAGAATGTCCCGTTTCATTTGTTTTAATGACATTGCCGTGATTTTCCAGTTCAAACCAACTTTTCATTTTACTCTTGAAAATGTTATATTCTGTGTGGTAACACACTGTGATAGGACTTTGGACCGTCTTCAAAATGGAACAAGCTAAAATCAGAACAAGGCATTTTGATAAATCCAAAGTTAAAAAAAAAAAAAAAGTTTGAAGAATTTTCCTTTATGGAGAATTTCACAACCGCTGGACTCCATGCTCCCAGACCTCGGCATCTTGAAACCCTTCGTGCAGAGGATGTGATCTCATGCCGCCAACTCAGCCTGTGCCCCCATTTCAGGCAGGCTGCAGCCATGGAAAAGTCCATCCCGGCTCCTCCGGGCTTGAGTTGTAGCCATCCTTTGCCACCACTCCTGGGACGCACGTCCAGGGAACGCACGGGTTGTTTCACACCATGGTACGCTGAGTTAAGACCTGGGATTTGCTACCTTCGTGTGTTTTCCAGTGGGCAATAAATGCAGTTTGCAGAGGGCTCCGAGACAGCCTGAGGTCAGTGGTTTGCACAGACTGCTCTGAATTGTGCGCGCGTGAAAACAGGGCTTACCTCCAGCCCGGTGCCTTCGCCTGCGGGCAGCACAGCTCATGGCCCACTGACCTCGTGCCCCGAAAGTGGGCTCGCACATCCCACTGCAGCAGGGCTTGCACACAGAGCCTGCACGCGCACTGCAGCGTCGCGCCCAGACCCTGACCCGCTCCAGGCAACCCCGACGTGTGTGACAATGCCCCCCGGCCACCGCCGGCGTGGGCAGACAGGCTGCCCGGCTGCTGGCGGGGATGGCGGGCACCCAGGCGGCTTTTGCCTGCATCCCCACGGGGAGCAGAGCAGCTGCACGTCTTCTCCGGGTGAAGCCGGGACATCGCTCCACCACCCTCCTCCCTGCCAGGAGATGCCCAACTCAATGCATTTATGTCCCATCACAGCGATACAACCAGGAGGGTTTGCACTGGCAAAATTTGCACTGGCACTTTTCCTCCAAGTGGGATGAAAGTCTTGCCATCCAGTGGCCCCATCCAAATCCCCATGGGATCCGGTGGCACCGCGGCGGGTGCTGTATTTGCTGTCCAGGTCCAGCCTGTCCCACAGGCCTCAGGGGGTGAACTGGGGCCATGACAGCCAAATTGCTTAGGGACGAGTTGGAATTAAATATCCTCCAAAATTTATTAGAGTCAGGAACGGGACGGGGCAAAAAAGGAACAAAATCCGATAGAAATTTGCCAAATACTGCATTTCACCGGACCTGAAATTAATGTTAATGGGTTAATGGAAACTCCACAAGGCAAGAGCCGCTGAGTTTCCAGGCTTTTCAAGGCCCTTCCCACGAGTATCTGCTGTGGGTGGGGACAAGCTGACTCACAGTTTCCAGGGCTGTAGTAACATTTCAACACCCCAGCGCTCCAGCCTTGGGGACTGATGGCAAAGAGCACATTCCCAGCAGAGTGGTTGGGAAGTTTTTTGACAACATGTTTTCTTGTGTCAGAAAATGTCAGTTTGGCAAAACCAAAACTTAATTTTATTTTTTTTTTGGTAGCAAACTACCAGTTTCCACGAAGTGCTGCTTGGAAAGGTTGCCTGGGCTCAAGCCCAGATTTTTAATCAAAGCCACAGAGGTAAAAATCATCTCCCAACAGGTCCTCACCAGTGGGTGATGGCACCCATCCATGGTGGTCCCCACCCCAGAAGAGGCCCCCTGCTTGGAGCAGGGACATGGACTCTCGCATCCCAGGAGACCTGGTTCTATGCGTGATTGTAGTCCCATTTCTTTTAATCTCTTCTGGGTGGAGCTGGGCCAATTTGTATAAATAATTAAGCAGTTATTCAAGGAGAAAGAGTCCAACTTTAAGGCCAGAGATGACAGCACCTGTCTGAGATACGGAGTATGAGGTTCAGTTCCCTGGTTTGGGTGAGGACAAACAGGGATTGAACCACATGTCAGGGCCGTGCCATGGCTACAGCATTATCCCCTGTGCAGCTGCTTTCATTTCATAGGAAAAGAAACTCAAGCCATCCCAGTGAAGTCCTGCTGCAATCCAAGGGAAGTGCTGGTGTCTCAGGTTCTGTAGGACAGAAAGGCTGTCTTCATCCAAACCTAATGGACTTGATGATCTTAAAGGTTTCTTCCCACCTAGGTGATTCTATGATTCCACAACAGAGAAAGGTGCTTTTTTCCCCTTAATAACAGCTGTACTTCCATCTCCCTTGGGCTGCCCTCTCCACAAACACAGCCAGAGGGACCTTGTTTAGTCCCACCGCCTTGTGGGACCACGCACACCTTCACCGTTACCATTTCACAATTCAGCCCCAGATGAATATTCATACACTTTCTCTGTTCGAAAAATACAGAACAACTAGAAATGGTATCCTTGCTATGAAGTTTTGTTGTTACATAGTCCAGGCAGAGCGGGGTGAAATAAGAAATTTTGGGGGAGTATCGCAGAAGGTGTGTCTCGCTCCCAGGGAGGCTGGGCTGGGCTGGCGGTGGCTTCACAGCCTGAAGTCATTCCCTGCCAGCCCCAGTGAGGGCAAAGGATGCTGAAGCAGAAAGAGCCGTAGCTTCCCACGGGATCCAATCCACAGAGAAGAAACAGCAGCAAATATCATAGCAATGAACACAGACCTCTTAAAATTCCCAAACCATTTGCGTCTGCTCTTTCCTCTACATTAAATTGCAATTTTTGCGATGGGAGAACAAGCCAAAGGGACACCTTGGCTCTTGTGTCAGTTGCAGGGTGCACGGCGAAACATGAAGAAGGAGCATTTTCTCCTGTCTTTCCCAATGGTGCTGAAAATCCCAGCCAAGAAGACCACTTCTCTCCGAGCAGCCTCAAACAGACACCTTCAAAAAATCCAGCATAACCTCAGGAAAGCAGAGCTATCCGTACACTGAAAAGCACGAAGAGCATGACAAACTGTGCCAAGGCTTCCCTTTGCCAGCGTTACAGGGAAGGCGATCAGGGAGTGCCTGCCACTGGCAGCCGGGTATCCCAGGCTCACTAGCCCATCATCCGGCTTTCTGCCGACCGCCTGTGCATGGCTGTGTCTCAGGCAGGTCCGACCAGGCAGGCGCAAACCAGCCAGGGAAAAAGGAGAAGCCGTCGGACTTGAACTGAACCCAAGCCAAACTTCTTCTGAGGTCCAGCAAATTTCATGTCAATAACTTTTATTCCTCCTCCAGCAGCCAATACGTTTCCCGAGCACGGGTGGCACCAGAAATGCACACCGCCACCTCCTGCGTGAGCCCGTCCTCTGGCCAGCCGGGCAGATTCTCAAATTGGATGAAATCTGATTTATCAGCCAGTTCCCACTACCTAAGCAAACCCAACTCTCAAACCTCCAGACTTTCCCTGTACCACCTCCTCGCACTCTCCCTCTTGATCCCATCCAAGCACCGTTACTTTACCTGCACAGTATTTTTTCTTACAACACTCTGGGGAGGCAAGGAATTGCTGTTAACGTTCCCTTGTATTCATCCAGAGGGCTTGGAGTAGGAAGGACCCTCGGAGGCACATCAGTTCCCAGCTCCCATGGAGTCCGGTGGGATGCAGAGATCTAATTACCTTTGCTGGTCCAGGGGAAAGTGATTTGCCCAAGGTAACGGGGAGTGTCTGTGCTAGAGAAGGGAACAGAGCTCATATGAAAGTCCAGGACTGGAAACCTTCTCTGTCTGAAGAGGACTGTGCTGGGACACAGGAGTTGCCCTGGGTCTCCACTGCTTGCAGAGCACCTGTGACAGCCATGGGCACCCACCGTTTGGGGAGCCCCTGCCTGAAACCATTCATTTCTTTTCCATTTTTCCCCAGCTGGATTCAGACCACCAATTGCTGAGAACTGCTGCTCGCTCAGGAGGTTGATATCAGCCAAGGCAACGCCACTCCCAGGTTTCAGTGGGCTTCCCAGTCCTGTGCCCAGTAGCTACAAATTGGTTTTATCGGTTGGATGCTCAGTGAAACAGAGCTGATAGGTCCAGTTTGGCCTCCGGTGCCAGCATCCAGGAGAGGCGAAATGGCTCCTGGGGACAGGACTGTCCTCTGAGGAGGTACCCGAGCTGTCGTGCCCCAAAACTGCTCTGACCCTGCACTTCTGTCCAGGATGACTGAGGGCTGAAGCTCCTAAACTGCTGTAGAGAAGATGGAGGGGATTAGGCCACTGCTCCTCTGAACACGGGTTTCTGAGGACTTCTTGGGGTTGGAAAGGAAAGCTACAATTCCTCAAAGCAACAGGATCCTGTGGCCCTACCTCGGCTTTACAGATTCACTAGATCACCAGTGCCGCACAGGAGTGAACGACAGGCATCATTACTCCTCTGTGCTCTGGAATGAAGCTGCTGATCCAGGGAAAGATCTGCCTGCCATCAAACCTTTCAGTGTCTTTCCTGATGCCATTGACAGCAATTTGCTACATCCTTTCAAACTAGCAATCTAATAAAATGAGGCATGTGGGTGGAGAGGATGAAGCCATTGACTCCTGAGCCTTAATCTAGTCCTTTATCCAGGAAGACATCCTACCTGGTGGTCAATTATGAGCGACCACCCTCCAATGGATCCCGCAGCAGTGTGAGCACAGCGATCGGCTCCCAGGACTCACACGAGGAGGTACCGGGGCAAGATGGAGAAGTGGATGGGGAGGAGAAGTCACATTCAGCCAGTCCAAGGATGGTCCAGCCTCTGAGACTCCAGAAGGAGAGAGCTGGACCAGCCAACCATCTGCATGAGAGCAGTTTGGGGATTTCTAGGCCCACAGAAACTCATAGCATCTACCTCAGCCTCATTCTTTACTTCCCCAGTTGCAGGCAGAACAGCAGGACTAAACATTAAACTCCTCCTGTCCTGCCCTGGCTATAGGAGTCAAGTAATATCACGTAAAACAGATGCTCTGTTCCAATAGGAAGGGAATTACAACCGCCCGTGTCCACCAGAGGATACATCTAAAAACCACACCACCCATAACAACCACACAGGAGTTTGTCCTTTTTATCAGCATTTATTCAGCAGCCTGTGGAGACAGTCTGCCTTTCTGGAGCATTTTCCAGGCAGATAACATCCAGTTCTGAAACTGCCCTTTACTGTTTTTTTGGCTTGGCTTTGGTAAATTGTCATTTTTGAGCTGGAAAGGGTCTATCCAAGTAAGAAAAACAGTCCAGCGCTGCATACTGCCACCACGCTGCATACTGCCACCACACTGATCGAGCAACAAACTGCGTAATACGCCAAGCCCAGTGTCTTTAAAAAAATAATCTGCCCCTATCCGTATTTACCTGTACAATTTGCAAACACAAAACTGGAAGTTCCCTGGGAGGGCAAGACTAAAAAAAAGGATTATTCTATTTGGAGCTGGTCCAGAGAGCAGAGGCAGTATATGTATATGTCAAAAATGGATTTTAATTGAGGTTTGTTGTGTCCAGTGGTGCTCGCCTAGAAGCAGGAGCTAAAAACACGGTGGGGCTGGAGGAGAAGGAAGCATAGGTTGACGAAGACGTCAAAGCAGATCTGAGAAAGGTCAGATATAAATGGCAACCTGGCCATTTATGCAATAGTTTGCTCTTCTATTTACGATGGTATTTTCTGGGAAGAGCTGGTCAGAGCCAACTAGGGCAGGCTTGTAAAAAGATAATTTTTCTCCCTTAGAAAACACAAAGACAGACAGACTGGGCTGCTGGCTTTTCTCCCTTCCCAAGATCTGCTGCCCTGGGCAATTTGTTCTGTTGCAGCAGCTCTTTGCTGAAGTGACTGGCGTCTGGTCTGCTTCAGAGCAGACGCCAGTCACTCCAGTAAAGAGCTGCTTACCACATCTTTGGTAAATATTTTCTGCAGTGGTGCAGTAGCGTCTTAAAGAGCAGCACTGTTATTTCGTAGTCATCTCCAATAATAACTCGGAGAGAAGCAGCCACAAGACATTAGCAAAAGCTGCTGCCACTGACCAAAACTTTAGAGAAGCAGGAACAGAAGTGGGAAGAGAATAGAAATAGGGACTGACTCATTGGCCGGAGAGGCTGAATGCAGCAAGGGTGAAAAAAAAAAAAGGCAGGCTTCAAAAGCTGGTCCCAGGACACGTCTGTGGGACCAGCACACACTGCTCTGATGCTTCCCCAAATTTCTTGCAACCTCAAAATGGGGATATGAAAATCATTAGGGAAAAAGAGAATATTGTCTTCTCTGGTTTGAGCCTGGACCAAAGGTAGCCAGAGGCAATCATTGCTAAAGTATCAAAACTACATCCCTTTTTGTGTTGAAACTGTATTTTGAGTATCTCTGCTGGCAGCTGGCTGCAGGATCTCCAGGGCTTGCTCATGCAGAAGTATGTGAAAATAGAAAGCAGGATTAGGGAGGAAAGGAGCTGACCCTAAAGTTATTGGCACTGCTGGGTGTTACTGAGACCAAATCATCCTTAAATATACACCAGGACACAGAAGTATACAGTTTGACCCAGTAGCACAGTTGCTTCTTAGACACCCAGCACACCGAGCAGGCTTTGTTCAGAAAGGAGATGGTGGTTGGAAGCCAGTCGGGTCTCCAGGGGATCTCCTCTGTCCCATTGCCACACCATGGAATGAGAAAACCCCTCTGTGAACAGGCACCCTGCAGGGTCAGTCCTACCGTACCTTGAACTCTGCTGAGAAGCCGTCTCTGTCCAGGAAACTGCTGGCTCCAACATCCCAGGCTGTTGTGCGATGATCAGAAGCGGCAGCTTCTTCCCTAAGGCTCTCTGGGTGCCAGCAGCATGTCTTCCCACCAGGCAGCCGTCCCCCATCCACCAGCATGGACACACGTGGGAACAGACTCGTCAGTTTGTGCCTGGATGAAACACCAACCGAGTCAGGCAGCCCTGGAGGTGCAGGTCTCCTCTGGAGACTCCTTGTCTCCTTTTGGAGCCATTACTGGGGCTTTCCATAGTTCTGCATGTGTTTATGACACTAAACCCTTTCACTGGTATTTTGGTGCCAACCGTCTCTAGCAGCCAAGCCCTCAGAGGGTGTAAACTGGTGTAGCTCCTGTCACCTTCAGGGGACAGGTACCAGCCAAAATCTGGCCATTTATTTACTTTCTCACGTGGGCGATTACCTGGACCATGCCCGACCACACAGCCTGACCCTGCACGCTGGCTTTTACCCACCCTACCCAAAGTCCACCCTGTACTATAGCTGACCTGGCACAGGGATGCAAAACCGTCTTGCTGTCTGGAAATGGCAGAAGGCTTCCCGTGGCCCATCAGGCTATCCTGGCATAATTCGGGTTGAGAACAAGAGGATGGAGCGCTGACTGGAGCAGATACCTGGTCACAATATCTGATGGAAAACAAATTTTACATAAGGTGAGTGGGTTTTAGCTCTCAACCTCTTTTTATTCGGCTGGTGAGTGAATAATGATTAACGCACGGTGATCAGATGTGGTGAACTGAGACCAAAAAAGCAATGAGAGAGAGAGGAGGAGTGCGTGCGAGTGCAGAAGAGCTCAGCTGAGGGCTCGGGTGCCGGATCTGAGGGAGCCAAGTCCCAGCAATTCTTGTCCCGCTTTTCATGGGACTGGCTCTCTCCTCCTTGAGCTTCATCCAGCCTTGTGGTGGGGGACAAGCAGCTGGTCAACAGCAGCTAAAGGCAAGAGTCATTTGGGAGAAAAGACAATAAACTGTGTCCCATTAAAATAATAATCCCCAAAGCAAGGTTAGGACATCATTTTTGTCTCAGCTGCAAGACCTGCCAACACCTCCCAAAGCCACCTCCAGTCGAGGGCTGCTGCCCACCCCTGCTCCAGCGTCACCTTGTTGCGACACCAGTCACTGTTTGTGACAATGACCCACGGGACCGCCAGTGCCTCGCACCAAGGACCAGCACGCTGCCAAATGCTGGCCCCTGGCCCCCGGACTCTCAAGGCAAATGTTAAACATGCAGGACAAAAGAATGACATCAACCATCCCAACACAAGTTATTAATGTCGTCATTAGCCAAACAACAAATGTCTCTCTCAGAGTTGTAAAGCAAGGGTGGCATTTTTATTAGCTGAGGTTTCCTCCTTTTTTTTTTTTTCCCTCCTCCTTTTTTATGGCCTTATCCACAAATGCTGAGAGCCAGAGGGAATTATTTGTTACTTACATTAAAGCAAGAAGCCATCAGACCACAGCACTACAACCACTCCCCGTATCATTATTTTCTTCTTTTGGATTTATATGAACCTCATTATTAGACCTTAGCTAATGCAGACATCCTAACAATGCACCAAGTGCTAATAACTGCTAAGCAGCATTATTAATTATTGTAATTACAGCATTTAAAATATATTTTGATTATATTAAAGAGAATACTTTCCTACTTTTCCAACCAAAAATATCCACAAATGTAGCTTATTAACACTAATTCTATTCTTATTGGTAAAACTATTGTTAGATTTCAAAGGAAGCTAGTCTAGGCCCTAAAAAAATATATCACGCTGGGATGGCGCGGCATGTTCTCAAACTCTGGTGTCACTCAGCTGGGGTGGGGGCTTGGAGGGAGCCTGGCAAAACGTGTTAGCGGGGACTCAGATGAGGACTTCAGTCTTTGAAGTCTGACAGCACCCAGCGCTGGTGGCCTTTAGGGGAGGCATAAATACGTACACCCCCCTGGCAGCTTACATCCCCCCTTACATCCCCCTAAAGACAATTTCAGCGGATGCTGGCGGGCTCCATGCAGACTTGGGGGAACCAGGATCACCTGTCTGATGGGTGTTTATGTGCAGTGGGTGGGACCGGAGTGGTGGGAAGCACCTATGGCCAGTTATAGAGCTACTGGTAGGGGTGCAATATAGGGCCCCAATCCGGCGACAGACACTCACATCGTTAACCCTTGCCTCTAACGTTCACTGGGATTATTCATGCTGAACCCAGACACACAAATGGCCATATAAACACACAGCCGTACTTTTAATTAAAGATGTGCTGAGATAAAAAGCTTCAGAAAACAATTTTACACAATTAAAAATAATATCAGAGGTGTTTGTCTACCCGATCTGCATGTGTCCTGAGCAGCTCGAGGAGGCTCGCTGTATTTTTACCGTGGACAGGACTGTTTGCAGCGATTCCCCCCTGCTCCGCTGGCAGGCTGAACACGGCGTCCAGAAGTTTCTTTGCTCCAAAGAGTTAAGATTTCACTTGTCAGGCTGTTTTTGTTTCTATTCACATGTCAGTGCCTGTCATTTATTTAGTCAATGGGACATGTCCAAGGGATGGAGACAGACTGGGTTAGTCATTCTGACCGTGGGTCGCCAGTCACTGCAAACTGCCTGAGGTCATTTCCAAAAGCGCCACTAACAATGAGAGGGAAGCTGGGCCCGGGAGACCTGCAGGAAACGGCGCGGAGATTAAAGACAGAGATAGTCCTTTGCAAAAGTACACTGGAGGAATGTTCCCTATGTTCTGTCAACAGAGTTTCTTCCTCGCTCAAGACTGTCTATTTTAAGTCTGAGCTCACACCAAAAATGGAAATCCTTGCTCAATGGCTATCAGTGGATCTTGGGTTTCTGGGGCTGCAGCAGCGCTAAGGCCGAGGAAATGAACCCTCCAGCTTGGCCTTTGCTGCCGGAGCCACTTTAAACAATTCCTCCTTGCGGCAGCTCTCTGCTGGGTTTCCTCCTTTGTCTGGTTAAAGCACGGGGTGTAAAACCCAGCTGGAACCCACAGTACCTCCCTGCGCTGCCTGCGAGCATCGCCCCCACCGGTGTACCCCCGGTGTACCCCCGGTACTGCCACGGCACTCAGGGGCACTGCGCTCGGCACGGCTCTGGGGACGGCGTCTCAGCCCACGCAGGGCAGCAGAAAGCAGAGCAGGGCTGCAAGGACCATGGTTCAGGCTCGATCTGCACTTCCAGGACGCTCTCCTGCTTTAAGGACGGGAATGGAAAAGAAGCATTGAAACGCAACCATAAATATTTGCTGCAGCATCTTGGGCTGAAATCAAGCCCCGTGACTGCAGATTTGGGGGAATGGGAAATTCCTCTGGCAGCCATCCGGGCGTCAATACAGGGCTGAAATACAAGAGCAATTTTAGGTGCAGAGATGCACATTTTGCTTTTTAAGCAAAATAGTACAGGCTGCTGTTAACACATAAGGTACCTCTGGGTGTTTTGGAAAACATTAATAGCAACCACATGATTGGTGTAAAACACTGATTTTCCATCCAGACACACTATTGTTTTCAGATAAATACATTCCATCGAGCTTTTTTGTATCTGAACTTTCTACATGTGGCTTCTGCGTCTTAGGCAGATGGGAATGGGGGTTTGACAACAACAGTGGTGGCCCAGGAGGAGCCACCAGAACTCGTTGGCTCGGGAACCTGTGACAGGGGCTAAACCCTGCCCTCTGGCGTGGGTGCAGTCGCCGGTGACATGGGAGGGGGATTGAAGGGATGGAAGGGACGCGAAAAGGAGCTCTACAGTGGATTTGAGCTGCTTTGCAGAGATAGGAAAAACAGAAAATGCATTTTGTAGAATACAAACATCCATCACGGACACACACAAAAGTATCCAAATTCCTCAGTGTTATATTTATGAAGCCATTCGGAGACATGATACAGGCCAGTTCCTGTAGATTTTTCCATATGTTGTTAAAGATTCAAATTACAGAGTAATTTTCAGTCTTTGAAGACATTGGTCTTGGTATTGCAGAGCCCGGAGGCTGCTGCAGGCAGGGTCTGTCTGCGCTGCAGACGGGAGATAACGCAGAGCCACCACCAGCGCTGAGCAAGCTCAGGAGTCAGGAGCGGGCCAGGAATGACGGCGTGGAGGCACTGGGGGGAATTTACTCTGCCTGCAGATAAGGAAAGCATCCTGCTTTAAGCATGGGGTAAACAACTTCTAATACACAAGCTAGTTATCTGGAGAGTCCCACGGGAGGAAGCGTATCTGGTGCGAGGCTCCACAGACACATCTGCGCCGTGCGGCACAGCACGGCGCAGGGACGGTGACCCAGCCCCAGTGCTTTTGGGGAGCCTAGCTCTTCACAGGTGCTCACCAAGGACGGGACCAACCAAAGCTCCACCAACTTGCAAAAGGGAATCGAGATGGTTGGGTTTGTCTCCTGGTCCGTCAATGGCTGCACATGTAGGACTTGGGCAACCCAAATTCGAAATCACAAAACAGTTGGGCAAAAGCAGAAAGACTCTAAAAACAGACTGAAAACCTCGTTTCCAGCACAAAACTCCCAATGCCAATCATTTTTTCCACTCATTACATAGAATACCCTACCAAACTAAATTTGGGTGTGTTTTCGTTGATAAAGCCACGAAAACACAAGCTGGAGAGGGCAAGTCGTTTCATCTCAGCATGATGAAATTTGGGAGAAGTAACGAGATCACGGCCGCTCCCTGGTGCTCCCCACGTAGCTGCGGGGTTCGTCTCTCACTGCAGAACTCGGGTCTGAAACACCGATGAGCATCACTCCTGGGTGGCACTTGGGGAATGCGGGCATAAGCACAGCCCTTC
This sequence comes from Burhinus oedicnemus, assembly GCA_008921705.1. NCBI lineage: Eukaryota > Metazoa > Chordata > Aves > Charadriiformes > Burhinidae > Burhinus > Burhinus oedicnemus. The sequence goes on along the minus strand of VFFE01007168.1, from coordinate 747,022 downwards.
GCCTTATCGAGGAGAGGCAAGGGAGTCAGGAAAGGTGATGGAGGGAGCAGGAAGAGCTGATCTCAAGTTCAGAGCCTGATTTATGGCTGAGGCCTCAGGCAAATCACTTACTGGCTTTGTGGTTTCATTTCCTCATCTCCAGAATCTCTTTCACGGGTGATGTGTGAGGGGGAATTAACATTCAAACTTCGTTTTTAATAAATATTTAAAGATTCTTCTTGTGCTGTATGAATATTTCTGAATGATCTTTCTGCCCTTGCGTAAGGGTCTTTCCCTGCCAGCTCTTTAATCTGAGCTCCTCTCCCTGGAGCGGGTGCGATGCCCCTGCTGTAGATACGTGCTTTGATTAAGCTGCCTCAGTTAAATGTAAAGGCATGTGAAGAAAGTTTTCTGCTCCCAGTTCTGCACCGCGCTGCCCTGGACACATCAAACGAAAGAGTTCCTCTCCATAAAACAAACTACAGCAGCGTCTAGCACACACTGATGAGCCATCAGCAAGCTCTGAGTGACCCCCAGTACTCCAAAATTCTTCATTTATGTGTGAAGCATCAGTGAAAACTCCATTTTCACCAGTCCAGCGTGATTTGGAAGTGAAAGCACGAGCTCCAAGCTGCTCTGTGCTGAGGCCAGTGGAAATTTGGTGCGGGTTTGACCCGAGGACTATGCACGCTTTAGTCTCTGCCTGTTTATTGTTGAGCTCATTAAAAACATCAGGGTTTTTGCATCTTAAAAGCCTTTTCTAACTTCATAAAATATGTGAATGCGTAAGAAAGAATCTGTGTGCAACTGTATAAATAGTGACTAACAAGTAGGAATTTTGTGGTGTTCAAAGGGAGCTGACGAGCCTGTGGTATAACGAGTTAATTTGCCGTGCAGCCTACCTGGTGCCCAGTGCCAGCTCGCCCTCCCTCAGACGTCGCTGGTGATGGGTCATGCGCTTCTCCACCCAGATGAGTGATTTTAAGTTAAAGGTTCAAAATTAGCTGTCTCAGACGTGCACCAGCCCAAGGTCGGTCACTTCCTTATAATATGGATGCTGAATTTCTATTACAAGAAAATTCAAAGCATTTCAAAATGAAGCACTTTGACACTTTGGGTTGAAATCATCTCCATTTCTAAATGACATTTTATTCTATTTTTAAAATGCTACAAAGTTTTGAGAGCAAATCCAACCATGCATTCAACCAAACCAACATTTTTGTTCAAATCCTCATTTCCCAGAAAAATTGTAAACCATTTGTTTTATTCAGAACTAGAGCAAACCTTTTCCCCAAAACGTTGCAACTGCCAATAATCCATTTTTATCCCAGATTTAATGTTGTTATAAAACTTCCTTACTGGAACTGCTGGAACTTGAAGTTGTCATTAAGTGGATACCTTGCACTGTCACTAAAATTCATGCCATTTTGTAATACTGTAATTCCCCAAACTCATCTCAGACTTCAGCGCCTCTGTCCGAGAGATGTTTACAGCTTATTCTTCCTCTGTAGGCAAAATTAACCCAAGAGGTAAAACTGATGAAAGGCACGTTGCTGTCTGTCATAAGGGGCATATGTTGAAATACGGCAGTGAAAAAAGCCAGCCATGCTCAAACCGCTACAGAATCCCAGTGGAACAAGGCATGTGAAGAACATTTTATATTTAGTCAGAGGAGGGGAAAGGCAGGGGCTGGATGATGTTGGGTTTTTCAAGATGAAGAACATTTCTAGGGAGAACTCCCTGCCATGGGAAAATTTCCACGCTTTATTTTTCTAATGAGCAACCGTCTCCAGTGTTTCACAATGCCAGGTTGCTTACTACGGAGAGCTGGAACAAACCTACTTTCTCTACCCATGTCCTTTTGAGCCCACACAGCTTTATTAGCCAGGATGGGAAGAAGACTTGGAAGTCATGATCAAAAAAACCCCACAACATCAGTTGCAAAAAAACCCAACATCCTCCTCCTGGGCCGTCCTGAGCTGAGAGGCTTCCTTTAATCTTCACAGTCCCTGGAAGAACAGCCATCCATTTGACTGTTCCTCCACTGTTGTCTTCACCTGGGTCTTCTGTATCTCCTTTGCCATCCTGATGCATTTTCTCCCTGTGTCTGCAAGCACCCGGCCACAAGCTGTGTGTCAGGTGGGAAACCAGCAGTGCTGATTAAACGTGGAAACCAATGGCAGAGGGCTGAAAAAAGACTGAAGTGGTTCCCAAATAGAGGAGCCACACAAACCCTCAGGTTTGAGAGACACTTAAAAGCTACACTGCACTTTTGTAGATGGAGCGAGTCTCACCGTCGGGCATACACCTCGCGAACGATGATGGGAATTCACGTGTCCTGCTGCCTTCCAAGCGTAGGAGCACTTGGATCCCATCAAATAACAGACTGTGCTGCTGCCTGTGAAGTTCCCCCCTTTGATTCTCTTGCTGAATGCTTAAGCCAGTGACTTGGCCAGGAACAGACTCATTTTCAAAAGAGGCAGTCACATTTCATTCCTGAATGAGTCTCTATGTCCCTCCCGCCGCAGAGCGTCTGTGTGCTGGACCACATTGCGCTCCTCCTGCAATGGCTGCTCTGTCTTAGGTCTCCTCTGCTTCATGTGAGACGGTGGAACAATGCTGCTTTCTGAGCGCCCCTCCAGAACGGAGGAGTTGGACATTGTTTTCTTTTCCTGTTTTGTTTTGCATGGAGTAACTCCCCTCTACGGAGTCACTTCGGCTCCAGAAACAGACTATTAATAAACTTAACTGCTTCAGATAGTCCAAGCCAAATGCTGGTCTTAGAGGGGAAAAAAAAATCTACAATTGCATAGAGCCTTTTCATCCCCGAGAGCCTTCCAAAGCACATGGAGTGATTATCCACCGCTGAAACGCCACCATCTCTGCGGTGGCACAGAGGAGCTGTTTAACACAACGGTCCAGTCTGCCCGTCCTGGCACTTGGTTGAATGGAGGTCTGTATGCACAGCAGATGCTTTCTCTAAGTTGAATGCTGTTTGGTGGCTTTCATCAGCTTCCTTTCAGTCTACAAATAAATGGTCATATCAAAGGGGACAAGGGGTGGCCCTGTGGTTAATGCACAGAGCTGGAAGTCAGGAGTCTTGACAGGAGGTTGAGACAGTCCTTTGGTATCAACATTTTCTCTGCTGGCCCCATCAGGTTCTGCAGAACGTAAGCTTTAGGTTTTAAGACAAAAACAGGTCAGTTATTTGGGAGTCTAAGGTCCAGTTCAAGCAGCCAATGTGTATGAAAGCACAGCTGTACCCTGTGCTGCCCATTCACCTTTATATCTTACTCCAGGCACAGGATCAGACTCTCAGGCTGAAGCCACTTCTGATATGACCAAGGGTGTCCAGCAGCAGGCAACATACAGGGATCACAGAAAGAGGCTAAGAGCTACTTTGATAGTGGATGAGATAATATTTAGGCTGTATGAAGGCAAGTACAACATCCAACTTAAAGACAGGTCCAAATCTCCCAAGGAAACAGAAAAAGAAGACGACTGTGGGCCAGATATTGCTCTAAGTGATACCTGAAGCCAATGGAGTTGCTCTGGATCTGTGCTAGAGAAGCCAAAACCAGAATCTAGCACCAACTTTGGAATGGGATGCATGCAAAAACGACACATAGTTGTAAGACCAACAGAAAAAGTTAAACACGTGCCATTCTGGTAGGGATCTCTGAAAGAACAGAGGGGTTCAGTCCTTTTCCTGTTTAAAACTTGTAAAATCAATAGACATCTTGGTGAAACAAGAAACGGTGCAAGCCAAGTGTTCAACTCCAAGCACTCACAAACCATAAAACAACATTTACCACCCTCCCCACCTCCCAAAACAGATCTGAGCCTAAAAATCGGTTATTTTTAAAACAACGCATCTTTCACTCAAAATCCCCAAATAACTACAGATTTCACTTTCTTCTAGTATCAAGAAAGCATAGCAGCTTCATTTCGATATAACAGCTGCCTCTCCTTGGCATTAAACCCTCTCCCTAACCAACACTGTGGTAGGTCACCTCTATTTTCTTCCCTATTCTTAAATGAAATCATTTTTTGCCCACGGATCAGGGCTGGTACCTTCACCATGATCATTTATACTTGCCCTTGGCCTTCAGAACATATTGTTCATGTATTTCAGCTGACAGACTGGGAAAGCATTCCCCTTGCTCACTGCAAAAGCTTTGCCTCTTCCACCAGCTCCATGTGACTGATCTGTAGGAACTTGCTTTGGCACCATCAGATTAGTTGCTGTTAACATCACTTATCCTGTTGAAGTTTCTTCCCAGTGAGCAATGAAACATACCTAATCCAGGCAGATTAAAGAGCAACACGTTTCACCATCCATCCCTCAGCTTCAACCACTCCATTAGAAGGCGAAAGGCATTTGGTTTTGTGCATTGCTCATAGCTCCATCAGACTGAAGCAACAGTTGGCATCCGTGATAGAGACACAGACTGACATATTTCAGATATATGGGGATGTTTAGCTGTGAAAACGATTTTCATGGTGCTTTTCCTCAAACTGCTGCAGATGCTTTGTACCCTGTAACAGCACCCAGCCCTAAGCGGCTGCTGCTTTCAGCACATGCTTTCCATGTCTTGCTCAGGCACTGGGTCAGCCAGACCCACCGCTGCCACTCCAGCCTCCTCCCAAGCCGTTCTCCGGCCTTAACTGGGGAGACTGGGAGATAATACTTTACATGGCCTTACCCTGTATGCAACCCTTCTCATCTTTTAACCTGGTCTTCTAAGACAACAAAAGCTTATGTAGTGGTTCTCAGTGGATGTGTGCACATGTGCCCATGTTCCTCACAACCATGGCAGGGATTTTTAAAATCATGGGTCAATCACCACCTAATTTAGCAGCAGCATGGCAGGCTCAGCTGCACCACGTGTAAGGGTGGTGCCTCAAACCAGGACATTGGGGCTCTCTGAACATCGCAGCCGGGAGGAGGACAGCCTCTGAGCACCGCTGCCGGGAAAAGGCCAAACTACGAGCTCAGAAGATGCGACACGAAAGAATCCACTGGCAGGATGAAAATACTATGTCAGAAAAAGCTTGAATTGGAGCCTGAACTTCCTTTGTTATCAGAAATCCAATCACAAGGCAAAAACACAGAGGAAACCAGAGCTTCATTATATCTGGTGCTCATGAAGCAAATTATTTTTATTATCATAATAAACAAAAAAGGCTCTACCTCCAGAGGTGTGGGGGAGTACCAATGGCTTTCTAAAACCTCTGTCTGGAAAACAGGATGACCACTGACCCTATGTAAAACATAACAGTTTCCCTCAAGCCTTGATCTCTCCCCAGCGTTTCCCATATCCCTTATTTTCTCTGACCCCTGGACCGCATGCTCTCAGAGCAGGGGCTCTCCTGTGCCTGCCTGTGGCACCACCAGCTTCTGAGCTCCAGGAGGACCCTGCCAGGATGACAGTATAAATCATAAATAGTCTCAGTGAAGTCCCCACTTATTCTGAGACATGGTTGGCCACCACAAAGCAAGAACAGGGTCAGCAAAGACTGACTGCGCCCTCCGATACAAAACAGAGCCAGGGCTGCTCTGTTCTGTGGTGATACAGTGTGAACCAATTTAGATTCAAACCAGGCTTTTCTCTTGCCACCAAAATAAGCATATTATGGAATTGCTATCCTCCCCGAACCACGGGGCTGTTTTAATGACCTTCCATTTAAGCATTAAAGAGTGCAATGTCTAATCCTGTCGAGTGTGTAAGAATGTGACTCACTCCTTTAACACTGTGAACTACCTCCTTTTTGGCAGCTGCTCCGTATGGCAGCTAGCGCAGCATTCAAAATGGCAGGGTTTGAATCTGCTAAATGAAAATGATAAATAAATTCTAACTGCGGGTAATACCTAATATAACATGTGTGTGGAATAATATTATCCTAGTTGCCAAGCAACTAACAGGAGGTATGGTGAAAGAAAGAGATAAAACCTCCTGAATACAGGTATGCGCTTCAGTTGCTTCATAAGGGACCCTGTTCGTGCTGGGTTTATCAGATCTTGCCCAATGGTTAGCACCAAGATCTGCTCTGTCTGAATAAAAAGAAAAAAAAAAAGAAAAAGGTGATGAATGATTTAGAGTAAATCAGGGCTGGATTCAAAACCCATAGAAATCCCTGAAAGTCCTGCCACAGGCAGCTCTGAGCTTTCCACCGGGCTGGAAACAGACAACATGATGGGAGAAAATGTAACGCTGTGGCTGTGGTCATCTCCCACGTGGATGGGTTCTGCTGCTGCAAATGTCCTTAAACTCTTCCTGTGACACAAGCAGCAAGTAAACAAGCAGAAACAACCCATGGCTGTGCACCTATGTGTGTGTTTAACTGCATCTGCTGTTCACGTAACCACTTGTTTGTGCACCTCTATGCACGCTGCAAGATGCTACTTGGGCAATTAACGGGGTGAGCTAGCCCCTAATGGGTTTTCATAAGCAGAACCCAAACCACTGAGCCCTCTCTTGCAGTTCTCCAAGAAACAGAGCTGCCGCCTTAGTCTTCCAATAGAAAAGGGATAATTGCATTATCAGTGAGAGCTCTCAAGATCTCCCAGGAGATGTTCTGAAGCTAGAAGGATCAGATCCTAAGCATGCATGATTCACTGAAATAAACAGTGGTCTGCGTGTTTAAACTTGGCTTTCAAATTTGATCCCAGAAATGGACGGCCCACACTTCACTGCATCAGCGTCGAACAGGATGTCCATAACATATGTGGTTGTAACGTCCGATGAGACAGCTTTCTCCGGTAAGCATGTGTCGCCCTGCTTCTTTCAGGTGTGAAAATGACAGTTGAAATTCTGAAGCTGCTTCTAAAACCTGGCCTAACGCATGCAGAAATACAGACTCCCAGCAGGCATGCAAGAAGTACATTTTTATTCCTTTTTCCTTTCTGGACACTCTTTTGGCTCTTCTCCTCTGGCTGGAGGAGGTGATGCAGCAGACGAGACAGCCATGCATTGGATGTTACAGCTAGTGCCATCCATTAGTCCCCCAAAATGCTACTCATTTCTTTTTTATATTAACCAATGCATTGCACCTGAGTTGTACATTTTAAGAAACCACCCAGACTTATTTCCAGCTTCACGTAGCTTGTTAAATTGGCAAGCTAAAAGAAATCAGAAATGAAGTTACATCTCGCTGCAAAATTACTGGCGTACAGTTACTCCATGGAAAAGACAATCAAAACGAGTACAAGACAGTTTTAAGAAAAAAAGACAGAGGAAGAAAAGCACATAGCAAGAGAAGAACAAAACAAGCACCAAATAAATGCAGTTCAATGAGCCGAGGCATGTTATTTACCGAGTGCAATGTTTGCTGCAAATGTCACCCCTATTTTTTTTTCCTGCTTGCAGATCTGTTCAGTTAAACTGAGTTTCACACCTACTACTTGTAATGTCCAACTATGTGGCTTGTCTGAACTTCCAGCCGAGAGACCGATGGGGAGCCGCTCGCATCCCTGCCCTGGGTGCCTGCAGCAAACGGTTGCCGATAACGGCCTGACTCCTGGATTTAAGGATTTAAGGTTAAGGATTTTCAGTAGGAGGCTCTTCTGTGCCGACAGTTATGAATCTTGAAGGCTCTGTAGACATTTATATCAGTCCTGGCCATCACTCAAATACTTGCAAACAATGACTAACATGAGCCCACACATAGCTCTGACCAAGCACACCGCTGTGCTCACCATCCCTCGCGAGCTGCCCAGCTGGCTGTGTCACACCACGTTGGGCCATGGGGATGGCTGCCTTCTGATCAAGGGACTATTTGGACCAAAGGCAGGCATGCATACGCTTGTTTTAAACCTAAGTAACTCATATTCTAGCCCCAGGACCAGCTGCAAACATTCTCCCCCTGCCTGGCATGCAGGTGGCCAGGTAGCCAGCATGGAAATCCACTCTGCTAGAAAAACACTGTTTGGGGCACCCAAGCTGAAAAGACCAGAGAAAACTTGGGTCAACGTACACATGCTCTGGTCACGCCTCCGATGGCAGCTCTGACAGAGCACATGAGTCACCGGGAAAAGATTAGAGGAAAGTTCTCTTCTGTTTTAATGAATGAATAAACTCTAAGGTTTTTCTAGGGTGTGGAAAAAGATAAGGCTTAAGGAGGAAATGCAATTGTCTGTGTAGCTTTCAGGTCTACCTAGTGCTTCCAGCGCATTCCTAGAAACAGCTGGCATTTGATGGTATAACATATAGGTGCCTTCAAATCATTTTCTGGACTATCTAACTGGAACTAGTGTACCTGAGATCCTAATTGCACTACGTTTCACTGTGGAGGGTTTACAGGTTTTATGAAGGTCTTCAAGTACTGCCTAAGTCCTAACTGCCAGATGGAAAAGCCTTTAGAAGGATTATTCACTGGAGCTGTCTGCATGCAGTGAAGCTAATGGTGGAAGAAACCTTGCTGTGCCTACCTAGATCCCTGGAAATCTGCAGAGACAGCTGTGGCACCAGGAGCATCTACCTCCACTTGCTCCATGCCCCAAGTAAAGGGCAGAGACAGGCTGTGACCCTTATTCCAGCTCCCAAGCAGTAGCAGAAATCAGAAGTGGCCATACAGGTTGAGATAGCTGATTTTGCTGGGTTACACCTCCAAAGACTTGGATGTTATGTGGGTGGGAGGCCCATGGAAGAGCATCTCTTTGGGTCTGCACAATAGGTTTGTGGACCAAACCCTAAGACCGCTACACAAAGTCTCAGTTAAACAAGAAACTTCTCCATTCCAACCATATACTGATACACAGAGTTCAGAGAACAAACTGGAGCAACATGCAACTTGGAGACGTCATCGTGTACGTGCTGAAGCCATCTTCACTCTGCCCTACAGTGGCCTTTCAGTGCTCAGACCATTAGGGACTGGAGGCTGCTTACCTGCAAGGGCAGAGCCGGCACCAGTCTGCCGACGGGGACCCTTGTCAACACATTCTCGGAGCAACCCCATGGAGCCTAAGTGGGTCCTTTGCAGCAGATAATTTTTATTTCTATTTTTGCCTCTACTGAGAGCATGAGGTTTGAGGCAAAGTATCGCGCAGGGTGTGCTGCGGCCGGGCAGGCTCCCGCCGGCTCAGGAATGCGGGGCAGCTCAGAGCCTGGAGCACCGGCACCGTCCAAGGGGGTATGTCTTCTTCTGCTGGCATCGTATCTAGTCTTGTTCAAGAGAAGGTTAAAGCCCGGGCAGATAACCGTGAGCTGTGTGTGGCTGCAACAGGATCTCTTACATTGAACTTTTGGACTCCTTACAGTATGAAACTATATATTATCCCCTCACTGGCTCCGCAAGATGTCTGTGAAAGATGCAGCCAGGAATACTCAAGTTCACCCACTGGGGAAACATTGTGTTACGTGAAGATTGCAGCCTTCTCCCCTTATCTGCGAGGCAGTTGATGAAGGGCCTGGCGTCAGTCTGGCAACTCTGATGGCTCCCATTTAGCACCAGCGAGAGCTGCCTATCAGCAGAAAGCTAGGGCAGATAGCAGACGGGACTATCTAATCACATACCTTTTGCATTAGTGCTGCCATATATTCCTTCCATTTACAATCAGGAGACTGGACCGCACTGAATTTTCACAGGAATGAACTGTCAACAGCCCCATCCTTCCCAAGGCCTAAAAATGGGTGCTTTATCACAGAGGCCAGTAGACTTCTTTTCTTAGACTTCCAGGCAATGGCCGGAGCAGACTTGGAGCCCCCACAAGCGAGACATTAAGGAGACCTTTTTGAGATAACAACAGTTCACTTGGCTCTCTCAGGAATGCCTTATGGCTGTTCCTTTTCAAAGCCGAAGTAAGGAAACTAGCTCAATTAGAGCATATCAAGAAACTTTGTGTCTCCTGGTTTGTTTACCTTTTATCAGTGCTCTTAATATGCTTTCCTGCTTTTCCAAGAGGAGTAGGAGGGCTATGCTTTGTAAGATCACACTAGAAAAATCAAGTAAGTAAGAGGCAGCTTTTTAAAGTAACAAATCAGAGTTAGGACAGCAAACAACTGCTACCAGCTTTCTGCTAGCTTGATGTTTCACTGCTTCTCGGTGCATTGGTTTGGTTGCGTGATTAAATTTCATTTCAATTCTGCAGAAGTATATAGTTTTGTTTAACACACGTTGCCAACCTATAAATCTCTCAGGTCGTATTTAAATAGCCTGTGTAACTATTAGTTATTTCTTGAGCCAAATGCCCATTAGGACTTGTCCTAAATAAAGAGCCCGGTAAAACATCTTCTGTAAGAATGGCATCTCAAAATATTTTTCAAAGCCAAGCCCTGACTCTGCAGCAGACTCAAGTTCAGCAGCTCTCAGAGCCTACATTATGCCTTTAATTGCAGGCATAATTAACGATGGCCAAATCTCAAAAAAGTGCCAAATTAGATTTCACTTCAGACAAGTAGATGTATTTTGGATGACTGGATAAGGCCAAATCCTGCTTGCCGCTGAAGCCTGGAAGTCTGGTCACAGACGGAGAATCATATTTGCAGCCTTCACATGACTCAGCTCTCCAAGCTGGAATCAGATGCTCAAATCCCCCTGACCGGAGATCTGGGCACAACATTGGCTTAAGTGCTTCTGAAAATAAAAGTTTTCCTTCGGAGGTCGGTTGGTTCATCCTACTTGTATAGAGGCTTTTGTTACTCCAGCACCCCTCTCCTTCTGCAGGCAAGCTAGAAACCCAGCCAGTGTCCTGCACCACCATACAGTTTCCCAATTCCCCTTGTGCTGAGAAGGGAAAATAATAACAGAAAAGGGAGATGAATCCTCCATAAAAATCTGATATTAATCCAGTGAAAACCCTGGGTGATCTTTATTGATTCATCTTTGGGACAGTTTAGGAGACGGGGAACGCAAAGCCTGGCCACTGAAGTCCAACTTTCAACTAGCTCAGTCTGTAACTCGGAGGCCTGGGCTACTAAACATCTAGTCTCACCCTCTCCCTCCAGAAAACTAATTTTACTCATTTCCCACTGGGAGATAAAATGCAGGTCGGTTCCCATTCCAGGGCCCTTTGGCTGGGACACAAATAGCTTTGGAAACACTCTTATCTATGCCTGAACGTCCTTTCAGAAAATACATCAGTCTGCAAAGGGCTGTCTTGGTACCATCAAGCCTCTTCATAAGAAAATTGGGAGCTCAGCCCACAATCAGAGCTTTTCAAGGAGATTTGCTTTCCTCTTAACACCAACATCCTACAAGCACAGAGGGACAAACGTCCTAATTGCAGGAGAAGCCTGTTACAACCTGCCTCCACCCTGAAAGGAACCTTCCCACACATTTTAGGGGGGTCCTAGCAGGTTGCTTCGGAGGTTGGGTCCTGCACGTGGTCACAGTGAGGTGACGGTGCAGCTCAGCACAGCCCTAGCCATGCTCCGCAAGGTCAGTCTATCTCCTGCCTAGAGTGCTCCTGTTAACTGAGACAACTTCTCTGGGATCCCCTGTTTTACACATGCTTAATGTTTTTTACAGTTCCTCTAAAAACCTAGGTGGAGTCTTAGCTGAAAACAAAAACCAGGCTTATACCAATCACTGAAAGCAGAAACGGTGCAGAAACGTGGGCAAGTTGAAAACTACTCTTGAATGGCTCAGGGCTGGCCGAGACGTCCTCAATTCCACCCCCCCCCGTGCTCTTCAGGTTTTCTGAACCTGACCTCTTTCTCACGTCAGTGACACTTGGCTCACGTGGGTTTAGATTTCACAACCAAAGCTTTGGCACCGCTCCTGTTACGGTGCCAGAAAGTAACAAGCGATCACTAACTACTGACACAACTGCTGCCTGAGGACATTCAAACCCTGTCTGCCTAAACCATTATATACATTTTTGAGAGAAAAAAAAAAAAAAAAGAAAAGGAGTTTGGCCTTGCGTATCAGTAACAGCGAAATCCCGGCACGCCTCTCCTTTCCTCCATGCCAGCCAAACCTGCTGCCTCACACCTCTGCAAAGGGGCTCCAGGGTCTGGCAGTGACGCCTGCCAGCGGACGTGGTATTTGGGTGAGCGTCTTGCCTGGCAGTGTGTAGAGCCAGGCTTGGTGTGAGCTGCTGAGTTGAGTTTTGGAGCCTGCCTTGGACTCCTGTCTCAGGGAACACAAGGATTTCCTCCCCTGGTATCAGAGGAGATGGAGCAATGGGAGCAGAGTGTGAAGGCAGAGGCAGGCACAGGCACTGCAGGCAGCAGCCTGGTGGGTCCCCATCTTCAGGTGCTGTCGTAGCAAAGGCTTATCTTAGGCTCATCCCTAGGCTTGTTCCCTCACGTGTGCCAGGCTTATCCTAATCGTAAAGGAGTAGGCAGGGCCATCACAGGACGAAGGAGATGCCCACAGGGTGAATAAGTGTGTTGTAAAAGGAGAGGCAGAGCTGGAAGAGACTCCTCTGAACACCTCCCTCGCCCAGTCTTGCACTGGGGGCTATTCACGGCACGGACGCTGCCACCCCAAGGGAACAATTTGTTCCCATTGGTTTCCAAACACCTTGGCCAATGCTTTGCCCAATGGCTCCCAGACCTCCTGTGCTGTGGAGCATCAAGAGCCTCCTGCAGACCACCACACGCCTCAGCCAGCCCCGAAAGGAGAGCAGTGGGGCAGAGAGGTAACTTTTTTGGTTGACAGCAGTTTGCAGATGAGCTGCAGGCTCCTTCCCATGGCCTCCAGGGTCACCGGTGGCTGCCGTTTGGGAGCCATGGCTCTGCGTGTTGTGAGGATGTATTTCCACCGCCCTGCACTCCGCACACTGGGGTCTTTAAAGGCTGACATGTTGCAAAATAAGAACAAAATGTTTGCAGCAGGCTATCAAACCTCAGTGGCTTCATTTATCCCCACAGGACTGGTGTAAATGGTCAAACAAGACAGCGGAGAGCCAGGCCCACCGCCTCTTGGCCTGAAGCCCAGAGAGCGATGATCAGTGCGTTTTTCCATCAGCTCTACTTAGGAGTTGTCTCTCCCCAGCACTGGAACTACCTTTGTCCTTTGACAAAAAGCCCATCTCTAAGTATTTCTGAGGTTAATCGCTCCAGTGATGGCATTTTCTGGTGAGACACGTGGTCGTTGCTGTCACCTCCGATGAGCTAAACATTTGCTCCAACCGGCAGGACGACAGCAGTGCTGTGGCGCGGTGTCTCTGCCGGCACGGTGGGTCCGCGCATACCCCCGGCGGCTGTGGGATTGCAGCCCTAAATGCCCAATAATCCCTTAAAATCTGTGGGATTTCATCTGCCCTTTAAAGAAACAGCAGATTATTTTTTTTTCTTCTTTTGTTTAATAACATGGACGAACTTGCTCAGATCACCCATTTGTGCAGGCACTGCTCTGAGATATTTAGAGAAGTTTTATGTTACTTTGAGAGGTACCTCTTGCACACCCTCACTGCACATCCCTGTGCTAGAAAAGGTGTCTCCTCACATGCTTACGTCCCAGGAAAACAGAAAGGGCTGAATCACCCTCTGCGTTACATGGAAGACCGTCGTTTCATTTACTTAATGGAACACATTTTTACGGGGCCTTCGCCCCATCTCTGAAACTGCAGCCTGCTTTTTCTTGGCCATATTTTTCATGCACTTTTTGTTTCCTTATCACACCATATAATTTTCAGACAAATGAAAATCTGGGCTTTTACTTGCACAAACACTTGGACATAAAAACCTTGCCATTGCCAACTCTTACAAACGTATCCTCATAGTTGATTGTTTTTGTAAGGCCTTGGTCCTGGGAGACCTGTGAATATACCAGAATCTCAACTTTCATTTTTTTCAGAAGTCATTTTCTAGACTTCACGGTTACAGAGAAAAGCATAAAACCCAGGAACCCCAATAATGCAAAAGGGACAAGGTAAAGAAAAAGAACTCCCTTGTTAAGACTGAAAAGAATATGCGTTTGCTGGAATTTTAAGGGGATCTCATGAGTTGGGGTTGGCAGAGGCTTGGGAACGCAGCCCAGGACCCCGCTCCAGTACCTCCACTGGAAACAGGGTCCACTGCAACACCCGCTCCCCGCTAGGGGTTCTTACCCTGGGAAGTACTTCACCACGGTCTCCAGACATCACCGTTTCCAGGCTGTTTTTCAACTTGTTAAAAAAACTAAAGATGCATTGTATGTATTGGACTGCCTTTGCCAAGATAAATAAACTCGTAGATGCCTTTTTCCAGGCATTCACAGTCAAACCAACGCAAATATTAACAATCGCTACGTTAGACCCAAACTTCTGTGAAATAATAAAAGAAGGTGACACTGTAACCCTGCATCTTAAATCATGCGTGTAATGCACTCCTGTCTATCTGCTGCTTTCCATCCAAAAGCACTGGTAATTAACAGATAAGTGATAAGACAGAAAGTAATAATTCCAGGAAGCAGAACAATTCATTTTTATGAAAGACTGTGGTACTGTTTGCTTTCCCTAGAGTGATCTGGTGGCAAAAAAGTTCATTGCTGATGCCTGGGGGGAGTGGATGGTGGTGGGAATTAAAGATCAGCGGTCACTCTGTTGCAGCCCTGCTGCAGCCCACAGGAAGGGTGCAGGGTGCCTGTTCCTCCATCCCTGCGGCTCCATTCACGTTGGACAGACAAGCATCCCACAGTGGGGGCCCCTAAAATAACGGGCATATCCCTGGGACCTGCTAATTAAACAGTGTAGGAGAAAATAGGCGGAGAGGAGATTCACAGGGGTGTGCTGGAAGCTGGAATTGAGGATCTCTATCCGGCTTTACACAAACTTTGCACAGATTTACATAGAGGCAAGGCAAAGCCATGAAGATGAGAGCATCCGGGGCTCAGCGCAGACTTATTCCAGCCTTGTACTTTCACACTCAAAACCCCTAGGTCCCTTTCTGCTGCCACACAATTCGACGGGAACAGAATCTGCTTGCTCAACTCCTGGAGAGTAATTGTGATTACTAATAGCGTGTGCTGGCATGTGGGCTGGGACGCTAAGTATGTGTGTAGGTGCCTCTGGAAATATGTCACTTAGAAAACACCCCTTTAGCCCACAGAAGCACTGTTCAACAACAGGAATTCCTTCAGATCTATATTCATTCAAACTCTAAAGCCACTTTTTGTTGCTATGCCAGGGAATAAACCAGCGATAAATGAAGGAATTTACACATCAGACATCTCAGATTCCTCTCCCTCCTTTCCCAAGAGCAGTATGAGGGGACAGTTAACGATGCTAGTTTATGGTATAAATATTTTGACAGAATATATTTTGATTCCATAAATTTTAACAGTTCTGGCTGGTTTTAAACGCTGTTTTTCCCTAACCAGGAATCTGTGTAAAGTAATAATATCTGAAGTGTTTCTTAAGGAGCTTAAGCTGTCCCTAGGAAAACACTTTCCTTCCCTTAAAATAATATTGCTTCGCCTGACAAAGAAAGTCTAAATGTCTGCACTTGCAAAGTGTTCATGACTCAAAGCTCTTTTAGTCCATCTTTAGGTGAGATCTTATGATCACTTGTGTGTAGGACCACTTGCTCACACAGCATTCCCGGTGGGATCTCATACCACAGCACCCGTGTACCTCTGAAGACCTGCTGTACCCACCTCCGCACGCCCTTCCAAAGCAGGGAAGTGCTGCTGGCCTTGCTTACACTTGGGAAAACAAAGCAAAAATAATTGACTTGCCCAAGGTCGTGATGAAAGAAAAGTTTTAAGGAAATGGAGGAAGAAACGGAACATCAGACCTAAGGATGGGTTTATCCTATGCATGAATCCAGAAAGAGAAGTTAGGATGCTAACGCTGCTACATTTCTGATTTTTTAATGCAGAGCAGCCATTTTGAACATACATCTTGGTTACTTCAGGTGCCAGCATAACCTGTCGCATTGAGCCCATGGACCAAGGTTTGTTTGTTGTGTTGTCAATGACAAACTGCCCTTGGCTTCCATGGGAACCTCGGGGCGCCGAGACAAGAGGGCTCAGAGGATGTGAGAAATTACGCAGCACTCAGTCTGGGAACGTGTCCCTGCCATCAAACTGGCACCTTCACCTGTCTGCTCGCTGCCTGGGGCAGCAGGAGGAGGTTGGCTTTGCCCGGCTCTTGAGGAGCAATGCACTCCCAGCTTAGCACAGAGAGGGAAGGGAAAGCTTTTCCCACAGAGCCCACAGCATAACTGGGCATACCTAGGAATGAGCAAGCTTTCACCTTGCCTGCTAAAGAAACCACCACCCTGCATGTCCATTTGCAAGGCTCTTGGTCCCTCCTTGCACACCTTCTAAGCCCAGTTTCCAATAATTGAGAAGAACAGAGACCTTGAGACCTCAAGTTTCACAGCGGCCGCTCTGCAGCGTGGGACGAGAGGCAGATTCGCTTCTCCAAAGGGTGACCAGGAGCACACGGGCAGTGACCAGCACTTCCGCTGCCTGTTTGCATGGGAGCGCGCAAGGGAGCGGCAGGGACTGAGATGGGGAGACCATGGGAAATCATCCAGCACAGATAGGATTATTGTAGGGAAGTATGCAAGGAACAGAGACTACAAATCCCAATGGAACCAAGCTTCATTGGTGCCACTTCTTAATGAACAACTTGATTAATTACAGAGTTTAAAAGGAACCAGTTTAGAACAACTTTCCAATATGCTTCTTGGATGTCATTACACCCAAATAGGTCTGTTAATGGGATGAATTTCAAACATGCTGCAACTGAAGTTTAGCTAGCTCTTCGGTTATAGAGTGCACTGGGATACATTTCCCACAGTGGAGCTTAAATTCTTTGCAAACATACAATTAAAATTCTCAGATTGCACTAAAAACTGCTACAGCTTAACCTTTTGCAGCACTTTTTGATGGCCACATTTTTCTCTTTCCTAGAAAAAAAATAATCTACAAACAGCAGGGCCTATGTCAATCTTCAGACATGCCAGCTCAGGGCTGAGAACTAGATAGGCAGAAAAATGTTGCTGGGAGAAGGATCTGGCCGTATCTGCCTCCGAACTTTCCCATGCACAGAAATGAAATGTGGACCCCGGCACCTCGGTGTCTGGCTCCAGCTCTAAAGTGGTTTCCACTGGTTATAGAACATGCTGACAGCCTCTTCAGATAAGTAGGGCAAGGCAAGGGCACTCGGGCGCTTGGCAGCCGGAGACTCAGGCGTCCCGCTTGCGTGGCTTCAGGAGCAGCTTTTGAACCCCGGTTCCAGTGTCTACGAACAATTCCTCTGCCGAAGGCACCTGACCCATAAACCCCTTCAGTAATTTAAAGCTCATTAAAATCTCCAATCAATAGCGCAGGACACTTGGAAGCCCTCAAATCCATTACTGTAAATGTAAGAAGGATGGGAAAAAAGTCACTGTTGAATGTGAACTGACTTCCATGTCTGCTCCCAAATTTATAAGGATTTCAAGCTGTCTGTCCATCTTAGTTTTTTACACCATTGCCCATCACTGTGGTGTCCAAATACCTTCCCCATATCAAATAATTCACAATGCCCAAACCTTTAATGGCATTCATGGAATTTCTGTTCTTTTTCTCTCTTAAGGATAAAATTTCAATGGCATCTGGAGCTCTCACACGGTGATTTTTTCAAGTGAGTTCAAATAACTCCAATTAATTCATTTTAAATTTATTGAAACGCACATTTAACCATACTCTTTCAGGGAGGTGGGGGAGACAGAGATTTTCAGATAGCTCTGATTTGGAGACAAACGCAATTTTCTCTCTGCAGAAGCTTGCACAACTGACCATTAGCAAAATTGTTGGTGGCGTCAGGATGGTTATACCTGTGTTTTCAGGTCTTTCTTACACTATTACAGTACTTCCCTTTCACAACTGATGCATCAGTTTTGAAAGTGTAGAAATTGCTTTATAGCACTATAAAGCTCTGCTTGAGATAATAGGTCATTTTTATCAAGTAAACTCTCTTTCCCCTGTTAAGATATTTCAGGGAAGCAGGCAGGTGCCTAGAATTGCTGCGACATTCTTGCCCCAAGATCCCCCCCCATGTCTGTCATGGTATGGTGTGACCAGTGTTTGAGTGGCCAAGTGACACAATGACACTTTTGGGAGAGAAATAAGCAGGAAGGGATCCGAAGCCTTTGACAACCAAAGGCCCTGGCAGGCAAATGACTATAAAAGGGGGTTTATGTGTGAGTTTGGGGCAGGAGCTGCTTTTTCGGATGGTTTCCCTGTCCGCTCAGGATGCACTCGCAACGTGTTGCTTAGCCAGGACTCTCTCATGAACAAACACTCCAGAAACGTGTCCGCAGAGCGGGGGGAGAGGCTGTCACAGGGTATTACTTCCATCCTTGTAATGTTGCTGAAATAGAAGTAGAGGCTCTTTCACACACACAAATTATGCTGTAGTGTAAACATAGCCTAGAGGAGCCCACTCGAATTTCAAAGCTACACGGCACAGTCCATCAGTCTCACGCAGTATTCTGTGCGTGCACACACACACACGCACACGCACGCACACTTTTTTAATGACAATGAAAAGAAAGCTTCTGCCT
This sequence comes from Burhinus oedicnemus, assembly GCA_008921705.1. NCBI lineage: Eukaryota > Metazoa > Chordata > Aves > Charadriiformes > Burhinidae > Burhinus > Burhinus oedicnemus. Next base: position 728,615 of record VFFE01007168.1, on the reverse strand, counting down.
AACAATAAAACAGAGTTGATAAGCACTGGTCTGCCTCTTCTCCAAGTAATCTCTCTGTAATCAGCCGGACAGCCTGAAACGGAGGCGGAAAACAGAGCACGGGGCGACGTCTTCCCCTACGAAAAATTTCCCTGACCTGATGCCCTTCTAAGCAGACGAAGACGTTTGCTGACTGTCAGCATCGGCCCTGGTGTGTTCAAAGGCTCAGGGCAGCCCCAGACCTCTGCACTGACGCTAACCGCAGGCGGGCACCAAGGTTAGAAAGATGGCAAGTCCTTTGCCCCGGTCTTTGGCTCCTGTGAATGAAGGTCAGGTCATAACCATGCAGAGCTGTTCAGCAGAGACTGTCGGAGTCTTTGGTGTTAATTTGCCCTGGGTTTAAAAGTTACCCAGTATTCAGCTGCCTCTTACCCAGCTTCAGAAATATGATTCAAACCAGAAGACTAACATCTTTAAGAAAGCTCATATTAGTCTGAGACAGCTTGGTTTCCGGCAGATTGGGCATAATTGCTACTGGCTGATGGTCCAAACTTTTCTGCTTTGAACTCACTTTTCAGTTGCTTATTCATTTCCCCCAAATTGTGTCTCCTGGTTATGACATGGCACAGTTTGGACAGGGAAGGAGCAGGTCCTGAATTGCCAGCACCTCCCGCAGCTCGCAAACTCTGCATCTCCACGTTATCCCGGACCACGGGATGGAGGGGCTGGCGTGACAGAGTGTTTATTGCCAGAGCAACAGAGTAAACAGAATCCCACATCAATCAATGCTGTTTAAAAAGTTTATTACATTTCACGGCTGCCATAATTGACAGCAGGGCCCTCAGGTTAGGAAGGTTTTTCTATTTTCTTTTAGGTTCGTGTGTAAGGGCTTTGCACATTGTTCAGGAGGGTCTCCTTGCAGTTCAATTTGCCCTCTGTTCGAGATGAAACTTCCAAACTTCCCTGGTGTGAGACGAAGAGGTGTTAATGAGAGAAACGCAAAGGAATGAATCACAGCCAGCCCAGCAGTACAGTCGGCTTTCAGCTGTGTAAAGAACGTAATGTTCATGGGGAAGTGGTTGAACTGGTTTCTTTCTCTGAAAAAGGCCCTAAGAAGAGCTGGAAATGTTTTTGTAGAGCAAATGTCAACAATGCAGGACTCCCCCCCTCACCTCCTTCAGCAGACACCCAAAGCAAAGCCACGGAGAGGCATGCAAGGCATAATTCAAAGCAGGCTATTTAAATCTCAATTCAGAATTACACTCGTATCAAGGAAACTTAATTATCTGTATTTTAACATCTTATCTCCAATATGATTCCTCCAAACAAACAGCAGTCTGGAAACAGCCAGTAGATAATCTATCCAATCTCTGCTATCTCAGTCGGGAAAGTCAGCGCCTGGGGCAGCGGAAAGAGATCGGGGAGGGGGGGAGCCAGGAGCATCCGATTCCCGAAGGGACATGCTGAATACGTGCCCAGGCGTGGGGCATCATCTCCTGCCAAGCCCCAGGGCTGGCAGGGCTGGAGGCGCTGCTGGGTCTGGCCAGCGGGGAAGAGAGCTGGATGCACGGGCAGAACATCGTGCCCCTGTGCGAGGCCCTCCGTGAGCTTAGCAAGAGCCCTCGTCCCTGGGTTGCTGTGCGAAGCAGCCATCACTGCAGGAGAAGAGGCTCTACAATGCCCAGCGTCAAACCCCTCCAGCACAAGAGGCTGCCTCAACCAGCCAGCTGAGCACAGCCATGGGCTAAGGTGCTCCTGTGCTCCAGCATTCCTTTGAAAGTGAGTGCTTTTTCCGGATTTCATGTTTCCCAGCCAAGAGCTGGGCAACAAGTTCCCATTCGAATAGCTCAGCAAGCACAAAGACTGGATCCTGGATCTAGCATCTCCAGTCCTTCAGTAGAGATGGGCTCTCGGACACTCCCGTAAGGTCAACAAATTCTCTGAAAGAAGCCTAAAAGAACTTTGGGGATTGATAAAATGTCCTCAGTTAAAACTGTTCCCCACACCATTATTTTTCACGTGCTACATCCCAAACGCAAACACCTTACTACAAACACATGAGAAGTGCTGACCAAGTCTCCAAGGTCTGGTCCTACTACATCAGTGGCAAGACTCCTGGTGATGACGACAGTACTAATGACTAATTCTGATAATAATTAAATGTCAAGGAGAACTTTTCATCCAAAATGATACCATAAGCACTAGCTAACATTTTGCAGATAGATGGAACAAAGTGCGTGGCAGCTCACCCGTGTGTAACGTTTCCTATTTTTACACTGGCCAAAGGGATCCAGAATGGGATAGTCCTGTAGAGCTTGGATAAAAGACATGATCCCTGGTACAATCTGGGAGCCAGCTTTTCCTCGAGTAAAAATTCTTTTTAAGGACCAAACTTCAAGATTTAACATTACATCTCACCTGTGATAAAACTTTCACTAATATGAACAGGGCTGAACTGCACACAGTCCTGTCCCCAAAACCTTGTAACTGAGAGTGAACAAGTTCCACCAGAAGCAGAAGTGGCCTCTTGCTCTGTGCTCATTCAGCAAGATCCTCATCCAAATCCTCACCCGAAATCCTTGTGTACCTACGGGCTGATCTTCCACAAAATCTTCAGCAGGAATTTTCATGAACATAGGCAGTCTCATACATATTTGTATTTATTTACTTGTTTTCTAGCTCTAAAATGCAAATGAGTAAATGGGAAATGACTTATTTTGACCTCAGCCCCAACGCTACACTTGTACAGAACTGGAATTTGGACCCGCAATTTTTTTTTTTTTTCAGATGGGACAGAGAGCAAGGGAATTCCTCTGAGACTTTCCCAAACCAACAAGCTTCCTAAAAATAGCTGCACAGATTGTTTTTTTGCCCTGAGGTGCATTGCATTTTAATGGTATTATAGGGAAGGCTGCATTTTTATGCGGCAACCTCTTAATCTGATGAAAGATCATTTCTCAAGAGCCACCACTCCCTGTCCCACTTTAAAAGTGCGTTTTCTTGTTTGTTTGTTTTTGCAATCTCTGTCATTGTGTTCACCAAGCATGCTAATGAATGCTTTACTGGAAAGGTGTGATGGCTTTCTATGCAAGTTGTCCCGATGCAGATACGGCAGGATTGCTCCTGAAAAGAGCTCACAATAATGGAATTTTGGAGACTCATGAGGCAAGAAGAAAACCTCTGACTGGCTCTGGATCTCGGCAGGCTGCTTTACCTGCTGAACAGTGTAATGCTGAAACTCTGGCAATCTCTTTTTAGAGTACTGCAACAGCAGTGCAACGTGTGCTGCACATTTGCACTATATCAAAAATTCATAAGAGCGATAGGTCGGCACGATGCTGGTGGCACTGTCCCCTTCCAGGCAGCCCGGGTACCGCTAGAGCATTGCACTTTGCACGCGTAACCTTTCGTGTTATTTGCCAGATGTCTGACTTGTCGGCGACTAGGAGCTCTGCAGTACAGCAGAGGTTTTTTCAAATGACATCTTGCTGACTTGTAGTGTCTCAAGTCTCCAAGCAAGCAAACTCAGCTAAATGGACAACACGCATCTAAGCACTACAGTTTCAGCCTTCTGCACGACCATGTGGCTTGCCTTCTGCTTGGTTTCAAGTGCTAGATCATTTGCAGGAATTGTCCCCGAGAGGATTCAACCACTTACACTGACTTCTTGGTATAGGTGCTGGAGGTGTCTGGGAGCTCAGGACCACCTTGACACCTAGCAGCTCTCATCCATCCCATCCTGTAGGCAGCCCAACTTCAGTTCCAGTTCAGGCTGAAGCTGTCACCTTGTCACTTTGCAGAAGATCCCAGAAGCCTGTCCAGGAAGCCCTGGGCTGTCTTCTCTGCTGGTGGCAAATCCCTGCGGCATCACCGCAAGGGCTGGTGAGACACAGGCAAAGTGTCTCCTCTAAGTTGGCTGTTACACCTTAGCATGCAGTTTTCTTCAGTGTAGAGGAACAAACTGGTCATCGTAGAACAACCCTTGAGAGCGCATGAAAAGGTCTTGTTCCCTGATGTAGTGATTTATTTGGATATTTGTTTGCTGTGATATGCCTGAATAGGAGAATTATACAGTAACCTGTAAAGTGGGAGAAATACACAAACCACAAACTCACTTTTTTTTTTTCATGTCGATGATAAGGCACAACTCGAAAAGGGTATGCGAGTGAGTCCCAAGCCAAGATTCAACCCACCTTACACAGACATTTCACAAGCTTATGAGTCTGGTCACCTTAGGCTCCCTCCACAGTAAGTGGAGAGCTGTATGCATCTCCAGTGGGCACTGCCTAAGACCTTAATTACTCCCTAAGATCTTAATTAATCCCTGGAGGTGTTCACCTGCATTCCTCCACTACAGAGGGAGCCAAGAGCAACTACACTTCTACTTCAGGCATTCCATGCAATGAAATGTCTAAATAAGTGTGGGATGAATCCACAGAAGTGCAGAATTGTGCAATGAATTTTGTTTATTGCCCGAGTTTGAACTCTTTCCCTGCAGCGAACGATCTTCTCACTGTTGAACTGCCTACGGCAATTCTCTCAGCAGAAGAGTAGCACTGAAGCATATGACGCTCTGTGGCAGAGTCGGTAAAACGATGTTCCTTCACAACACCTCTCAGCTTCACTTGGGATTTGTCCCTCTGAAATAGTTCCGTTGTTCCAAAATAGCAGATTGAATCCTTCCATCGGAGACAACATTAGGTGTAATGGGATGTTACAAACAGAGAGGTAAATTCAAACACAATTCCCTAGCCCAGGGTCTGAGCCACCACAGAATTAATTAGAAACAGGGAAAAGTCAAACACTTAAAAGTTCATTAAGTTTTCTGCAAACTCCACGTTACAGTGCCTGTGGGTGCCAGATCCTCTGGTGACGGTTGCGGGACATCAAGCATCATTCCCAACTTCCTTTCTACCATTTTAGCTGCGCTCTCCCTTGTTATCGACCATTGCTGGTTCGGTTGGTACCTGTCCTTGGCTGAGGTCAGCTATTCACCTAACTAAATGGCCTCTCAACTTGATCTTTTGCTAGATTTATCCTCGAAGAAGATCTTTGGGCTTTCTCCTCCATTCCTCAGTGAGGAATGGATGAGATCCAGCTGAGCAGTCAGCTCTCCTGAACCTGGCTGGAAACGCTTCCCAGCCTGGTGACTCCGGGGACTGGGCAGATTGGGGCTTTTCAGCAGTGAATGGCTCGGCTCTGCCGATTGTCCCAGGCATTCCCTGTCCATGTGAGCCTTTTGGTGGGATTGCCGTGCCACGTGCATTGCTGTGCTTTGCTCTACCTGTGGGATGGCAGGTTGCCATGGTCAGAAGTTCCTCCTCACTGAACTGTTCATCACATCTCCAAGGAAAATACCCTTTTTATGTGCTAAACCCAGCGTCTCATTCCAAATGTAACAAATTAAAGTGTATGAAAGTTTGAAAATACCTTAAATGCTAGGATAAGCAAAACTATAAAAAGCTTAACGCCACAAATCAGGGACTATACTGGAACAGGAGCCTTTAAGGGAGCCTGAAAAATCTGGGATTGTCTGGGTGAGGGGATCATGGTTCCTTTAGGTTGTTACTCCCCAGCATTAATTCATGATCTGGGAACAAGTATGAGTAGTTTCTGGATTTCTGGGGGGTTGGGTTTGGTTTTTGCTGGGGGGAAGTGTTGTTTCTCCAAGCTCTGTATTCCCAGAATGTATTTTAAAACAGTCCCTGCCATGAAAATGTTCTTCGAGACTTCCAAAAAAAGTTCATTACAGTGAATTTAGGTTGTTTGCTTCTTCACCACTCACCCAAAGTGCTTTTTTCTGGTGTGTTTGCTCAGAGCTGTTGCCAAAATGATCTGCGCAGTGTGCCATGAAAAGTGCAGACTTCTGAATTGTAAGCTGCAGTTTGCACAGTAATTTATGTTTGGGTGGAAAGCACATTTTCCCATGCAGAGAGGGACAAAAGAACATCTTTACAAAATACTGAGTGTATTTGTGTGCGTGTGAGAGAGAGGCACAGAACTGCTTCTTTAGCATTCCTGCTGGTATTCATAGAACACAGATCCAAACCACGGTAACTCGTCTTTTTGATGAACCTAGATTACTTCAGTCCTCAATAAAGCAATATTGCTTCTACTTTGCCTTATTTGCACACAGTTGATTTTTCAATTCTTTCACACTATCTTGTAATTCTGTCATACTATTCCCGACAAAATATCCCAAATTTGTCACAGGCATCATCAAAACTAAGTTAAAAAGTGCGCCATTACTGCCTCTGACAGCCAGGCATTTCTAGAAAACCTCTGAGCACTGTAACTTTGTACCCACAGTTAGTATCACAGATTCTGAGTAATCCTCTAAATTCAGGCTCTCTGTATCAAAAAATACATTTACTGAATATTTCCTTTTTGAAACCTTATTCTATACAAAACAAAAATGATGCATGGAATGAGTCATGAGCCGATTATGAAAAATTTAAGATTTATCAACTAAGAAAATACTGAAAGTGCCTGCCCTTTCCCTCTGCTGAATCTGTGCAGACACTATGTGCAATAACGTCCTTCCCGTGCTGGGCTGCAGTGAACATCCACGGCACCGTAATCACAGCAGCTCCTCTAAAGTCCTCCTCTGTCTTCAGGGCTGAAGGGCATGCTAGAAACTCAGGTACAGCTCTTTTTTGCCCAGTCTTTGCAGGCTGCAGTCCCCGAGCACTGACAGAGGGAGGACTCAATACTCTGGCACACGGCTTTGGTGAGTTATTCTGGAGACACGTGTGACACCAACCCAGAAGCTCTCTGCCCTACCCAAATCTCTCATGTGCCTCCTACGTGATGTTCTCATGGTCTCAGGAGTCTCCAAAGCCTTCAGCATCGGACATTTTTAGATGTTTTGGCCCTTTACAGTTTCCACTTTTCTGTGCAACACCTGGCACAAAGATTAGCCCTGAAAAGCACCAACTGTACAAATTAACAGCTGCATAGCCCCAAGTCTCGATGCCTCCTGTGTCTGAAAGCAGGCTTGAAAGCACCTTCACAACCATTCGATGCACTCAGCAGCAGAACGAGTCATACAGTGATGTACCAGAAAAAAGTCTTCTCCTAACTTCGATTGAGCCTCCTGACCACTTTGAAGCGTGTTGGTCCATCCCCACATAAATGCATGGTCTGAGGCACAAGCCACCCCTGAGCCAAGCCTGCTCGAAGCACCATGCAGCACGTTGCACCGTGCCTGCAGCGTGGCAAGCGTCTGTCAAAAAGGAGCTTGGGCTTCTCCCCTCCTGTTTTATTGTCTACTGCAAGATACCAATTTGCTCTCAGTGCGTTTGCATTATGAGGTCCCTTTGCAAAGAGGAATTATCAGGTAAAATTCAGTTAATGAGACAGAGAAATACTCAGCCAGTCTTGCAAGCGAGAGAGGTGAAACAAGAATTGCACAGGGAATACATATTTGAAGGAGACAGAGGCACCAAATGCTGATGTCCTCAAATGCTTTTGTTAGATATCGTTTGGCGATTGGTGCTGGGAACATAAAACTAGAACAATTGGGGAAGCAAAAAAGAAAAAAAAAAAAAACCCAAAGGGAAAATCAGAAGTAGGAATTTTAAACAGGAAAAGCATGGCGTCAGGACGGGCGGAAGATAACAGAGTGCTCTGCTGAACACACAAACAAACAAAAAATAACAGAGACAAACTGGCAAAACATTCCTCTGGCTGACTTAACCACTGCTCTGCTACAGTCACAGGTCTCCAACCAACGCTGTCATTTTGTCACTGCTCCAGCATCCTTCCCTGCAGATAAATCTGAGTGGAAGGGATCTCTTTGCTGTTATAGGGGCTTGGTAACAAAAGAGCAATGAGAGAGAAATGTCAAGAGCAAAATGAGTAATAGTTCCCCTCTCGTTAAATGAGGATAATACCTCTGATCTCTCTGTGAAGTACTTTAAAACTCATTAGTAAAAAGTTCTAGATAAGGGGCAGGGCATATCACTGTTACTGCTGACTGCAGCTGCTTCCACAGAGCAAGGTTTTCCCTTTAAAATCACATCCAAAACATGATGCAAACAAATGAGATGGCTGATTCCTCCTAGGCTGGGTGCTAGAGCAAAGCAAAATGCCACAGCTCTGAAGACTAGCAGTGCTCCCTCCCCTCCCAACCCTGCTGCACGGGCCAGAAAAGCCAAATCCCATGAAGGAGAAACTGCCACAGCCATGTCCCTGCTCCTCCTGTTATCCATGCCATGCTGCCCTACCAGCAGCTTCTTCCGAGACAGCACATGCTGGAAGCGTTGAGCCATGCACAGGCTTAAACTGCTTTTGCCAAGGTGACTGTCACAGCTATATGACTGCTGTGGACTGAGCAGCAAGCATGGGGTCCCTTTGGCTCTTCCTGCCTTTAAAGTGCTCATTCTCCCCCCTCCCGGTGTGCAATGAATTATCCCAGCACGTTAAAGCAGATCTCCCAGCTCTTCTCCCAGCACAGCACAGCAATGCCACTCACAATCTTCTGGGGAACTGACAGAAGCCAAGAAAAGATCTAATGGCAATGACTGCTCATATAATTAAAGTTTGGCTTACTTTAAAAGACTAAAATCATCTAGAGAGCTCAGCAAATCGCCCTGAAGAGAGATGAATAGCAACCTTCAGATCCACAAGCCCTACTGACAGCCGTCGAGCAGAGATGAGGACATGATCTCCTGGGGAATGTGGAGTTTATTCCAGTTACTCTAATTGTTCGTAACACTATTTCCCAAATAGCACTGCATTCTCAGGAGATGAAGAGAGGATGGCTGTTTATACCACATGCGATAACTAAACAGTGCTGGAGAATTATCTTATCTTTCCATCAGGATTCAAATGCGGAGGGTTCCTTTGTAAAGCCCAAACCAGCCCCCTGGAAGTTTTCCCAAACATTGTTTTACACATTATTTTATCCACGGAAGTTAAAGGTCTCTCTTCAAAGAATGGGAAATGTATCACTTTTTTTCTCTTCAGATCTCCATGAGAAATCATCCCAAGTGGAGAAATCAGTGGAAAGCTGAGGTCCCTCTCTTGGGTACAAGGGGAGAGTTGCCATCAATTGCCCATGCTGATGGCAATTATACGAAGCCAAAGCCTGAAGCTGCAGCTGGAAAACACAAGAACCCCATTACCCACGCACGAGAGCTGCTGTCGTGTGCCTGGAGAGATCCCACACCAGCAAAGCAGGCTGCCACATCGTGCGCCAGGACAGGGAGCGGTGGTCAACGTGTTCGTGGTGTGGCAAAGGCTTGGCTGATGGTAGCTGAGCAAAGGTCTCCTCAGAAACCCCTGCTCCCCAGTCCTCTGACAGTCAGACACGTTCTCCGTTTCATTTTACCTTCCCTGGAAGACTGTTCCTTATATTCATTTGAGAAAAAATTAAGAATATACAGGAAGAACCATACAGGGAAAATGAACCGAGACTTTCAAAAGATGCTGGTTGACTATGAGGAATAAATAGTCCCTGCCCTATATACAGCATTTTAAAGCACCAGTTCATCAAGTCTTTTCAGCGCCCTGTAATATCCTTATGTCCATATTGTAGGTAGGGAAAGAGCGGCCCGGAGAGACACCATCCCCTGTCCACCATCATACAAAAAGCTGCCTGAGAATGGGGAACCAGTGTTTCTGGGAGAACCCAACCTCCCTCTGACTGAACCATCATGGTGAACATCACAGGCAAAACTGGCAGTTTTGGCCTACATACCATAGATTCTTATGGTGCTCCTTTTGTTTTGTTTTGTTCTGTTTTTAAGAAAAGGACAACAATAACAGAAAAATTACCGCTACCACCAACTTCTCAGCTGTTTTGAGGGAACAAATTTTCCAGAGTGGCAATAATTTACCTGCGTGCATCCCACTGATTTTCCACAGACTGCTGTTCTTATTGCCATCAAGTGCCCTAGAAAACTTAAGTTTTTCCTTGATGTCTCTCAGAAGGGCTGAGAAACGTGGGAAAAAAAGAAAAGAAAATGAATAACTATAATGACCAAGAAACAGGAAAAGCCATTATATACAGTAATAAAAAGACTGTTTCCCCCCCTCGTTCAAAACATGATCATATTATCTTAGCAACCAGCAGAGCAAAGCAGATTTTACCACAGGAATTGTATAACCATTCCTAAAGAAACGGGAAGGGGAAAGCATTTATTCCTTTCTATATTTTATGACGTGAGAGCTGATACCATTTGCTGCAGTCGAGGTCGCACATATACAGCCAGAGTGGGTTTCACACTCATTGTTTTTGCATTTTGCTGCCTATATGCTGCAGGGCAAGGTAGTTTCCTACTGCTGGTGTTTGAAGGGCCTGAAACCATAATAGTCTTTCTGTAACATTCCCAAATGTTGACATGTTTGGTGCCTGTTTTGTCAAGTAAACCTTTGCAATCTCCTTCAGAGTTGTCTAGGGCGCACTAAATTACTTAGCTGTTCTTGCACTTCTACTCAGTACTTTCTGCCTGGCTTAATAAAAAGCCCTTCAGGAGAAATATATATACATTTAAAAAAAGCCCACAGAAAAGCCTTTTTCCTGCTTTATAAAGAGTGCACTCAGATCCAATACCTTGGAAATGCTCTGCGGCGCTCACATTCCATAACCTGCGCAGCGAGAAGGGTTAAATGAGATTTACAACCGTTCGGAGCAATTACGCAGCACGGCAATTTAATGGTAATTCCAGAAAGAGCATCTCTGAACAAGACAGACATGTTGGGAGAGCCACTCGCAGGAAGCTCTTCAGGCAAAACATTACATACGCTGTTAATTAGGGTCATTGACTCCTCTGCGGAACGATCCTTATCAAGGACAAGGAGGCAGAGTCAGCACTCCGCCACCCTGCTCAAGCGAAGAAGAGCGCAGGAGAGGACCAGCGCGGGACGGCTTGCAGAGGGAGATCCAGCTGGGCTGAGCGATGCTGGATGGAGAACCAGGTCCTGTTTGAGTTCGTAGAACATTTTTCCCTGCTTTTTATTGCTGAGGGACCGCGGGCACCAAGAAGATCTTTGACCAAACCGAGCTTTGCTTGAACTGTGAAAGCTGTTTGTTTGCTTTCTGCTCTACCTGGGCAGTGAAAACAGCTTTGCTTTCTGCCTGTCAGACTCTAGCAGGCTGCCGAAATGCTTGGGTGACAAACGTGGCAGGAGGAGGTTTCAGTCTAAACAAGAACCCGTTTTCATTGCGTTTTCACCCTTTCATTTCCCTGCAAGATTTCTGTTCATGTAGGGTTTCATAAAACATTAGCACACAGCTTAAATTTGGGGCCCACGGTACCTGCCAGTTCTCCTCTCAAGCAAGTCTAAACCCTAATTGCTGGGACTGGCCTGCCGAATGCTTAGCATCTGAATAATGAATTACTTATCTTTGCTGTTAAGGCAGAAACGTATTAGGCATTACTAGCTCCAGCCTCAGATTCTTTGACTGGGTTCCAGCTGTAAACATTCAACAGGAAGAGGTTAATTTTTTGATTCAGTTAATATAAATACTGAAAGGTTCCTTACTTCACTGTCCCACATCGCTGCAACATACATTCTGTAATTAGAAGCATATTTTTGTGATTTCAAGGTATATTTTGCCAAACCAACAAAAAGCATCACACTCCAACATTTATGCCAAAAATACCCACTGTATAATTTATGCCAAATCAACAAAAGTCTTCTTTTGTCCTTCCCAAACCACACTAAAGAACAGTCTGTTAAGGAGTCCAAATGTTAAAGTTCAAAAAAAGCCCTCTATTATACAGCGTACAAGATAGGGAGAAATAACAAAACCGACTGATTCCAGCGCTGCCATTTACGCAAGATGGAAGTTAGCATCTTTGCCTCTGCCAGAAATGGTATCTCTCTTTAACTGTGTTTATTCCCCCTCCACCCCACGCAGGCTTCTCCCTCTTTTTTTCATTTTCCTAAAGCTTACTTAGCATCTGGAATGTGTAGGCAGCAATCCATGTGTTTGCAGTAAACTTTGAAAGCAGAGCCAATGAGGACCACATGGGCAGGTATCCTGGAAAGCTAACCTGGCTTTAAGGGACCGCTTGGGCAGTAATGCAAGATGTACCAAAAAGTACTGGCTGCAGCTAAATTATGAACAACAACATAAAAAAAAAAAAAAAAAAAAAAAAAAAAAAAAAAGGAGT
>VFFE01007168.1:431020-706703 GCA_008921705.1 Burhinus oedicnemus | reverse complement strand
CTAGGCCTTTTTTTTTTTAAAAAAAAAAAAAAAAAAAGAAGAAGAAAGAAAACAACTTTCTTCCCTCAAACGTAGTATAGAATTCACCCTCGCTGCGCAGCAGTAGCAAGCTAGAGCTTGTATTTACAAGACGTTCCCTTAAGAGGACTTTGACGGCTGTTTATAGAAAGCCCGGACATCAACAGGTTTGCTCAGGGGGTTCTGTATTTTTGGAGTGTTTTCTAAGCCCCGCTTTCTTCCCCATCCCCAAAGCAATGGCTGTAGCAGATCCTGCAGTAAGGAGGTGGAAAACTCACTGACGAGAGGTTACTGCTAACATAGGCATTACTGCATGCCTCTTGGAGGGCTGGAAAATAACTCTCTTTTCTAAAGTTGCTGCCTTCCACCTAATTATCCCCAAAGCTTTGACTTGTAAACACCTGACCTAATTCTTTCCATGGGCAGTTTTTAATAACAGAAATTCTTCAAAAGTGTCTTTATGATGCATCACACCATGTTACCTTGTAAACAAGCTGTGCGCCAACCCAGCATTTTACATTGCAACAAGAGAAAGACACTTAGTCACCGAATATTCAGCATTAGGGAGAGGCAGTACAGTGTGGTTGGCAGAGCTCAGTCCTCCGCGCCTGAAAATTCATGCCTGAGCCACTGCAAGAGGAGGAAGGTCCTTAGATCTTGTCCTAAGACAGTACCATCTGCATATATATTTCCTTTCACTTTTGGATCACAAATCTTTCTACGCATATGTATCAATGAAGCTGCAAAACTTAATCAACACTTAGGTAGACGGGGGGTGTGTAAATAGAAAACTAAGGATGCCTGGGCTTCCTTCGCTCAGTGCCAGTGGTACCTTATGCTGGACGCTGGGCACATTCCAGCATGAAATGTGTAGGCACTGCGAAGGTACATGTGGCAAAACCCGGGAGCCTCTCCAGGAGATCAGCAGGTTTCCCCACAGCAGCACTACATGCCAAGGGAAGAGTTGGGAAAGGAACCCCAGTCTCCCCACTTCCCCATGTCATACTCCATCCCCTGTCTTCTCTTGGCACTCGAGATCAGAGCTGATTTTGCAAATCCTCCCTATTTGCATTTTGGATTTGTATATATTTGTATGCAGCCATGCCCACACCTGAAGTTGTTTCGGTAGCGCACATACACCTAAATTAGTGAATATACCGTATTGAGTGGCTGAGCCTTGGTCCAGCGAAACCCGGAGTGACCCAGCGGAGAGACAGAGCCCTGAGAAGACCAAGGGACAGGGAAGGGAGGGACGTAGGCAGCGCTGCCAGCTGCTGCTGGCCTTCAGCAAGAGCGATTCAACCTCCTGGCTGGAGGGAGGGAGTTAAGAAGCCTGGAGAAAGAGTTGCCGAAAGCGTTGCAACATGATAGAAGCTCTGCAGGCCTTTGATCTCAGAGCTGTTCTTGAACTGTCACTTTAATGATGTGTCAAAGACTAAAAAGAGTTGAGATTAAGAATACTGGAGCCTGGGGAGAAGGAGAAGGCCATTTTAAGCCCTCTGGGTCTTCACGGAGTTTCTGGAAGCTTTTAGATCCTTACTGCATACTGTGCACCAACATATATCTGAAAAGCAGGTCAAATTTTCGAAGTCCTGCACCACAGTTTGCCTTATAAAAAGCCTGCACGCTCCCTGCATGGGCAAATCCCCACCTGTTCCAAACGTGCACGTGCATGCTCTGCTCTAGCAAGTTTTTCGCACAAAAGGCTAAATTGAGTTGTTTTCCCGACTTTCTCTGTGGGATGCTCTCCCCCTTTTAACGTGTCCCAAAAAGCAACGTCATGGCTGAGTTACGGAACTAGGGTGGTGGCTGTAACACAGGCAGGTCTTCCTTAAAACAGCCTGAACTGCAGAAAACGCCGGCAGTTTTATCAGTCCGCGACTGGCAGGAGGACATTTGGGCTCTCTGCAACTGCATATATTTCATTAATATCCCAGCCAGCTTTAATGGCATTACCATCAGGTTAATCTACTTTAGATTAATGAACCTCAGTTTCAGCCAGGCAAGCTAATTAACATGATTTTCTTTGAACTTGTTCTAATGAATGTATTAATATCATTCAGGGCTTCTTTTGGAGCTACAAGCATGGCCATGTTATTCCTGAGAAGAGGCCAAACATTTTTTATTAGAGAATCATGTGCTGTGCAGAGTCTGAGACTGCCTTGCCTTTGTTTTCTCTGCGTTGCACCTTTACACTGGCGGCAGAGAAAGCCGCCCTTCGGTTTGCAGATTTTGCCGCAGCTCCACGAGTCAGTAAGAGTTCAGGAGCGCTCTGAACACGCTCAGGATTAGACCTGTGAAAAAAAAGCTAGGCACATTTACTATTGACTAGCTCTTGTTCTTAAAAAACATCTAAATTTATTGAACTGCTCCTTCACCTTCATTCCACGGAGAGAGATTTAAATAGCAAAATGGCAAAGCTGTAGCTTTGTGTGAAGGATGCCCATGCTGGTATTACCATCAGAAGAATTGTAGGGGTCCTTGTTTCCTGAATGCTGCTCACACATCTGCAGAAGCATTCAGTATAGCACCTGGCATAAAAGAATGGCACATTCCTTGGGAAAAATTACACCTAACTCCAATCCCATGAAAACAGCGCATGAGAGTACGAGTCTATACGAAGAGTTGACCATAAGATTGGCCTAAGCCTCCTGAAATAGTCTCCCAGCTGTATCGAACCTTGCTGCTCTCCTCAAAGAAACTTTGGCTACACTTATGCGCAAATTGACCTCCCCACTACTCAGTCTGCAAAACTCGTCCCACGGGAAGAGTACTATAGGAGTACTATAGGTACTATAGGAGCAAGGGAGGGAAAGAAAACCATGGGGTTGCTGGTGGCCCTCCAGGACTGATGCCAGCAAGCTGGATCGGCTCCCAGCATGGCGTGGGGGTGGGAAGGCAGCAGAGATGAGAAAGGCCTCGGGGACAGGAGATGTGCAGAGCTCTGAGGGGAAGAAGACGGTAAAGAGCCAGGTCTGAGGGGTCTATGGTGTAGGCAGCTGGGCTGGGTTGGCGGGATTGGACCCAAACCATCGAGAGCACAGCCCAACTGCAATTGCATTGGCTTTCTAGAGTGCTAACGAACCACAGAAACATAGCATGGTTGTTACAACTTTTCTAGGTGATTCTGTTCCCACGCGGGTAAGGCTGCAAGGCCAGGTTCAAGGCTGGAGTTCAAAGGGGGAAGAAGTAACTTGCGACTTGGCTTTGCTACAAGCTGCCTTGCGCTGGGGTCTCTCTTGGACACCGCTATGGGAATCTTCCTGGGCTGTTGTTTTGAACAAACCTAAGAAATGCACAGGGATAAACACTGTGGGTTTGCTCAGCCTCTCGCACTCTGCCTGCCTGACAGCCACTGTCGTACCCCACGTCCCTGGGGAAGCCGCTGGAGAGACAGTCTTCTAAATGACACCTTTCTCCAGCCCCCAAAGACACGCAGCTTCGCCGCTCGCAGCCTCCCACCATCTCAGGCCAAGGCTTGGGAGCAGCTTCCAAACCCAAGTCCCTGGACATGTACAACAGGGACAGCATAACATGGGGCTGGCTTAAATAAGCTCTTTAATGAATCATTACTCAGATGAAATGAGAAAACCACAGGTCCCATCTCTCAGAGTCACAATCCCTCAACATAAATAAAATAAACAGCCTGGAAACAGTTCTATAAAAACATATTGCCACACAGGTATCATTCAAAAATGGGGACTATGACTTTTTTTTCCCCTAAGTAACCAGCCTGCAATCAATGTGCCAGGCCAAGGTGGAGTTTATTTATAAATGCACATTTATGATGAATCATTGGAGGAAATGCATGCAGACTGGAGACAAAAGTCTGCAGTCGCTAAACCAAATAGGAAATGCTCTTTACATCTGCCTCTTCAGTTGGCATCCACTTCCCCTCAGAGTCTCTTTTCTGCTGGGTAGGCCTGTTTATTTTTGGGCTACTTTTGTTTGCAAAGCCAAACAGAGCTTCTGATTTTTATGTTTATCTATTTTTTTTCTTTTCTTTGTAAACAACACTTCGCACTTATTCAAGCCCCAAATTATTAACAGTGGAAATCGGATCACCTTCCTGCGTAGAGTTGTTTACCCTCTTCAGGGAAAGCAAACCCACAGAGTGGAAACAGGGTGGAAAAACAGTCTCATTAAAATGATATAAAAATAAGGACAATGCTGGAGCTACCCTGCCAACTATGGAAGAATTCCCATCTATTTTCTATTAGGTTTATTTTAAATACTACTAAATTGAAATTATTAAATCAATACATATCATTAACCGACTACTACTTACATCTTATCAGTAAGTTTTCAAGTGACAGGACACGTTGGTGGCACTCCCATTCATTTTTACTTGTTTTTCCCCAAACTGGCCCTACCAAACCACACAACACTAAAAGAAACAAGCATCTTATGTTTCCCCAACAGATTCCTGTGGATCTCCAAGGGGACACCACCAGGCCCACGGAGATTTAACCCCCTCCACATAATAAAAAATCAGCAGAGCTGGAGGGAGAACCCATGTCCCATAGATGCACCCTATGCACCTCCCTCCCCTCCGCTGAACGTATGGACCTCACCCATGTAACCCTACAAGTTTCAGATCTCAGTTACCGCAGTGAAATATTTACTCTGAATATGAGCTGATGTGAGATAAGAAACAAGCTCTTGTTCATAAGCCTTGCTTTTCTCCGACGGCTGGTACTCCCTCTGTGTCCGTGGGTGCGTATGAAACTTGCACATTAGCTATTTGATCACCACGACTTGTTTCAGAATCTGTATGCAGAAAGCTGGCATGGTCTCTCCTTCATGAGACTTTAAAATCCTTCCAACCCCACTGAAGAGAGAATTCACACTGCCAATTTTTTTTCCAAGGGTTTTATAGAAAGTGCTACGCGTGCAAAATGCAGTCTTTAACTGTTAGAAAAATACAGTAATTTGAAATGTAAGCAACAAAAATAGACACACACAAAAACAGAAACAAAGATAGATGATTTTATCCACTCCAGACTCACTGGAGGAAGATGCACGCTGGTAAGTGTTATCAATAGTAAACACTACATCTTATTTATGCAGGACAGAGCAGTACCTCTTATTTCTGCTCGCTTTTTATAGTAGGTTAAGAAATAACAATATTGCCGTGGAAAGATGATGCAAGCAATAACTTCACGCCATCAGAACAATTCCAGCGGTCAAGGCAAAGCTGAGGAACATGTCGGTGAAGTACAAAACTTCTCACTCTCTTCGGTTGGAGGGCAGAGGACTGCTGGAGTCTGTGGTTTGTAGGCACTGGAGGGGCAGCGCTCATACTTCTGCCGTCTTGGTTTTGTGGAATGCTCTGCCTCGTCCTGACCTTCGGAGCATGGATCTGGCCAGCCTGAAACAGCACTTAAGCAGGTTGACTGCTCTCAGGAGCTATTTGGTCCTTTGTCCCCATTCACTGGCCCACTGAAAGCTGTGGGAGTCGTCTTATTTATTTTACTGGCCTCAGGAGCAAGACTTTATTTGGGGAGGCAACCTTGAGCAGGTTTAGGGACTTTACACTTTCAAAAGCAATCCCCAAGCTTTTTCTCTGCCTGTGTTTTTATAGAAAATTACCTACTGTAAGTAATAAGAGTGAAAAAGCCCTGCACATCAGCTCTGCACCCATTTGAAGGGCAGCGGCACATTCTCCTGCCAGGTCTGGCCCCAGGAATGGACCTCTGAACAGGGTCACATCTCCTGGTTGCCAATACAGCTCACCGCACCAGGGCTTCCAGAGGTACTCAAAAGCTTTCAGAACTGCAGAGGCTTATGTTGCAATAACAGCCTGCTCCCAAAATTAAGAAGAGCTGTATTATCGCTCCTGCCAGAAATAACGTAAACTGATGTTACTCTAGGAATGGGGTTTGGGTGACCAGTTTCAGTGCCATATTCAGGACATTGAGAGGAACTTGCTGTTCTTTAAAAAAATTTAAAAAAAATAGTTCAACTAATGAAAAACTGATAAGAAAATCACTGAAATGCCAAAAATTCTCTCTCACACAAAAAAAATACTAATTCTTGCTATACTATATATATATTTATTGGTTAAAAGCACATACCAGCCTGTCTAAATCTGTACTCGGTGCCCAGTTTATAACACCTTTGTGGCTTTTAGTTTCTCACCCAGACACATCAAAGCAGGGGACAGTTAGCCAAGGAAAACTTCATTGTTAGTATTAACTCACTCCAAGAAAAAGATTTTTGGAAGTTTAAGAATTTTTCACTTCATGGCAATTGTTGATTAATGAACCTCAATGGGCTACAGCCTAAAAGAGGACTTTGTTAATAAAAAATGCTAAACAGTCCAGGCGGCGTAAGGAGATACTTTCTTTGAACCTAACTGATATAAAGGTGTCTACAAAAAAAAGAACTGTGAAGATGGATTTATTCAGTGGGATCCTGTTTGCTTTCCAGTTCTGCCTCAGGCTATTTCTACTTGCAAAAAACAATTACTGAGGACAGGAGGAGAAATCAAAGAATCACAATATAGCTGGAAGGATTAGAGCGCTTGGGAAATACTTAGCAGCAATGATATCTAGGAAAGGAATGGCATTACCCCCCCACCTCCTCTTGGCTACCACCAGCAGAGCTACTGTGTCATAGCAGGAGCAGGGGCCAGGACAGTGACACCTTCTAGCAGGGATAGAAGCACCAGCATTCTGTGGGTCTCTTCCTGGCCCTCTCATGGTTTTGTTTGGAGAAGTCATCTAACATCTCTGAACCTACACATATTAGTCTGAAAACAGGGTTAATAAAAATGACTCACTACACTGGGATGATCCAAGCTTAATTCCTGTTTATACAGTGTTTTAGGCTTCCCAGCAGAGAGGTACCACGTGGAAATGCTTTTTTTATTCTATTAGCAGATGGTGCTGATGCCTGCACGACTTGTGCTTCAGCCAGGCACCAACGGCAGTGGAGATAAGATGAGGGACCTGCACACAGAAACTGAGCATGTGCTTGGACGTAGCATCAGTAACCACAACTGGGAGAGTTTAAACTTTCTCTTATGGTTCCCAGGGTAGGGAGGAAGGTTTCAAAGGAGGGTTTTGGTCAGCTGTGAGGAAGCAGCAAGGCCTAGCAGGCAGAGCATGAGGTCAGGGTGACCTCAGCTATGTCCTTCCACTGCTCCAGAGCTCGCTTTCCTCACCCATTTATAAGTTTGTTGAGGCAATTGCTAACTGTTTGGGATACGGACTCTGAATCAGTACAACACCCAGGCAGCCCTGGTTAGACATCAGCTCCTCAGTGCTCTTCGAGCCCATGCAAAGATCATCCCATCTCGGTCTGCTCCAGCCAGCAGGAACGTGCGTGAAGATCTGGAGCTCCCACTGCCAGAAAAAACCCGATCTTTTCCTTTGGGACTCCTGAGAGCTGAGTCTTTGTATGTTATTTTGAGGTGCCTGTCGCAGACAGGGGGAGCAGGAATGTAGCATTATGGTAACAGGCCATATATTTAGGGAGTCTGCATTACAGTTGGAGGAAAGGGCTGTATTATGGAAATTATATGGGAAGAGATATGCCCAGACAGTGCTGGCTGTGCTCTGTAGTCCCAAATCTTTGTGTGAGGGGGTGGTTAGATGATGGGAAGAGACTGCTGTTTACTGTGGAATGTCCTTTCCGTCTATAAGTTTCTGAGAAAGAAATGAGAATTGTGTGCTTTTATTAAATTCAGTATTTGTATCCTGCCTCTGTGATAAGGAGCAGTCTATAAATCACTGAATAAAACAGCTGTAAATCATCATCCAAGTTGTTAAAGCCTCTCGGGCCTTTAACAGATTTTCTACCCCCACCAGTTCATAGCACAATCCAAAATGTCACCCAGACACTTCTCCCCGAGGCCTTATTTTTCATTTTGGGCTGGAAGTCTGAATTCACAACAGATCGAAAGCAGCATTTATCCCAGATGGGTTTTCAAGCACCACAACACTGCTGTGCCTGTGAACCTCCTTTATCATGCAGTCTTCAGCATGCTAAACAACATGACACATGGGCACACCTATTTCTCTCAAGCATGGATCTCTGATTTCCACAGAGCACAGCTGTAATGGTGCAACAAGGCAGCAAAAATGGTTGAAACTCAAGACGCTGGCAGCACGCTCCTCATACAGAGCCAGCCCTCCTCCCCCTGAAAGTAGGCTGTATGTTTTCATGGGGCTCCACCACCATAGGAACAGACCTCCATGTCAGAAGATGAGAATAAACCTCAGCAGCAGGGGTTATCGGCTTCCCATGTGTGTGTTGCACCACGGACAATGAGGACAGTGCAAAATGTTTGAGGACAACACTGTTGTCAGGAACCTGATGACAAAACATAGCTGGAAGGAGGAGTTCAGCAGCCAAGCTCAACAACCAACACTGAAACACAACAGGCGAATGTATCCACATATCCCACCTTCTAGATCCCTAGCTCTGGCAGGCTGGAGTCCATCTTAGTTCCAGATTTTTACAGCCAGCAAACCCAAGTAACTACTTTTGACAAGTCTTTCCCTATTTTTTGAGTGCTTACAGAAAAAGACATTTATATATTGCAAGATCAGTGTGAATGGGCACAGTGCTTTTTGCTTCCAGAAAAGTAAGTTGTTCCTCCAAACTTGGCTATACCAGTTGGAGGACCAGCTTGACATTCAGCTGATCGCTAATACAAAGCGATCCCTGAACACTGAGGACAACATACAGGACCCCAAGTCCTGTGTTTTAGATATACTATTTCCAGTGACTTACCCACATAGTGTCTTTACATGAAATCCACAGCTATGACATCTCACATGGCAGAAGTACCTTAATAAAGGTACTACTAGATTAATCACTTCGGAGCCTCCCAGTCAAACCGGAGAGAAACAAAAAAAGCCTTTGAGACCAAAAAAATCCCAGAAGACTTTATCATAAGCCCCAAAAGACGAATTTTCAGTGGTAGCTTTAGCACACCAAGAATTTGCAGCTTGTTAATATTTTAATCAAACCACTTTGGCACAGCACTTAGTAAAGGTAATGTTTAGAAAACAAAGCTTGAGTAGAACTTTGATACTTCTGGTCAAGAACTGAGCAATGCTTGACCACACGCTGGCTCACATACTGCTTCACATTTCTCTGAAGCAGACTGTGGAAGCCCATAGGAATCCTTGTCATAAATCAGGAGAAAGAGCAAAAAGGCTGCCACCACTACAAAAAAAGATGCCATTTGATCTTGTTGGTATTTGAGCCCTGTGGCTGAAAATGCCCTTGCCAAAATTTGTCTTGCACCAAATGCAGAGGAGCTGTTTAAAGATTGTATTAACTGAACATTGGGAATTTTTAGCCTTACCTAGAAACCAGATTTGTACCAGTCTAACTAGATCACTTAAAGAGTGGTTTCCCAGCAGCAGATGTGACCTTGCTCATTATAAGGCACTTAGACAGAAGAGATCATTCCTGGACCACCTAATGGAAAGAGAATACATCCCGGCCCCTCTTCCTCAACGCACCCACACAGCAGCGGACACCAGTCAAACCAGCACCTGTTAAATCTCCACAACTTCCTTGCAGGGATAAGGCTAAGCTGGTGCCATCAATATCTCAAAGAGGTTATACATGAAAGAACTGCTTTATTTTAATTTCCATTTTTCAGTCATTCCCCTGGTTGTTTCCTGCCTACAGCTCTCCTTGGGTGTCTCTGTTAGGGTTTCACCCAGCATTATGTCTACCCCATGGTCGAGATGGATCAACACTGGCACCACAGAGGGGCGTTTCAAAGTTCTCACCAGGGGAAGTGGTTCTGGATCTCAGCTCACTAGTACTTTTTCTTTCTCATACTTTGGAATGATCACACCGGTAGTTCTGAAGTCCCATTTCAATCACTATTTTTACCAGATGTTAATTCACCAACAGTATAAACCAATGTAGATAAGGCAATTATAGGTATATACATATCGGCAAACAGCTCCAGACAACATGTACTTAGCAAGTTGACATGTACAAACTATGTTATCACTGTCAGGGCATTTTTTTCAGCAAGTTGACTAAGACAGGAAACAAGATGCAGGTAGTTCCTGTGGTGAAGCCAACACTGCCAGGGTACGCTCATGGTAGATCTCACCTTGCGGTAAGAAATGCAGAACCCTGACGGTAGTATGGACTTGTTTGTTGTATTAAATCCGTCAGTGCAGGAGCTGGCTGCCAACATGAGTTTGCACAGAGCACACCTGGGCCTTCATCTTGAATGCAGCTTCCGTGTTGCATCAGGTAATGTAAACAGAAACAACAATACCGTCCTCCCACTATTTCTTCTATGAAATGGAAGTTTTTCCTTCAATACCACCTTCGCGCAATGAATGTGCAGCCAACTGGCAGTACCAGACTTTGTTTTTTCTTTCCTGGCCGTGTACCAATCGTGTCGGAGAACCCAACTTCAAAGGCAAAGTAGTGGGATAAAGGGCTGCCTCTGCCATGCCAAGAATGCTTTTCTTAGACAGGTTGAGAGGAGATGATAAGTTGGAAGAAAAAGAAGTATCTTTGGCAAACCTGGTTCCAACGGTTTTAATGTCAAGATGTTAAATAAATTAAATAAACAGCAGAGGGACTGCAGAACATTCCCAGCTGTCTTTCTCCATGGAACGCAGATATGCTTTATCCTCTGTGAACATCCAGTAACATCTGTGAAGATACCTACCCAAATCCATCCGTGGCTTAACTTCATGGAATGAATGCTTTGACACTGAAACGAAATTCTCTTGGGCTTGAGCGGGGAACAGGAAGATTTGAGAGACAGAACCAGACCAGCGGGTGGCAATCGCCCCTCGTACCTACTTCAGCTGAACAAAGCCCAGGGGCAGGGCTGCCTAACGACCTGTTGTTGGCGGTAGGAAGGGACAGCTAAGAGTGTCCAATTCCTTCTTTTTCCAGCATGCAGCCTGCCTGCTGCCAATTCCAGGTGTTCAACAATAATGCAGCAGTTACTCCCAAGTAACACCTATAATTTGAGTCACTGGAACATTTCCTCTGGCATCTCAAAGCATATGGAAAGGAATCTGAAAACCTTTCATTAGCCACAGGCAGGCAGCCGCTGTCAGAATCACTCAGACGTGCCCTAAAAGTTTTCCAAAAAACATATTGATGCCTCCTAGTTGCTGGGCACAAGGCAATACTGGAGACCATGACTGTGAACCAACCACTGATTTCTCCATACTAAATATGCAGGAACAACTGCTCCTGCCCTCTGGAAGGTTTTAAGACCAGAACATCATGTTCAAATCACTAATCCTCACAAAGTATCACCCATGCTGTCTTAGAAGGATAGGAGAGATTCCCTAGCCTCTGGGGAATGACAGCTCCTTTTCCCAGGAAGGGCACATGAGGTCAGAGTTGCAAGAGATTTCTATTCTGCTATTCTGTCCCTGTCATTTGTGGAAAGACCTGCAGCCTCTCCCACTCGCCTGATGCTGTCACTCCACAGAGAGCTGCAAATATCTATCCATGTTCCATGGGATGGATATGATTTGCCAGATTTTATGTTTATTATGGAATTTCTACACAGCTTCAGGAATCTCTATATTTTATAAGAAAACAGAGTGGCGTATAAAAACATTCTTAGTGGTGTTTTATTTATGCAATTAATGGTCAACATAATATAACGTACTTCTATGCACTCCACCTCCCTGCCCCAAAACCCAGTTTTGTTTGACAGACTGTTTTGTTCCACAATCTCCAGGGGTACATTAACCTCTGCACAGTCCATGCTTGAGTTCAGAATTGGCATCATCACTCCTTCTCCTGCAAAGAAAAATCAAGGGAGCTCAACACTGAGCCTCTCTTTCCCACTAGAAGGGATTCTTTCAGTTGCATCCCTTGGTACAGTCCTGCAACACAGTGGCAATTTGAAGGCTGCCACCGTGTTATGCCAAGTGGGAGGGCTGCCTCTCTGAAGGCCACCAGCGACTCCTGGGAGTGAGACATGAACGGCTGCACTTCACTGAGGGAGCACACAATCTCCCTAGATGGACCAGTAAGACATGGATATTCTTTGCGGAGCAGCACAGAAGACAACTGCTTCTGTATGTACTTTTTACCAGTCCTGTGCTGCTTGTGGATCTGCGGTTCTTCACATGTGCTGACTCTCCTGTGGATCCCAGCCTGGAAACCCCACCAGAACCACGTGTAGGAACTCAGGACGCTGAATGTCCAGCCTTGAGGGCAATTTCAAGTCCCATGTTTATAAAAAGAGATAAAAATCTATGGGGATTTCACAGCATGCCACTCGCACTCCTGGATTGCTGGTTATTGTACGTTACATTATTAAGATGGCCATACTCCTCTTCTTCCATAAAGCAGTGCGCTCTGATTCAGGGCCAGTTAACAATGTCCAAAGTCAACGAGAGTTCAGAGTTAGAGAAGAACAAACATGAGATTTGCAAGAAGCTAAAGAAGCAAGACGTGTGAGAACAAATCTGAAATGGCAACCCAGCTCAGATCTGCAAATGGCTACCCCCTCTGAGGATTTCCTGGACATTTTTTTCCTAACGCATCTTAGCTAAACTGGTTTAAGAATGGATAAAACCAATATGAAGATGTCTACACTGAGGCTGTCTAAGAGTTTAATTAGATCAATTTGAAACTGATTTAGTTAAACCAGTGAATGTTTCATAATGTGGACCAGACTTTGAATTTCAAGCACATCAAACCTCATTACATGTACGCTTTATTATAACAGTGCTTCCCTCCACACTCTCATGGCAGATTCCTGCCTCCTGAGGTTTGGGCTGGAATGCCAACAATTCATTTTAATGCAGTTCAGACATTTTAAAGCTTTGCTGAGCTATCCCCAAAATAACCGCTGATAGTAGGTGGCAAGCACCCTGAAATGATTAGGGTCTTTCTTGTTCAGGAAAAAAGATATTTGATGAAAAAAAAGCAAACCTGATGTGAACAGGATAAGCGTTAAGGGAGGAAAGGCATTTGTTGCAGTGAAAAATGGTTGAACTCATTGCCTCAACATTACTTACATGAAAAAATATGTCTTTGCAGAATAACGGTCACTGGGCATGTTACATCTGGGTTTTACTTAATTTAGTCGCACTTTTTGCTCAAGTGTTGGATTCACATTTCGCCTTTCTTGTTTCCGTGTCCCCACTGCATTTGATTCCATTCCAGTTTTACTTCCTATCATGTTGTTGGGTTCACGCTGCCGAAACACTGAGCACCAGTTGGCACGCTCCTTCACATCTGTGTGGTGGTCTGCTTGTGATCCTCCCTGGTCCTGGTTCAATAAAATGGCTTTTGCAAAATTCCTACAGACTATAGCAGGTTGACAGCATGGAACCGCGGCACTACTTAAACCTGAGGCACGGGCTAATCCCAGGACTGGGACAGTGAGCGTGTACCGTGTTTTGCTGACTCAGCCTTTTGAAGCTACGCATTGATACAATGCATAGCTTGTATCTCTCAGGGATTAATCAGTTCTGTGAAATGACATTTAATTTTGAAGAAAACAAATTACCGCTCTCTCCATGCAGTGAACAGCTCTAAAATTAAACAGGCACTGCCCCACATACAGAAAGTAATCCAAACACGACCTCTGTTTCTGCATGGCTTCTTCAAAGTGGCACCTCTTTACCTTTTAAGGAGAGATATAGCTGCACTTAGTGAAAAATGAAAAACCTGAAGAAGAAGAGGATCTCATTCAGGAACTCCAGTCCCTATCCATCCCCGACCATCCCCCGTACACGAGGTCACGACCAGTACTGAAGTCAGCAAACAAGCCCACAGACATTATTGCAATAAAAGAAGAAAAGCTTTTCTGCAATCTACCTCTCAAAAATGTCCTGTACGTGTAAAATATTTCAAAACAGGCCAACAAAGAGCATATTCCCATAGGCTGCCACATTGCCAAGTCTTGCAGATCTGAGTCACTCACGGACCCAGCGTGCAGCGCTGGGAAACCACGAGCAGAGCTGTGCCATTTTCAACATTCGTGCTTTTGCCTTTCAAAACTCAGCAACTTCAGGGGTAGTTACGGTTACAAAAGTTCACCTGCTCTCGGTTAACATTTCAGAGGCCTTAAGCAATACGTTCCCAGGAGGCTTCTCAGACTACAGGATAATCATTCAGGATGTTCTTTCATTTCTAATATGTTAGGAGGCATTTTTCCCTATTCTCATAAGGCATAAGAAAAGAGAGAGATGTGGAGGGGAGATCTGTATCCCTTGCCAGGTGTTCTCAACACAGATTGAAAGAAATCAGAACAGGAAAGTTGTGTGGTGAGCACTTCGTATTTTTCTTAGATGGGCTTGAAATGAGACCTCACTCCAGATCAACAAAAACTGAATCAACCATTCAAATAACCTTTTTTCTGCTCTAGTTATCTAAGTTTGCTGTATTACAAGACCTTAACTAAGTAGGAATAAATACAAATCTTGTGATCCTACAGGTTTTACCAACCTCACAGAGCTTCTATGAAATCCAAGGCATTGCCATAATCCTGTTTGTATTTTTAAATAAATCCCTCTACAGCTTCCAATGATGCCACATCTGGTACTAAACCAGAAATAAAGTCAAGCAGAGGACTTCAGTCTTGCTGCCTAGCAGGGTCTTTTTGTGGGGTAGCCTGGGAATGGCAGGAACAGCAGGGAGGATGTGGATACATTATCTCACTCCAGAAGGGAGTGCGGATATATCTGCATTTTTCCAGTGGGGAAAAATCCTTGTGGCTGGGGCTCTTTGCTGGATCTGTGCCCAAACAGCCCAGAAGTTGATAGGGAAACTTCAAGATAGGAGAAACCAAGAACAGGAATGATTCCGGTGTAGGAAAAGTAGCCTCCAAGTCTGGCTGAAGAGGTACAGAAGATGCCACTACAGCCTGGAAAGCTGCTGGTGCTGCCCAAGGCGGAGCAGGGAAGCAGGGGTGGAGGAGGGAGCCGGGCACCTCGGCGCGGGCTGCAGCTGGGAGCCAGTGGCTCCAGGGGAGACCAAGGAGGAAGCTGTTTGCTTTGGATTTTGCGCCTGTGTTTTTGCTGCAACGCCCCGGGAAGACACAGCAGGGAGTGAACTGACCAGTCTGGTGAACTTTTTATATTCCTTTTGGCCTTTTATTACCCTGAGAAGTGGAGGATTTTTTATTTTTAAACATAGCTGAAGGGCTAAATTAGCATTTTGGCACGGGAAGCAAGCCTGTAAGGCAGCAGAAAGGGAAGCAACTGTTACCTGGAGCCAAAACTGAATGGAAACTCAGGCAGAGATCCCACCAGTGCTGGAGTCCCATCCCTAGCGAAGAAGACGAGGGGCCCAAGAGAAAAGCCTGCGCAAGCCTTTGCCAGCGTCCCCGGCTGATGAAGCACATGCGGTGGGATTGTCCTTGTGCACAACACTCTGCCAACATACCTTGCTTGGGTGGGCTCTTGCCTCGTGCGTCCCTCACACAGCAAACTGGTGGCCTCCAAGCCCACCCCATAGCAGGCTGAGGGCTAAACCTGCAAACCGGGCGGTCCCAGGCATGTTCATGGAGCAACTGGGCGGCACCTTTTGCCTTTTGTGCATCCTGGTTGGAGCACGCCATTAAACGCAAACCCAACTGCTTGTTTTGGCAGGCAGACAAGGAGAATGGCACCACAGGAAAGGTATTCAGCTGGGTAAATGGTCACATCTCTCTCTTCCTCCATCTGCTCATGCCGGGAGGCAGCATTAAGGTCATTGCAACATCGTGCGGCACCTATGTAAACAGGCATGCTTCCTCGCACCCCCAGCACAGGCCATGCCTTGGCTTAATGTCTCCAAATCCCATCTGACACCGATCACAGAGTTCATGTACACAAACACTTCACAGCTCTTTTCCCGAGAGGTAGAGCTCATCCCAACCTGCGCATGCCCAGCTTTCCGGGGTCCGCAGTGGGACAGGAGCATTAGCAGAGCATTTCCCTGGGTGACAAGGTAGCTGGCGAATATCCTGTGCTGCTGCTCACCTCTCCTTCAGTTGTACGGACACAAGGCTTTGAGAGGCAGGTTTATTTTAGAGGTATCTAAAAGCCAAAGGCGATTCACCCTCTGACCATCACGCTCATATGCCTGTGAAGCAGGTCCGGCTTTAGCCCTCGGCCATGCCTCTTTAACAGTCAAGTTGTTCAGCTCCATAAAAATACCCTTTTTTATATATTGATGTGAGACAATACTGATACCCAGTGGCTGATGAAGTTAATTACAGTTGAGTAAATATCCCCCTCGGTCATCTCCAGGACTGCACCCCAAGGCCTGGCTCCCACTAACTCTGCAGCCTTTAAGCAACGGGATATTCAGTTCCCACTCATTTTTGGCACTCTTCTAGCCAGAATTACTGCTAGAAACTGTTTTTGACTGAGAAGCAAGTGCAAGTTATACCTACTTTGCAGAGTCAAAACATTAGCTAAGGCAAAGACTGAATACTGTAATCATTCCAGCATGTTATTTGCATTTGCTTTGGCTAACAAATGCCAAAGAGACATTACCAAAACCAAAGCTGAATCCTGCTGAGGTCATGTTATGCTTTTTTCACAGCCATGTGCTGCACCTGGATATCAGTTTTAAAAGGCAAACAGGTATGTTTTATCAATTTGTAGCAGGAAAACCTATGATTTCACAAGACTAGAAAAACTTGGCTTGGCGTGAATCGGGATTCAAGGCAGAACGCACTGCAGCCCTCTGTGAGAAAGTTGCTATTTATTTTTCCATCAATATTTTTCCTTCCCAAGTACATTTAATTTGAAAGAATTAATGAACAGCAGAAACAAATCCCTGTATACCACAAACATTAGACAGCATATGGACCAAACCTTCACAGGGTAAGCCAGCGGGTGAACGTTGGAATTTATCAAAACATGATAGAATAAACTACTTAATTATGTTAGGGTGATTGCCAGCATGCAACAATCCTAAGAGCAAAGAGCTGCTCAAATTGGCCTGAGGCTAGTGGCAGTTTAGCATTTGCAGTTTTAACCATACATTTCAGAAGTTTCCTGAACCTCATTAAGTATATGGTATTCCAATGGGCTGCCTGTTTTCCTGCCTGCGTAGATGAGCTTTGATGACATGGGCCCAGAGCTGCCATTTCTGCTGTGATAGCTCTAAAGGGCTCTCACCTCTTGACTGTCAGAGCTTAGCACAGTGGCTCTCGTCTGTCACAACCTGCCTTTCAGTATTAGCAATAATCCCCAAAGCACCACAGAATATTGGACCAAGCCCTAGGACCACCAAATTGTCCTACTTGAACAAGATGTGAAGCCGAGGCTCTGTGAAGAGCAAGCCAACTGGAAAGGGAGGGCTCAAGGAGCCACCTGGTCCTGCAGGAACACCAGGAGATGTTCTGTCTCCTCCAAACACAGCATTCACCTCCTCAAAGGATATGGCACGCATGCAGTTGTGCCTGGCTGTAGGTCACCAGGACCTGGTCTCTGCTTTCTTACTGTTGGTTGTAATTGGGTTCCAGATTTGTCCCTTTTCTTGCTCTTTCCTCGTTCAGCTGATTATGACCTGATCTGACAGATTCAGAAATTATATACTCTTGTTTTCCCTGCCTGTTCCAATCGTAAGCCCCTTTTGTTAGGTGTTTAGAATGATCCCATGTTCCATCCCTGAACCTGCCCATGAAACTTAACACCAAAGACTAAGGGTCTTACTTAATTACAGGAGATTTTTTTTCCCACCAGCATAAACTGGAGAAAGGTAATTTCCACAGCTGCATTATTTACCTCGGATTTTACTAAGGCTGCTTTTATAGCAGTGCTAGAGGTTAAATCCACTGTTATTTCCTACACGGCACAACTTTACTGTATGTTACAGTGCACAGTATTCATTTAATCCGAGCAATAAAAAGATATATCAGCAGCACTGTTTTTCAAAAGAAGAACTTAAACAAAAACAATTTTAAAAAAGACAATAAAGAAAAAGAAAAAGAAAAAAAAAAAAAGAAAAGAAAGAAAAAAAGTTTTAGATCTAGTAAGTCTGTCCCTGGAAGAAAAAATCACAACATTTGCTTTGTTTTTCAAAAGGCAATCAGTAGAAAAACATTATTTAAACTGCTAAAAATATCACCCTGCTGATTTGGGGCATCGCTCTAAAATTAAGAACCAACCTGTTCAACTGAGATAAACTCTGACCAAGTGTTTAAAAGGAAGAGCTCAGCTGACTGCCCCACCACCCCTAAAGCTGTGCAGGCCCTTAAGGACTGTGCCAAACCTGATCGTACAACTCCACTGGGCACCAGCTGCAGAGACCAGCAAGTCTGTCTGTACAGCCAAGTGATGCTATGGGAGATGAAGTCCCAGGGACGCAGCAGCTGACCTGGCAGAGTCCTCACTGCCTCGTAAGCCATCCCAGTTCATCATTAAATGGCTGGGCTGTGTGGTGCTCACAGTTTTTCCCAGTTCTAAATGGGTTGCAGACTTTCAAGTGCTTGGAGAATACCCAAAATGCCAAAAAGCCAGGAGGCTTGAGAGACTGTGAGCTTCACTTAAAGTTGTGTAAGGCTTCTCCCCCACCATGATGGGAGGCAATAAACCTCCATTACACACCAAGGCCAGTGGTCCCTACCATAGGTACCACCTCCTGCAGCACCCTGTGGTTCCTGTTCACCTTCTGCAGCCACTGCCAAAGGGAAGGCAGATCTTTCTTCCCTCCATCTGACCCCTCTTTAGGCTAACAGCACCCCATCCCTGCAGTCACAGGGTGCCAGCGGGAGGAAGACACCTCCAAAGGATGGACTGCTCCCTACTGCCACCATCCTTTCCACTGCCAGAGCAACTCATCCACAGACATTTTCCCTTCCGATGCAGGAGAGGGTGTTCCCTGACTTGGCAGCATCCCTGCTTCAAGAATTTATCTGGCGTTTTGCTGGTAGAAAAGAAAGCAGATCCCTTTCGAAACTTGTATGCAGGAATGAGCTGCATGTCCCTTATGCCTCTTGGTGAACTATAGATAGTGGTTCACAGCGGGTAGTATAAATAGATACAGAATATCTGTATAAAAAAGCACACATTGCTCTGGCCTGGCAAGATTTCCAATAAGATCTCCCACAAACTGCGTCATAACGTCAAGAGGATTTTATTCCCTGTAATTGAACTGTGTTCTTGCCTGTGTTCTCTGTCCCGCCCTTCAGTGCTCTCCTCCTCTCTGAAAATTCCTTTGTTCAGCCCAAAGAGACGTTTCATTAAATAAGAAATAATTTCTGGGAGTGGTAATTACAGTCTTTTTCAGATGAATGATAGGTGGCTGTTGTTTTCCTTTTTGTTAACAAAAACAAAGGCCATCCCAGTGTCTTTCATTAGGTGTCAGCTCCAGCCACCCTTGCCACTGCAAAACTCGAACAGGTCAGTTTTGATCAGGTTGAATTTGTTCTACCAAATGACTGAAGTTAAGTTGGAAGGAAAGATTTACGTGGCAACGCTTGTTGCCTGCATGATGATTGATCCTGCCTCCCTGAGCTCTGCTACCCTTGGAAAGGGCTACTTTTTTGCGCTGGTTCAAGTTGATCCTATTTCTATTTTCTTCACAGTGAGCTCAGTGCATGGGAAGAAAAAGGCACAACGTTCAGAGAGGTGGGGGAGAAGAGCCAGAGCCCTGATCCCCTACTGCACTGTCCCAGCTTCATGTCCATGAAATTACACCCCTACAAAACACAAGTAGCACAAACCTGAACCCACTCCAAGGTGTGCTCAGATTGTCTGTTTATTGTGTATTTGCCAAGACATTACAACCAGCCTTATATACGTGTGGGGGGTGGGTTAATGCCAGAAATTGCTGCCTTTTTAGTTAATGAGACACTTCATCAAGGTCTATTTTTCATCTATGTTTCTTTTCCTGCTAGGTGTTTTACTGAGCCCCTCACTTTACAAATCAAAGCAATTAGCAGGGCTGCTATCAAAGCTTGCAAAGCTCTGAAGATCCTAGACACCATCGTACCCACGGATGCTCTCTGACACCGCATGCAAACTCCCACACCACGGGGAGCTTTCTGGCCAGTCTCTCCTAGATGTATCTGCTGCTCTGCTCTAAGGCCAAGAAATGGACTAGATGCCTGCTTATTAAAGCTTGCAGATTCAAACACAGCAGCCATATAATGTGGATCAGCTGAGCAGACGTGTCAAAAGCAGCACTGCTTGATTTTAGGCCTCTAAGGATTTGGTTCTTAGCCAAACCATGCATTTCTTTACACAAAACGAGCCAGGTGCCAGTGTGAAAACGCATGGCACATCACAGGGCCATAACCAGAGGTTCTCTTCTCAAGTAGCATCAGGACTTTTAAGAAGGTCCCACCAGTGTCTCCCAATATCTGCGAGCAGGTGACATTCCCCCAGGAAAAGATGTGCTGCTCTCAGCCTGTGTCCCCACAAACAGAGTTGTATCAGCTCTTTAGGACTGGCTTACCACAAGTGTTGCTGGGAATCACCTTGTCACTGATCTGACTCTTGCTCAACTTGGTGAACGCAGCAGCAGGCCACCTCTGTCACTGTGCCCACTGCGCCAGGCTTTCCTGTTTAACCTGGTGCATTCCCAGGCTCCCGTTCTGTGATATTGACAGCTGCCTCAGAGATATTAAATTCTTCAAGTTCCATGAAAACAAACCGCCAGGTAAAGGAGATGGGTTTTCTTTGTTTCCCCTTGGAAGAAACAGAGGTTGAGTGTGGGCTCACACCTTTTCCACCACTGGAGACTCCCTGAGGACCCAGAGCTCATGGGTGCTCTGGGAATTAGTTGTTATGAACCTCAGCCTGTCCACACGCAGCACATCCCTTAATCTAGAAGCCCTCCTGGAAGTCGGAAAGCTGAGAGGTAAGTCCTTTTCCCCAGCAGATTTCCTGTGTGTGACCTGGGCAAGTCGCTTATAATCATGTGAGATCTAAGAAGTGCAAAATATCTTAAACTCCCTTGAGTGCAGAAGAAACCTAAAGGTTTCAGAATAAGACTCCTTCATTTGGATTTTAGCCAAGCTTTTGGGTTTAATACCGTTATATTTGCAAAAAGCTGTTGGAGATCCTTAATGTCCTCCAGAGCTCACAAGCTGGGGTGTATGTTTCAGCTGGAAGTTGATCAACAACTAAAAAGAGTGAAATAGCCACTTTTGTGTGAATCTGAAGAAAGATATTTCCAACAAGCAACACGGAAGTGTCCTTAGGGCCACCTACCATCTGCCCACAACATAACATAAAATGACCCGAATGTGTAGCAGTGAGGATGGGGAGACAAACTTAGCATGGCTCCTTATATTCACCTTCCCCAAACTTTTTCAATAAAACCCACAGCCACGCTAACTGCACTGCTCTTACCACACCTAGGCAAATAAAATAGGACTAAGCAGATATGCCCAGCTTGTTTAAGCTCAACTAGCAAATTCCACCTGACGGCTTCCAAACTATGTCTCTGAATTTACTGGTATTTCAAAATGTTTTACAGAACCGTGGTCCACTGGCAACAGAGATCCTTGTTACAGAAACGCAGGGAGTCAGCGGAGAGCAAAGTAACACAGCAGAAAGCTCTTTAGAAAGGTGCCAGTTCATCAATATTTTGGGGAGGACACTTACATTAAGCACAATTCAAATGTTTCCAAACAAGTGTGCTTTCTGCCCAAACATATAGGAGCCAAAAACAGGCTGAAAAGGAGGCAGAAGCCAAGTGAGCCTGGTCAGATCCGAGTTCCTTGACGCGTGTTTCAGCTGTGAGTTACAAGGCACACAAGCGAGCTGCCCAGAACAGCCCTGCCCCAGCAAACCTGCCTGCCAGCTCATGGTCTCAGGCTGCCCTGGGCTGCAAGACAGCGAGGTTGGTTTGTTTGCTTCTCAGTCAGGTTCTCACGTTTCCGAACACAAAGGACTGTGAGGGCCACATCCTCACCTGGTGTCAATCACCGCATCGCCTCGCAAAGGAGCTTTGCCAGCTTACACCAAAAGAAGGGCTGGCCCACAGTAACTGAGCCCACCAGTATCTGGCCTGAACTGGTGGTACGTTGCTGACTGATGTGTCACTGGAGCAGCAGGGTTTCTGAAGTCTGGCACAAATATATCATATATATCATCGAAAGCCTTGGAGCCTGGATGATGTATTAACATAATAACATCTGAGAACACAGTAACTTTAATGATGGCAGACATCTGAAATGAAAAAAATACTCATGGTGCTAACTCAGGGAAAGCCCAGGAAAATCTGGAGCAACGTCCTTCTTATTTCCCAATCATGCACAAGTTGGTGAAGTGACTGGAAAAAATGGGAAGAGAATTCACCTGCAGTCCGTGGTGGGAAGGGAAGAAGAAGGCGGCAACGCACATTGCAGTGAGCAGTGCTCTCCCTGCACCCCGAGGCTGTGCCATGGGGACCTGTGATGTGTGCGGGTTTTACTAGAAGAAGAGGCATCTCTGAACCTCCTTACTTCCCTCCTCACACAGCCAAAGCCAGACAAACAGGTTTCCCCATCTTCAGCCCAGACAGCTACCGGCTGTGGTGTCAGGCAGTTTAATTCTTTCCTTCACACTCTTTCATCCCTGTCCCCTGTTCAAATCCTACAGCTGTTGACGCACCTCTAAAAGAAGTGGCGTGACTACCACGGAAAGGAGAGGGCAAAGCATTCTGGCTGTGGATTATCTCCTATTACCTTCCATCTCTATTTGTTTAGAAACTGAAAATTCAGTGTCACTCCGCAGCCATCTCAGTGGAGCACAGATGTAACCGGGGAGAAGGAAACGTACCGCTTAGCTGTTGAAAAGACTGACACGGAGTCAAACAGGAACAGCCCTGAGCGGCACCGCACCATCCATCATGCTCCCCTCCCTCCTCCAGCCCTCCCGTTTCAACCTCCTCCAGTTGTGAGGAAACCCCGCACCAGTAACAAGCAGTACTTAAACTGTCTCAGCAAGTAAAGCCTAACTACTCAAGATTTCAGTATATTTATGCAATCCAGTCTGGCTCTGGGCCCATGCTAGCTTTATTTATCTAATGTCTGTGCTGTAGGCGATGAATTCATAGAGAAGGTATTATTAGAAGACAACACGCATAAAGGGGAAGAAAAAAAGTGAGAAGTCCAGTGGAGCAAGGCTTTGCTGGGCTCCCAGCTCTGCTCGGAGGTGACGAGCGGAGCGGCAGAGCCAGGAGAGCTGTGTGCAGCCCTGAGCTGGAAGGGTCCTTGGGCAGGGTCCCCGTCACAGCGAGGAGCACAGGGCTTCGTGCCTCCTGGGGACCCTTCCCAGCACAGCAGGAAGCACGCTCAGGATTAGGAGGAATATGCGTAGAAACCTGCTTCAAGCTCTCAGAAGAGGGGGCCAAGGCAGTCGCTTTCCTGGCCCTGGTACACCTCCCTCCCTCTTGCCTGGGGGTACAGATCTTCTCTGCCTATTAAGAGCCTGCGCGGAGCCTCCTTCCCTTGCCTGCACCAGGCAGCCACACAAACGAGCCCTGGTGTGAAGACATGAGACGGGCATTTGTGAAGCCTGGCAGCCCTGTGGTACACGAGCCCTGGTGTGAAGACATGAGACGGGCATTTGCGAAGCCTGGCAGCCCTGCGGTACCTGTCGGGGCGAGCGGCGGGGGGCTGCCTCCTCGCTACCCCCAAGAAGCCCCAAGTCAGGAAAGGAGCTTAAGATGCGACAGATGGACCTGCTCACCACACTGGGATGCAACACGGCCGTCGCAGGGCTGGGTGCTGAATGCTAAACTTTAATCGGTTGACACTGGCTCACAACACGTGTTTTTCACCTTCTGTTCTGTCTGTTTGCAGTGAAAGCTTTTGAGGACAGGGAATCCCTCCAACATAACACCCCGGCACAGCCGTCCTGAACGTACAAACACCATCTCTTTGTGCAGCCCTGCACAAAGCACAACCATGTCCAATAAAACACTGTCCTAAGCTGAAACTTCTGTTACCGTACTACTGCTTGTAAAAGACAGCAGTATATTCCACTAATTGCCTCAACCCAATTAATTATGCAAGAAAATATGTAAAATGAAAATTAATTCCATGAAACTGGTCCATGGAAATTATCCTAGAACCTTAAATCAGCATTTCCGCAACAATCAGAAGTTCCTCTAGGACCCTTTTAATGTGGGAAGGAGTCTTGAGTCACTGTTTTGTGTCACGTTGTCAGGAAAAGCTGTTTCCTAGAAAGAAAACCACCTACAGAGACTTGATAGTTGAATGAAAGTATTTAAATTTCCAACCAAGATGCACCTAGAAGGGAAATACTCACGAGACACCACAACAATGGCAGTATTAAAACTGCCTGTACATGGGGCTGTACAGACTCTTTGAAATAAAGGAGATAATAGATCAGAAAGACAGTGTGATCACAATAATTAAGGATGGAAAAGTCAAATCATAATAAACCTTTGTATTCTGTTTTCCGTTTGTTATTCACTGTGGTCTGACACCCTTTGGATTCAGGGAGTCCCAAGGCTCCAAATCACATCAAACCTCATGCTTTAATCACCAGAATCTGCCATGGCTACAAATCTGAACAGAGATGGCATTTTCCTACCCCTAATTTTGATAACTAAATGAGGGAGGGGGCTGGTTGGTTTTGTTTATGGAGAAGTTTAATTCCTGAATTCTTTACATGATTCTTAAGCAAAATAAGAAAAGCTCCAGCTAGAGCAAGGGGTAAAATTCTGCCAATACGCATTCCTGACTAGACATTATCTGATCAAAGCTCTTTGCCACTGAGCACAACCTGCCAAAGAAAACTCTTTTTGTTACTCACTAATATTGTCTTCAAACTACAAACCATCTAGTTCTCACACAAACCTAGATGGTTCGTTTAAAAACAAGTTACCTCTAAACTTGTCCTGCCTTAGGAGCAACATATTTGCTCTGGTGTGTTACTGCAGAAATAGAATTTGAGTCATGCCTTTATACCTTACTATGCTTACTTTTTTTTCCTCTTTTCTTTCTGTAAGCTCTAGACAGGGGGAAAAGTGCAACGTAAGGAACTTGCATTGCTGGGGCCTTAGTAATATCCGTCAGTAAACCTGTAATTAGATAGGGAGTAGTATTAATCTTGTGCATTGCCTGAGGGACATTGCCAACATCCAGCAAAACCTCTATTGATGAGGAAGGATTCCAAGCATGCCTGTATGAAAAATGAAAGAGATGAAATATTTACTTGCTTTACCCTTCCCTCAACCACTCATTCTCGACCAAGAAATACTCTAGACCCCAACAGACTGAATCTTCTACTAACATCAACACCTTAACACAAAAGGCGACGCATGCTAAGCCTTTCCTTTCTTCCTCAAATGCCTGTTACAACAGGTATTTCAAAGAAACCTCAGAGTGTGATATTTTCAGATGTACAACTTTTTAATTTAAAATGTGTTAATGGAATGAGAATAGTTAATGCAAACAAAGATATTGGTCAGCTGTGATAATGGAAGTCATAGCCTTCTCATCCTAATACATGATTCATAACTCATATCTCATTAATCTGGCATCAAAGATGTGATTTATTGATGTTCTTTTTCTGTACGTTCCACCCTTGTTTCCTGGATGAGAGGGAATAAACTATCTTATACAGAGGTATGAATTTTTTTGAAATGAGTCTGTACGGTGAGAGATTACTCTGGCCTACTACAGATAGCTGAAACACCCCCCAAAGTTTTCTTATTGAAAAAGCATTTAATAAAAATAAGTGACATTGTTTCTGTTACACCTAACTGCCAACTTCATCACTTCCTATGACTATTCTTCTTTTTTTCCTTGCTTTGTTTTGTAGTCGCCTACCTTATTAAAATTATTTGATTGCTGAAAATAGAAAAAAGAGGCCAGTAGATGGAAACTGCCCACAATCATGGTGGTTCACTACTTTCAACAGAGAACAGTCGTGAAATATTTTACAGATGTGGAGAGCAGAATAGAGACAACTTTGCATTTTTTTCCTTTGAGGCTTGCTATTTTATTTCTCAGCCAACTGGAGGTATCCTTGAGAAAGGCATACCCTGTCAACTGCTGTTGCCCTGGTTATCTTTTTTTAGAGTGAAGTAAATTCCTGGATTTTGACTTGAATGGAACGAGAACTTTACCCCACTGGTGTGAATTAACACTACTCAGGCTCAGTAATTACCAAATGTGATGAGTCTGACAGCATGAGCTACCAAAGGCAACAAGGCATCAGCGCCAGGGTCTTGCACATCACTGCTTAATCCAGGGAAGAATGTAAGTATACACTTAAATTTAAGCTAGCGAGTAGTTTCATTGATATAAATGTGACTGTACAAGATAATTAGAATTAATTATGCACCTAAGTGCTTTGCATATCAAGGCCAAACTGTTTTGCAGCTTGAAGGTTTGAGACCGCAAGCTCTGAGCCACCCATGCTTTTCAAAACTCCTTTCTTGCATGTGGCCAACATCACTGACAGTGGATTGTTCAGCCACATTAGTATTATTCATTACTAATTTTCAAACACTAACAAGTGTGAATGCTGTATCTGTTAGGACTTAGAGGAGAAATCCAACCTGCCTAGTACATTTTCCCTGAGGGAATCCCACCCACTATGTCACAATCATCATTTTCAGTATTTAACTTCCCTTTTTTTTAAAAAAAAAAGTGGCTGCCACAGAAATGAATGGAGCCCAATGTGTCCCCGTGTGTATCCACAGAATCACTAGAAGTGAGCTCTACGGCTGAAGCACGTCTATGATTTCAGCACAGGACTTCATAAAAGTTGAATCAAAATGGGCCAATCTAATATTCTGCGACAAATATTTTTCCTCTAAGGAAATGGTAGGTTCTGAAATCTACCCATTGTAGCAGTAAGTCACGGAAGCTCATTAAAGCGGTTCTCAGGAGAGTGGCCGGATTAGTCAAGCCAATAAATGCAAACTACATTTGCCAGTCACTTTGCCAACACTATTATGTTTTTAATCTAGGGCTTTACACTTTGGTGTCCAAAGCCCTTTAACCAAAGCATTTCACTGCTACGCTATTGACTGAAACTGCTCTTCCCCACATGACCAAGCAGACTGGGAATAGGTATATGTTGTAATTATATGATTTTATTTCCTGCTGAGCCTGTGTGAAAGATCTCTGCTCTAAGAGGATGCAGAGCCAACCAGGAAATATCAGAGTACTTCCAAGAACAGGTACAGCTAAAAGCGGGATTTCCTATCCATTCCTCACCATTGCAAATACACCCTCCAAGCCAGCCCCGGTGGTCTGCTGAGTGCTCAGCTGTGTGTTGCTATAGCAAAGCTGGCTTGGGTAATCCCTTTACTCTCTGTAGCTCTTCCTCTCGCTCCCAACTCTCCTTTTCTGCCATGGGAGGTATGGGCTGCCTCAGCTGGGTGATTCAGTGATCCATGTGGTCTCACATTAACTGGGTCTGTGAAGCACCCTGGGTGTGTAAAACTAACCAAGCCACCCAAGCTAGCAAAAACCCAAAAGTTGAAAAAATTGCCACTCAAACCAAGTAAGTTTGCAGTTCCACACTGGGTAGGTGCTTGTTTGGGTGCAGGTTCAGATGTGGTTCTTAGCTCAGTGGTCCACAGGTTTGCCACGCCGCATCAGAAATGGCTGAACAGCCCCTGTACCTGGTCGCTGCTATGGAGCTGCTGGGTTGTCCACAGCAAGCAGCACCTGAACGGCCCAACAGGCAACAGGGCATTTTAAAGCAAAGCACTGCCAGACTCCTGAACCACACCTGAAAAAGAGGAAAGCGTCCCCAGGAATGGGCTCATGCAGTCCTTCTACGGTCTCAGCATGAAATAAAATACTTGCTGTGGCCACAAGTGCTTCTGTAGCCTGACGTCCTTCCTTACATTAACAGCAAGGGACATGCTTGAGCCTGGTGGTGGACTCCATCTATAAAATAAACTGCTCTCTAGGCTTAGCAGAGGAAGCTGGAGGGCAGGCAGTCACCCACACAGTAATAAAGAGCTTCCATGACTTTCTTCTGTCAGATGGTAAATCCCAGCAGCAAGTATCCCTCCATTTTAGTTCAGCAGGATTTACTGAAGCTGGGAGACTAAGCAAACTTGCGAGGGTCTGTGAATGTTCCAGAGGATTTTCTCTGCAAGAAGAGCATTAGCTTAGGTGTCCCTGCTAAATTCTGCGTATAAAGCTTTATTAGCAATACAGCCAGACAGATCATTAGAATCAAACATGTGCTCAAAGAGTTCAGTCTCTATAAATATCATTCAAAAAGCCTTTGGGCCCTTTAAAATTCTATATGCTCTTCTACTATTAAAGGGCTGCATCTCCCTGGAGGCAGCGTAGCAAGAACTAAAAATTGATCTTGCTACTTAAAGCCTTTGACAACCAACATTGCTGTCCCAGATGGTTACTTGGGGAATCGCATATGAAATTCATTCTTGCACAGCTTAGGGATGGAGGAGCCTGCTTTGAACAGTAACAATAATAGTATGGACTGATACAGTAGTGCATTTTCAATCATTATTTAACCCTTTCCATGCTTCTGTGAAGCTCTACAGATAAGGAACTAGACACTACTGAATAGATGTAAAATCTCCAGGTGAGCAGCAATTCTTTAGCAGCATACAACAATAAATACAGGTTTTCAGGTTGGGATGTGAGGAAGGATACAACCACTGCTTGGAACAGCAGAAGAAAAGAGTGCAACTCTGGGCATTGATGTTTGGTGAGGGCACAGGGTTAGATTTAATACCTCTAATGACTGCAAACACTTCTGGCATCATGATGCTCCCCTCCACTTCTCCAGAAAGGCCGAATAGTTCCCTGCTGTCCTTATGCATATGTATTAACCTGTGCAATTAGTCTAGGAGGGCCTGAAGCAGAAGTGTGGGTATTGGTAGGCTGCCCACAGGGAATGCAGCCCCCTCAAAGTGGCCAACCTCTTTCCACAGAGTTGTTGACCAAAAGGAAAGTCCTGTAGCCCAACTCCACGGAGCTCCTATCATCTGGAAAGCACATGGTGAGGCAAACATAAGTAACTCATCAGTTCTGGGATTTCAGCAAGCGCATCCCTGATAAGCAAAACAAAGGCTCATTTTCCACTTGTCTGACTCCCAATCTTTCTCCACCCCCTTTTCCCCGTGTGAATCTCTGATGTTTAATAAAAAGTGAGCCTCCTCCCTCAGCATCGTGCTACCAGGGTCTCTCCCATTCATTCCCCTGCCACCTGTTTTCCCCAAACTAGTAGGAACATATCCCTCTTTGAGATCTTCACCCTTTTGCTAAATTTGGTTGAAATTGGCCAGCGAATTCAAAAGCTATTAGACACACACATACACCCCCAGAGGCAGTGTGATCATACGAGACTCATTTCCTCAGGATATTAGGCAAAAATGCCGAGTTGAAAGCTTTTTGATGTTTGGTGCAGCTTTCTCTATTTCCTGGTTCTGCGTGAAATGCCAGGGAGAACCAAAGACATCACAAGTAAAAGCCCATCCCCAGAAGACTGTTATTAGCCTTGTTTCTAGAGCAACTCTTGGATGTATATCAAAACAGAACCTCCTCCCCCTCTGGGGT
This sequence comes from Burhinus oedicnemus, assembly GCA_008921705.1. Taxonomy (NCBI): domain Eukaryota; kingdom Metazoa; phylum Chordata; class Aves; order Charadriiformes; family Burhinidae; genus Burhinus; species Burhinus oedicnemus. Next base: position 677,245 of record VFFE01007168.1, on the reverse strand, counting down.
TTGCTCACCCTATGCAGATCTGTGGGTGGCATCTCTTGATGATCGCTCTCCGCAGGTCCTGCTAGCAATGCTGCCGACGCTGGGCTGCATATTTTTAGCTCACTGTTCAAGTTAGAATATTAATGCTATCGCTCATATCACTCTCACTGACTCTTACATGAGCCTGGTCATTAGGAGGAACATTCCACTGGTTTAGCAATAATGTTACATTAAGATTTTGCTCCAGATAGACAAATCAATTTAGAAACAGCCACTCTCAGCCTTTGATATATCAGGGGCCTTAACTAATTCAGACAGTCAAAGTTATTAAGAGGAAATGATGGAAACTAAAACCGTCTTTCTGAAGATTTAGCATCATTTGTATAAATACTAGCAGGACTCTCTCGCTCTGGTCGTTCAGTTGCTAACTGCAGGTGAAATACAGCTGCAGTGGCACTGGCACATCAGGCAAGACGGAAAGAGAAACGAAAATCAAACAGTCTAATTAGCCAGATGGGGCCTTATTCTGGAAATAAGTGTGGTGTGAACAGAAGTGCTGCTGCTGGTCCAGCATGACTCATTTTGGAGTTATCGTCCCTCCTAGAAAGGACTGCAGGAGAACCGTTATTGAGAGGTGATTTCAGACAACTTCCACTTGTGGTCAAGCTCTTAGACACATAGACTTTGATGAAGGCTTTGACTCCTGCTGTCAGGCATGTTTTCGGATATTTAGCTCTAAGGTAGCTAAACTCTAAGCCTGTTCCTAGCAGAATTATTTTAAGCCCTTAACCCCAGAGTCATGAACCAAATGCTGATCCAAAAAACATATCCTGAACCCATTTCACATTCAAATCTCTCCTTCTGGGAGATGCTGAACTACCTCAGTTCCGATTCATTTCAACGGGAGTTGAGGCTGCTTAGCAGAATACAGGATCAGACCTGTACGGTCGAAAACTGCTACAGTACCTGAAGAACCAGCTTTAAAATGAGGAGCACAGAGCCTGGGTCTGAGCTGGGAGCTGAATCCATAGAGGAAGGCAGCAGATCCACGCTCCAGTTAATTATATTAAATAATACCTTCTAGTAGATACACAGATCGCTTTCTCTACCACTGCTGTCACCTCTGTGCCAATTATGCTAACTATCGGTTTCTTTTCAAAGACGGAAGCAAAAACTAACGTTCAGTTGAAACTGCAGGAAGAAACTTAAGTGGGCAGAGGGTAATTATCTGAGCTGGAATCCAACCAAGGGACTGGAGCGAATAACCCCTACTCTGGCTGTGAAGGATCACAGGAGCGTTAAACCCATGGCTGAGCAGGTCTTGAGCTCTGCATGTTGTCAGAGAAGGCGGCATCTCTTTCAGCGCAGTATTTTCAGAACAGTCTTTGTTTTCACATTCTCTGTCTTCCTGAAGAGACAGAATTGTGCTCTTCAGATAACCACACCGCAAATGGAGAACTATTAAACCACAAAGATCTATTTTAAATTAACATTAGTGATCTAGCTTAAACCCACGAAACCAAAGAAATGTTCCAAAGCTGCTCTCCCCACCATAACTCAGTGCACATTGCATGTGAGATAAGAATGCTGCACTTTTTATTTGGTAAATTTAAAAACCACCTCTTGGGCGACCTCTCAGTATCTCAGCAGCTGCAGCACAGACAGCCGAGGTGGGTGGATGCAACCACAAACCTGAAATTTCCCAGCTTTCATTTTTAATTCAGTTCCTTAAAGTTCTTGGAGGGAAGGGAAGGGATGGGCTTTGGGGTTGGGTTTTGTTGGGTTTTTTTTTCGGTTTCTCTGCCAATTTAAACTTCTTTTTATTATGCTCACTGCTATGTTTAGGCCTCCCTCCAAAGACTGTCTCCTAAAAATTAAGAGACAATTTTATTACTACACAGAGGAACTTCAAAAAGGGATCTGATAGTGGGGGACTTTTCAACCTTGCTTAATGAGATCTAATGACTGGAACTTGCAACTAAACATATTCGACCTTAAATTAAGATATAATCTTCTAGCTGTGAGGGTAATGACATACTGGAACAATTTCTCATGAAAGGTAGCCTCACTATTGCTCAGAAATGTTATACTGAAATCAGATACCATTCTAGAAAACAGTATCTAATTTGGGTCTGGGTGAAGGTCTAGGGGCTGGAAGCAGACGGAAGGGAAAGGGGATGAGATCAAGCTGGATGTTTATCTGGGGTTTAGGGCTGGGAAAGTCAGTATCGCCCCATGTATCACTGTCCTTCCCTGGCCCCAAGGAGAAGACGACTGCCCACGTTGCTCTCAGTTCTCTGCAACCCCATCCCATGCTCCCACAGCTTTGGCAAGAGGCAGAAAGCAGCATTTCTACTGATGGGAGGTTCAGGGAGAGGGGAGTCCTTCTGGGAATGTCTAACTTGAGTGCCGCTTATTGCCTGGCTGTAGCCAAAATCTCCTCAGACTCCCAAAGGCAGAAGTCCTTTTGTGTCTCTCCTTTAGCTGTCCTGGCGATGCACCCGCTCTGTGTGTGCAGGGAAGGCCTCCATGGGTATTCCTGGTGAAACTGGTTTCCCTTGGAAGCATCAGGGACTGCAAAAGGGCTCAGAGCTGAAATGGCAAGAAGGGCTAGACCTGCACCCACCTACTCTTTCTCTTCCTCGGGCGGTTTTCCATGGAAAACTCCAGTGTGCAGCCCAAGCAGTCTGGCTGAGTGAGCGTGCAGCCAGACATGCAGCCGTTGCACAGAAGTGTTTCTTCTTCAGGATGGATAAAATCCTTTGTTCCCCTCCAGGAAACACCCTGCAGATCTGTCATCGGCCTAACGCATGGTGCAAGACTTGCCCAATTTCCTGCAGTGCTTACAGGGATGGACACACAGTACAGCAGTCTGTCATGGAAGCTGTCATGTCACAGAGCTGCAAGAAAGGCAGCAGGCTGCTGAGCAAGTAGGGAGCCACCATCCTCTCCATCACTTTTGTTTCTCATCTCAGTCTTTCAGTGCATCCAAAACGAGACATTGTTTTTGCCAAATGCCTTTCTAGAACTCACCGTTCTCCATCCCTGGGCCTGAAGGCTAAGTTTGCTTTGGACAAAACATTGAAGAGCAGAGTAAACTCCTCAGAAGCTCCAGTACTGCATGCATAGCCTGAAGCCATCTCCACTGCTAGAGAAATTAAGTATTTATGGTTTATTTTTAAAATATTTTCCATTGGAAGGTCACAAATAGTGGTGTTTTCTCTAGATATTTCCATCTTTCCTCCCTTTACTCTGCTCTGTGTCTCATTTGGTTAGACGCAGCAGAAGCTTGGTTAAGGACAAAACCACTGTCTATGCTCCGAAAGGGAATATTGGTGAGAGCTGGAGGCCCCCACCAGACTACTTCTTCATTTATCTGACCATGATTTCCTGTGGAAGGAAAAGACTGAAAAGCTTCTCAAAGTCACAAGGATCATAAGAAACCTGGATTCTTTCACGCACACACGTCTCGTCCTCAAGGGAAGCAATTATCAGCCCTTCTCATCAGGGAGGCCACAGAGTGATTGACACGTCCCACCCGTACCCCATGCCCAGATGCACAGTCCTGTTCACTCTGATCTGTATGTGCCCAGCAAGCCCGATACCTTCCTGCAGCACTGTAGTTGCTGCACATGGGTAGAAGAAAAATGTGCATTTCCTGCATATAGTGTTAGGAGTATCCAACGACCATGGTAGTCATCAGCAACACTGTTCATCTAGCCCAAGCCTGCTCCTAAGGGCCATAGAGAGATCCAGCACCCTGCTGCTCAGGAAAGATATGGGGGTGATTTTCCAGTATGGCACAGAGAGGGGCAACTTGCCCTCACAGTTGATGAGAACTTGAGCTGACCTCCTTTTACTTCTCTGCATGAGCCCAGAGGACAGGTCCTGGTCACTGAAATGGGATTTCTGCTCTTGGGATATCCAGGCTTGGAGTGACGGATACCCAGAGGACTGTGCAGAGGGTGCTGATATAACAACACTAATTTTGAAGCAGGACCCAGCCTGCCGGCTAAGGGCCAACGGGAATGCTCGGAGAAGACAAAACCCCCCTTGCTGACTTCTTGGGGTACAGGAGCACTGGTTGGTAGATAGTCAGCAGTTACCCGTGCAAGGTGCCTGGGAGAGAAGAGCTGTGCTCCACTCAAGCAGGGATGGAGCATCAGAAGAAGTCTGCTCCTCCCCTGAGTGCCTGCTGGAAACACCAATGATGACAGATTACGTCAGTGCAAAAGCCTTCATCTTACTCTATCTCCTCTGTATGCAAATGTCAAACAGACGTGGAGAAAGGTGCCACACAGGCTGTCAGTAACCACCTAATCTCACCCCCCGACAACCAGGCAAGGGAACCGGCAGGAACGGCAAAAAACCTCCTAGGGGCAGAGAATATATCGCACGCACCTGGGGGGCTCCACGTAGCCCCTGTGCAGCAGCGTCACTGCCGATAGGCACACACCACACAGGCCCAGCGATGGTCCCGATTCGCTAATCCACAAGCTGGTGTATATATATATATATATATATATATATATATATATATGTTAGTGCCAGGAAGGATTCCAAATAGGAGGGAGTAAAAATGTCCCTGCTGATCAGAAACACATTATTCTTTTTAAAAGACCCTTAGGAATCGCAGCTTTTGTATTATTTAGCAGGGAACACGCTTTCTTATGGAGGTAGTTGGTACCCCAGAGTACACCCGTGCCATGTGTTGGACTCATTTCAGCAGTCACAGAAAAGAACTGCTGCATTAAACAACCTAAAGGGCCCGGGCTCAGGTTACCCGATCTCCCCAGGCTGCTTTCACATCCACCGACCCTCCCCCAGACCCCGGCCTGTTGCTTTTCCCTCCTGGATGGAGACGATGCTTCTCCCTCCCCACACCTCCAGCTGGCTTTAGGACCCTGCACACCTTTCAAATATTTAAAATGCTAAGTTAGATTTGGGTTGGGGTTTTTTTTCTTTTTTTCTTTTTTTTTTTTTTTACCAGCTACAGCCATGCAAACTGATTGATTTGGTTGGGTTTCCTATCGGCAGGACTTCTGTAGGGGCAGAGCTAAACCAAAGTGAGCACAAAAGGCAGGAAGTGTTAAAAACCAACGGGACAGTTTTAATCAACAGTCTTAACATCTGAAAACATAATGGGATAGGGAGAGAAACGGTACTTGCCTTTGTGCTTCAGAGGGTATTTGTAGAGAAGAGAGACCGCAATGGTTTATTTTGTCCTAGACAGATGCTACAGCTTTTGCTCTTCTTTTTTTTTTAACCTAAGATTAGTCTCATACGCTCTGCCCTCCTATAAGATATCAGGAATGTCTGGACAACTGTCAGGAGTGACATGCTAGTGATTCAGTACAGCTGGAAAATGGGTAACAGAGAGCTGGTGACTCCACCTGGGAAGACTTGGACCTCACCGCTCTGCCTCTTCCAGAAGTCCCTGCTCTGCAGAGAAGCCACAGGACATCAGCGTGGACACCAGCTGCCCTCCTGCAAATCCCCACAATTCAGCCCAAACCGCCCATGTCTGGGGTTTGGACTAGTTCTTTCAGCCAATATGCAAAGTGAAGGTAAAAAATATAAAGTGGTGTTTTGTTTTTCCAATTTGTAACTATTAAATATATACAAAATATGTACAACACTCAGAATTCTTTGTGAAGGAAATTACCCTTACATGGATTTATGAAGTGTTTTAAATACGAAAGAATGCAAACCAGCAGCATAAAACCAACTAAGCACAAAAACAAGGAAAAAGAAAAAAAAATCTAGGGTGAATAATGAGAAAAGGAAACGGATTCAGACCTATCCACACGACAACAGCCCAGCAACAACGTCTCTGCCTTAAGATCTACCAGTTAGTCAGAGCTCTTTCCACTGCCCCTTGTTACCACCTATACCTGGCATTTCTTTTACAAACAAATATGAAGACAATCTCCAAAATATTTACATTTAAGCACCATTTTTACCAAAATAAGAGAATCTGCTCCTATTCTGAAAGGCCTGAACTTGATTGTGGTGAAATTTGTGAAGAGTCAAAAATAACTAGTAAGTGTAAACAGTACACGTCACAAAAAAAAGAAAATAAATGTCTGAAATGTTGAACACGATCAGATCATTCCTGCAAAATTTTTCAGCCCTGCTGCTGCCCAAACCAGTTCAGTTAGAGATGGCTTGGAGGTGCTTCGAGGTGACTCCTTTATATCTGCAGGTGGAGGAGGAGCGTTGCTAGTGGCATTTTGCTGAGCCAGCTCCACTGACTCCCATTATGCCAGTAGGTGAGAAGCCCTTAATTACCACCACTTCTCACTTTCCTGGCTATTTTCACTGCTTTGCTGGACGTAGAAAGACTCTCATAAATTTTAATGAAGAAAAAAAAGAAGTAGGAAAGTGAGGAATGGTCACGGAGGATTCACAAATCACACAAAGCCCCCAGCACATGAAGGCATGTCATGGTTTTACAAACTGCCTACAATCCAGTTTAGAGCTTCTGATATTGTGAGAAAGGAAAAGGCCAGTTCAGGATCCTTCCTTGAAAGAATTAAAAAGATGAGCTGGAAGCAGGCAGGAATGTCTTCCAGTAACACATGCCTTTAGAAGGATCCGATAAATCTCGGCCTGGATTTATTTGAAAAGGAAAATTCACATAAAGACACTCCCTTGATCAACATAGCTTGAGTGGCTTATCTTTAAATCAAACCCAAAAGCTCCAAGGCACACATCTTTGAAATCTGAGCTTTAATGGCATTAAGAGACTCAGAGACCACCAGTTTCAGACTCAGATCCTGAAAAGCAGGACTTGAACCAAACTGGTTGATTGTAACCAGAACAGCATTTTTGTTTTCAGCTTGGGGGAGGCTGGAGAACGAAGGGTCAAGCAGGACTGAGATTTATTTACTGGCACCGAAAAATAAACATCAGGCATTATACTGATAACAACCTGGCCCTGACAAAGGCCATTGGCAAGGCACATTCTTGAGGAGGAAGAGTTTTGGTTGCTATATTTCTGCTTTGCTAAGGGGATAGACAGTAAAGCAATTACATTCTTGAGAAGTACAGACAAGGCTGGGAGAGCTGCCCTGTGTTTAAAGTGGCAGTAGATGCTAGCAGAGCAGGGAAGGTGGAAGGGTGGACAATGGCTGCAGCCCAGCAGAGGTGGGGTCTGGGCTCAGCTCTTTGCCAGCCCCTCTTTATTTCCCCGCTTGATATAAACAGGACAACTCCACTCTCCAAAACCCACTAGAGAAAATGAATGACTCATTAGAGAGCTCAGTTAGCCTCGCCGCAGAGCTTCACTGTCAGAGTTTTGTTCTCACTTGCATTTAGACAGTTATGCTCTTCTGTAGTATCCATCCATCCATCCATCCGTCCGTCCATCCATCCATCCATCCATCCCACTGGCACAAGTGGGAAAGAAGCTTACTCCAGAAAGGTATTTCAAGGAAAATCCTTTCTGGGTAGGCTTAGTGCAAAGAACTAGGAAGGACTCTGCCAGGGAATGAAACTATGATTGAAAATCCTTACGCTGGGAGGCTTGGAAAGAGCAGTACAGACCTCGGCAGTGGGTGTGTGTTTCTGGGGACACGGCCCCGTGGGAGGCAGCAGCAACTGCTGGAAGCATACAAAAAACCTGCCTCCATTGCATAATGCAAGGCAGTCCCCAAAGCTTCATGATTTTATTAGCCAGCTCCTGCTCCTTGCTCACCCGCTGTGCCGCCAGGCCTGAGCACAGAACTATCCCAACGCCGGGGAGCCACAGCAGCGGGCAGAGGGGTGCCCAGCCCCTGGCACCAGGGCAAGCTGCAGGAGGAAGAGGAAGGTGTCTCAGAGGTGCAGAACGGGGCTGCTTCTGACACTCTGCACCTCCCAGCCTCCTCAGGAGCGCCTGGCCTTGGTGAAGCGAGGCCAGGCTCACACCGATGAGTCCTTCCTACCTCCCAGACCGCAGGGCAAGCACTCCTGATGCAGAAGGACGGCAGGACATCGTCACTTCTGGGAGGCTATGCTGACTCATGCTTCCCCTGGCAGCTCCCCTCTGGGATCTGGGCAGGGAGGATCCCCTCTGGGATCTGGGCATCCCACGCAGTGTGGGTCCAGCTTGAGAAACGTGCTGATGGGACGTTCTCTGCCGCAGAAGCAGCTGTGTTTGGGGCTTAACATTTGTGGCCACACCTTCAAGCCACACATGGTAGATCTGTGCAGCCTGTTAGCCAGGGTATTGAGGCATATCAGCATCCCAGGATAGCACAGTGCACCATCATCTTCCTCATCCTAACGTGGATAACCCAGAGTTGCCCCATTCACATTTGATAGTTGGCTTTTTGCATCCTGCGAATCCATCCTCTCAGCAAAGATCTCCTGCCTTAGACTAAACTGGAAGATGACTCCTGTGTTTGACGCATTTCTACATTAGCTCCATCCACAGCAGAGACCAGCCAGCACTCTGGAGACAGGGAACAGCTTCACTTCTTTTAGATCACCATAAAGCAGGATGGGAAGGAGAGCCCTAGTGTCAAAGAGGCTAAATGGGGCACTAAATGGGGCACTGAGCAGTCGGAGGCACGCTCTTCATGCTGACATTGCTACTCAGGATTCAAGATGTTTTCCTAGCACAGTAACCATTTATGAGAATTAGGTATAAAGGACTCCTGTGGTAGGCAGGCTGCTTCTATAGCATCTTTACACCCTGGATTTCATTTTTCTACTATATTTAATTTTGAATGTTTCTTAAGTTCATTTAACACTTCTTAGAGGACATTTAATTTAAAGAATATATAATACTCATTAAAGGAGAGTCTCCTGTTACTAAGTGTACCAAAATTCAAAAGATTCAGTAGCTTTCTGAATACCTTTGCTCAGACACAAACATTCAGGAGACCATGGATCTCCTTTTCAAACGGGAGCACGAGGAGGATACCAAAGCGCTGCACCAGGGCTGCCAGGAAAGATGCCAGCAGCAAGCAGGGTGAGAGGCCAAATGCACAAAACAGAAGCTGCAGAAAGCCCTCCTGCCTGAAAACTGAGTTTCTTGTTATAATATGTGTCCTTTTCTCAGGTGCAGACGTAAATGGCTGGGGTGTAGGGACCTGCAGCCTTAGTCCTCATGAATAAGGGCACAGCCAGATGCAGAAGACTGAAAAATTCCTATTTTCTTAAGTGTGCAGCTGTTGGGAAATTTCTTATTTTCTCATCCCAACCTGCTTTCCTTTACTTGTGGATTTAATTGTTTACATTAGACCAACTTCTGAACAAAAATACTAAGAGGTTTCAAATGCTTCATTCTCCTAAAACAGGGTGATGGCTCACTGAACGCCCTTTGTTGTCACAATTTTTTTATCTGATTTGTATTTCTGATTTTCTTCATTTTAAGGAACCTTAACGTATAGCATGGTTTGATAAATTTACATCTCAAATTACTCTAAGAATAAGCACAATTTAATACTTTGTATATTATTTGCAGATTTTATTAACATTTGATGACAATGTGTCTTGGCTGGGAGCCCAGAATGCACAATGCACCTGTCAAAAATGAAGAGGCCTTTATACCCATTGCTTTCCATGTGCAGTCTACATTAATCATCACAATTTACTTTTTTTTTTTCCCCATAAAGAAACCTGAATACTGGGTTTGGACTGAGCGCTATTGAAGTTACTTTTGCGTGTCCTGATCAACCGATCTGCTGGCTGTTAGAGTGGACTTTACTGTAACCTGCGAAATGGATTGGTCAGTCTCAGCAGTACCTTAATGCAGTTTGTCACCCTTTTCGGATGAAAATGGAGGAGAATTCAGCTTGACAGGGCAAAACGCCTGGCAAAAGCAATAGAGTATTTGTGACAGTCACTTCTGCGTGGAGAAGCAGCTCTCCTGGCTGCTCATCTCAATGGCTGCATATCATCTCAATTTCTTCTTTATATGTTTGGGGTGTGTGTGTGTGGGTCCTTAAGATTCAAAAGAACCAGTTATTTAGTGAAGTTCCTGCCTACAAACCAAAAGTATATGCCATTTTTCCCAGTGATAGCAATCTGGGCTACCACATAACCAGATTCACCTAACACCGATAGACTAGATATGGCAAAAACATCTCAAAGAACTTTCTGCCAAAGCAGGTCTGTTCCCGAGAGCCCACTTTCTAGTACTTGCGTAGCAGAAGTGTTGGGGTTTCTACCGTTCTATTTGTGTGGGGCAACTCTGCAGAATTGTAAATTTGAAGCAAAGCCATCACCAGTGCTATCACAAGTCCTAGACTGAGGCTGTGAAGTCGGGCAGAAGCATGGCCGGGATCTGCAGCACCGAGAGCTCATCCCGGCTGGTGGCTGCTACAGAACAAAAATACACACCGTCTTGTTGCGTACCATCTGAAAGACAGGTTGCTGTAGATGAAATATGGAAAGTAGCGGTAAGAAAAACCTGTGATATTTCAACATTTTTTTGGCTACAGAGACCACACTGCAACATCCACCGATATGGAAACACCCCAAGGCACTTTTTTTCCCCTGGGCTTCTCCAAAATAATAAAGACGGCGTTGACAGGTGACAGGCCGCAGTCTTCCATACTGAAAGATGAACGAAGAAAATAATGACGTCAATCCATGCTGCGCCTCCTTCAGAGCAACAAAGCTAAAGGAGCAAGAGCACTTGCACAAAAGGCCAACACAAAACAGCGAGTCTCTCTGTTTAAACACACAATTGCCCTTTATGATTGCGTGTTTTGACATTTCTTTTTGAACATTTATGATCATTTTTTATTATTAAAAAATGCAAAGCTCAGAGTTAGTCCTGTAAGCTGTCAATGTAAAAGAACCATTTCTATTTGCTTTAGTCAGCAGCATGTAGGAATTTAACATAGTACTAGTTAATGTTTCATATTTTGATCCTAAAAAACCCAAGAAGCATCTGAGGTTATGGAAAACTCAACCTCAGCTTCTCTCTTTAACTTAATATTAGGTACCTGCGCTGGTATAAATAGTTCATGCTGCTGCCACATCAGAACAGTGGATTTTTACCCTCACTTCACGTGCCTGCAGATACTACCAGAAAAGGGACAAGCCCCGGCAACCAAAAATCTCTGATCAGTCCTTCATTCACTTTCCTATTCTTCCACAGAGAGGATCTGAACTTGCATGTATTCCCTGTAACACTGCTGGGCTAACAGGGAAGAGCACTCCCTCCTTCCCCCTCCAAATCAGTAACCACCTCAGCTTTGCCTGGTAATCTCCCTTTCTTTTAACATTTTATTATATTTCCACAAATTCCTCAGTGATTTTTTTAATCTTTCTGGACACTGCTGAACTACGTTTTGTAAAAATGTTTAAGGAAACCTCAGTTCTGTTTATAGATATACATATAACAAATGCAGTAGGTAGCGCAAAATAAACTTTCCCATAATCCTTATAAATCTGTCTAGTTTCAGAAAATTGTTCTGCGTGGGAGAATGGTGAGGTCACTCTAAAGTCCTAATTGCCAAACTCCTTTGGCAATCTTTCCCACCTTCTCCTTGTCCTCACCCCTCTGCTCCCCTTCCCCGCTCCATTCTGTCATCATTCCCGTTGTTTCTTTATTCATTTTAATACTAATTTCAGTGCACCTGGAAGGAAACACGTGTGATGGCAACTTGAAATAGCAATAATGAAGACCTTACAAAAAATCATGTGGCAAGTGTGAGCAGCAAAGAAGCCCTGCTTGTAGCTCAGCGTGCGTTTTGTCCTGAACAGAAGACCTTTTCTCACCTATTAGCCCAATGGAGTGCAGATCAAGATTTCCAGAAGCAGTGGAACTACAAAAAATAAGAATATATAGCAGCTCCTTCTTAGCAGGTTTCCATTCTTAAGCTTTTTCTAGGAGCTGGAAGAGCAGTGCTCAACGCCTGCATTCAGTAAATCCCACTGCATAAATAATACTGCTGAAAGCATAACCAAGGCTCTGTTGTGCTATCATGCTACAGAGCCAATAAACTAAAACAACACTCATGAAATCACTTAACCAAGAGGAGCTTTCCCAGTCTTGTTTCATTAGAAGAATGGCATTCAACTCTGATCCCAAAAAGCAGCAATCATGCTACAGTATTAATAAAATGAACTTCAGCAGACACAGTTCCACAGAAAAACATGCACTGAGGTTCTCTTAAAAAAATTCCCCAGCTAGCAATGTAAGGAAAAATATGTGTAATGCCCTGATATAACTGACAAGAAAAACAGAGAAAAAGATTTATAGAGTAAATTCATTAAGCTTTCAACTCACATTCCATCGTTCTGGAGTCCAACTCAAATTACTGTATGAAAGCTCTTTCTCATGGAACTAGATGAAATTTAAGATTACTTTTAATTACAAAGGGTGTGGGAGAATGTTTTCATGGGAGACAAATACCTCTACACCTCTTACCAATGTGGATTTAAGAGGTTCACAACAAACAGAAACTGATTTACGAGCATCGGGGCATCATTGTGTCAGGCTGCAGCATGGTCTGAGACTTAATTTCTTTACTTTTACTGCCACGTATATATCTTTTGCAAGTTCTAATTGGAAATTAAAATGGCAGAACTTTTATGGGAGGAAAGTTTATTACTACTAATGGTTTTCAAAACTAGGCTACAGAAAAATATTAAACGTGGTGATGATGTGTTCTTTCTAATTTAAATTTAGTTGTACTTTCAATAACTTTTTACATAAATCATGGTACTGCCAAATTGTTTCTCTGGTTAATCAAATGTATCCTGTTTATTGAATAAATAGTGGTCTCAACCTTGCTTTTATTTGGATATGAACAATTGTGTAGGAGCTATTAGCTCACACACAGGTTGCAACCCTTCTTTTTATCAAGATTGTCCAAGTTTGCCAAACAAAAACCCTTTCTACTATTGCCTGTAACCTTGCCAAACTCGAACAATTTCTGCTTAAGCTTTCCATGCTGTGTCCTGATTTTTTTCCCGTAACCAAATGGTTCAGCAACTTCAGACGAAGAGGGTTAAACCAAAGGAATAAAAAACCCTAGCAACCTGTCGTTAAAGACAGATAACACAATACATGTGCCAAGGGGTCAGCTGTGGGTTAACTGTGACATTTCTGAACATCCAAGCACTTGACTTTGCAGAAAAATAGCCATCTCCTTTTAAGGTAGTTCATGTTTGTACGTAACAAAAAATAAGCATGTGCCTATGCGCTGAGCATTCATTTTCACACATTCACCTCCAGCTGTAACAGATACAAGAATAAACCCGCCAAAATGCAAACATACAACTTGTGTGCACACAAGCACAGAGCATCCTTCTTTGAGAGGTGGATGCTCTGCAGACAGAAGCAAGATGAAAAGAAGCCACCAGCTGAAGTTGATGAATTATCAATTGATGTACAATTTACACCTTAAACTATTTTCCTTTTTTGATGCCTTCTGCATAAAGGTGTAAAATACGACTGCACTCTACTCTGGGAGTCCTCGAATGGGAGAGGGTACACTAGGAACCGATGCCAGCACAGAAAGGTAACCGCAGCTCTGGTGAGATGGGTAGTTCGCCTCCTCTGAAAGGCTGGCTGCAGCTAGGGTTTGGCGGGTTGTAAGAAGAGGGTTTGGAGGGTTATGAAAAGATCTCAAGATAAAAGTTTCATGGCAATTATTGCTTTTTCAAATTCAACTGGCAGGAACAAAAGTACAAAGGAGAGCAAAATTCTTGGAGCGTAATTTGGACTGCCCCAACCCTCACCTGGCTGCAGTATTTTAGTATTTTTCTCTATGCATTGAACGTTATTTATCACTGGGTCTTGTAAATACAGTACCCAGACTATATTCTGCAGACAACCCTTTTGCTCTCTAACTTCTGTCTTCCATCCTATTTTCAACTTTTACGAAGGGGTGGAGAAGAGCTGTAGAAAACACCACAGTGCAGTTATAGGGTCATTAAATCCGGTGTAAGTCACTGCTGGCACTGTGTCCTCCTCAATGACTGCTTGCTCTCGCTGTCTGCCCTGTGCCAGCACTACAGTTCTGCGGCTGAGTTGTGATCCGGATCAGGAAACTGATCCAGCTGAAAAATAACTGAACCGATAAAATGGTAATGTCAGCACAAGAGAGAGGAACAGGGATGAATAGCAGCAGCAGGCAGCGGCTGGGAGGATGGAACCACCTTCTTCAGCTATACAGCAGCCATACACCAGATTAAAGTAACCATATAAATACAATTTAAGAGTTGTTAAATCACTCCAAGCTGCTGTAATGAGTTCCTTTATAAAAGTACACTCAGATTTGCTTTGCAGGTCCATCACATGAGTTCCTTAGTTTCGCTGCCGTGCCTCTAAAGGCATTCAGACAGGATGAAAGACTTTGCTCGTTCAAAACATTTTGCAAAAGCTAATTATAACTTCTGTGCTGTCTTTCAAAAAAGAACTAACAAGATCACGTGCAGAGGCACAGGTTCTTCAGGTTGTCATTTTATATCCCTACACTATCAGGGGACTGGATCTTGCTTTCAAGAAAATGCATTTCATGCTGTTACACTTCTAAAGGGAGTATCCACTTCTTTGTGGCAGGAATTTAAGGCAGGAACCCGGGCTCTGCCAGTCACAGATATGGGATTCAGAAGCCATATACATAAATAAAAGAAACTAAGATGAATGAACATTAAGAAATTACTTATGCAAAGCAAATTGTCAAATTGAACTGATATCCAGGTGAACACAAGCACCAGGAACTGTTTGTTACTGCTCTTCCGAGGTAAATTTTTTCCTTGAACTGAGATGATGATGTTATTTTGATTTTTATTCATTTTCCAGACAAGAACTAGATCTGCTTTAGTATTAACTGAAGTTTAGCGCACCTTTTTATGAAGCTGTGCTGTCTATCAAGTTACAAATTTAGATTGGTTAATAGCATCTTTCAAGTGTCAGTATCTTCATTAAAATGCCAATTACACTTGCAAGGCAACCGTGCAAGCTCACAAGCTACAATTCCTTTATTCTCTGATATTTCTGGATGGGGGCAAAGAAGAACTGGTCGTTAAAAGTTAAGCTCCTAGCTTGAAATACTGTTGCTTGAAAATTGCTTGCCTGTGTCACTCTTCACTTGGAAGAGCTATTGTGAAGTAATCCTTCTATTTACAAGCACCTAAATAGCAGTCAGCGTTGAGCCACCCGAATAGGAAAGAAACAATGGCTCAGCCGACGAGTGAAGGACAGCCTCCTCCGGTCAGCCCTGGGAAGATCAACGCTGAGTGCTTGAAGGGACTCATTGAGCAGAGGGGTGCACAAGCAGTCATCTCACTGCTTACCTGAGGGTGTGACCCACACACCCCCATCAGCTTTCAATTGCGGAGAGAATGGGAAAAAGTAAGAAATAACACACCGAGCCCGATGGCTGCTCAGACCCAGAGGGATGGGAAGGGTGGCACGTGGGTGATGCAGGACCGACTGCAGGGTGGAGGAGGAAGCCTTGTTTGCACTCCACAGGCAGTCACTAGAGCCCAGGTGTGACTTCTTGCATCGTGACACGGGAATTAAAAGCCTCGCCTATTCAGACACTACCTAGGTTATAAACCCAGGCACTGGGCGTGGAAGGAAGAAGCACTTCTGGCATGGTCACCATGGCAGAGATGATGCTGTGGTTTAACCTTCCTTCACAGCCCTAACCAGACTGAGCAGGGAAATGTCTTATGCTGTGTAATCGGCTCACAGTGTTAATGCTGGCACCTCCAAAGGTTCCTGGTAAAATCAAGAAAATGCATCTTCCTCACAGTCCCATCGTGTTTTGACTGCGACATCCAACCTGAGCTGCAGGAGGAAGTTTGCACTTGGGAAAGGACAGACACCTCCTAAGTTAACTCCACGGGTCAAGTCTATGGAGGTTGGTGGGGAACAGTCCTCACAGAGGAAGTTCACAGGGGGTTTCTGTTGCTGTTCTTGCACAGCATTTGATGTCTACAAATCCTTACAATGTCTCTTCACAGAGCACACAGGCCACCACAGCGATTCACACATTTTAAGGTAAAAGGAATCATTGTGATAATCTACTGTGACCTCCCACATATGCAAAAATTAGAATTTCCTCAAGCAATCAGTAAGTTAAGACCACAACCTCTAGCTCTGTAACTGCACAGGAATTTCTGTCAAGCTAGAAGTTGAACTTTAAGCGGTGCATTTTAACAGCAGAGAATCAACCACCTATCTGTGTAAGATGTTTTAGTGGTTACCCATATTCAGGGATTAAGAAATACAAAATAAAATAAAAAGCACTGTATTACTAGACTGAATAGATTCAGTTTCTAGTCTCTAGGTCTCTTCTTCTTCTTCCTAGTAAACAATGTGCCTAACACCCACCAAGTCAGGTCGCTCTCACACGATCTCTCTGAGAAATTAAATAGCCTCAACCTTCTTGATTCCTCACTCAGAGATAGGTTTTCCAGAACAAAAAGGATTCTTATAACTGATTTCTGAGCTCCCATCAGTTTGCCAGTTCTTTTGTAATCACTAATCAAAAACGAAACCAATATTTCAGCATGTGTCTCTATGACATCGATGGTGAAACCTAATCTCCATATACCCACTGGTGTTCACACAAAAGTTGTATTAACTCCCCAGAATAACTGTGCAGATGGCAATTACTGACAAGGTTGGGTAGTCACTTGGACCTGTTTACCTAAAGAAAGGCCCACTACATGTGACCTACATTATTTAACTCATCTGAGACTAAAGTTTATCACCTTGTGGGACTGTTCAATTTTCACTATTATTTTATAAACCACTAACTTTGACAGTTAACTCTACCAGATGCTACCATCAGTTTTTCTATATGACAAGATCAAGATACTGAATAGAACCAGGTAGGGAATAGCAGCAGTAAAAAACCCTTGCTTTTTGAGACATTCTCCCAGAAACCTTTAGTACTGGATAATGTTTCTCCATTTTCAAGGACTTGTCTGAGAAATATCAGTTAACCAGATTTTATCATATTTAGCAATTACTACCTTGATTTTATATAATTTAGATTTCATAAACAAAACATAGCCTTATATGAAATCTTACACCTTGCAGAAATCACATTTTGGAAAAATTACTTTCAACAAACTCATGAAAAGCAGCATCAAATTGCTTTGGCAATATCTACTTTCTTAAAAATCCCGTTGATCAACACTAATTCTGCTCCTGTCCTATAACATTTACTGAGTATGTCGCTTATAAGTTCACATGATTTTATATTTAATTAATATTCAGCTAAATAGGGCGCTGTTGCTGATCTCACCCTACTTACCCTTTGTGAATGCTGACCCTATATTTGTGTGGCCTCCTGAGTGCCTGGGACCCACCTGATACTTGAAGACTATTTAATTGTCAATGTTGGCTCCAGCACCTCATCAGCTAACCTTGCAGAGCTTCCCTATGTAAGTGCTGGAGCTGTAGCAGTTGCTGTTCAACATCCGGGGTGTAGGAATAGAAACCATTTCAGTACTCCTGTAACTTCTAAAAATATCATGTAACTTTTTTTTTTAAATATAGAAACAGCTAATTAGGGAATTCTCCTGCCTCCTATGTGTTGCTGTGGCCAGTTCTACTGCCCTCATCAAGAACTTTTAATGATTTTCCTATTTTCCTTCATCAGCAATCTTTATTTCATAAATACCACTAATTTCTAGCCTCATTAGCAGTCCCCTATTTTCCTTTTATTTTCATTCATATCTATGCAAGTGCATGTTTTCATATGTATATTCACACAGTAGCTTTCATTTCCCTTCTATGCTGGGCTGAAGGAGAGGAAGCGGGTGTTTGGGTCATGTTGACAAAGTCCTCTTCCACAATTCCAGAACTGTGACTTTTACAGCATCTGCTGAAGCTTTCTTAAACCATCCCCAATTATCATTCATGTTGGCTGAATGGGTGTTTTTTTTTCTTTTCAAACCACTTTGCTCATAATTGCTTTAATCTTTGGGAAAACAGCCCTTTTAAAGAATCAAGTATATCCATTATACAATTAATGACTCCCAGTGGCCTTCCCTAGCGTGAGATGCCTTGACAGAAGGGAAGTTGAGCAGATTTATTTGCAACAGCACTTCACAAGATCTTGTTTCAATTTCTTGGCCATGCTGCTTTCTGGGACAAGTAGGTCATTGCACATAAACAGACAGCAGTGCCATCAAGCTTTCGTTATCTTCCTCAATTTAAAATAGGAATATGAAAAATTAAGTGAAACGCGAAATTATTATTCATGTTTTTATAATGTTTTAACACTCCTGTTACTGGCCTGTTTTCTGTGTCCTACAGATGAGATGAACAGGCAACAGTGGAAACAAATACTCTAAAAGTGAAGGGTGGAAGAAAGGAAATAGGATTATTCCCATTTTACCAAAAGTGAATTGAGGCACTGAAAGATTAAACAACTCGCTCATAGTCACACAGGGAAATTGAAGAAGAATCTGGGACTGAACTCAGATCTCCCACAACACAGTCCAGTACTTTAACCACAAAACCATTCTTCATCCATAATGAATAGCTCCTGGCATGCACATACCATTAACTAGCCAGGGAAAGGGACACTTTTAGTCAAGACAATATTAACACTTAGTTGCAAAATGGTCACTGTACTGTCCCTTGGACCGCAGAATTCAATGTTTGATGAGATGATTAAGCAATTCAACCGTTAACTCCAGATTGATTCCTCGTAGAAAAATGGCAATGATGTAAACTCAGTACAGAGGCCGATACTCTTATTTGCTGGAATAAACACATCCAGTTCATACGCTGATTTATTTTTAAAAAAAATGGAGCTCATTTAAAATGGGGTGAAGTTTTTGGCATTCTCAAGTCAATAGTTCATGTAATGTACCATACCAGAAGATCTTCGTGTTCCTGCCAAACTTGCAGCCAGCACAGTCTTTTACTGGTGATAGTTTAACGTTACAGCCTTGTGAGAAAGCAGGCATTTCCCATGATATATGGGTAATAATTTTCTTATTGGCAAGGTCATTGGAAAATTGCAAAATATTTTGCCTAAAACAGAGGGAGCTTCATCCTACTTTTTGCAGGGATGGGGGGGGGGAGGGGGGGAGGACAGAAGGCAGTTCTGCAGTTTCCAGGGGATTTCTGTCAAAGGATAGGAAAAAAAGACTTTTTTGTTTGAAAGTGCTGGTGTGTTGCTATCAAGCTTGCAATGTATTACAGTTCCTGATAGGTACCACAAATGTAACAGCCTGAACCACCCTTGCTTCAGCTTCTTGAGCTCATTCCTCAGGCACAGCACACCACTCCAAAACTCTCAGACTGAAGCCTGAAACTCAGCAGGGAAAGAGGGACACATGCCCCCTAACGTCACCCTCACCTCCCAAAGCGTGACTCAGTACTGATCCCGGGAGGCGGCTGCACTACCAAGAGCAATCAGCAACGGATGTACAGAGGTGGCTTAATGACAGGGTCTGTCCTGTGCCTACTGCATCTCCGGTCCCCATTTGCTGGGTTACACCATGCAACTCAGATGCTTCTAATTTAAGCCAGATGCCAAACAAGCCCCAAGAAAATGCAAAGAGCAGCAACAAAGTCTAACGCAGAGGTATCCAGCAAAAACCTCTTCCTAGACAGCTCAAGGAACCACCACTTCTGTTTTCTGCCCAGGGAAGATTAGCTCAGAATGAACCTGCTGAGATTTCTCAGTAGTATTTGAAAAAAATTTGCTCCTGCTGAAGAGCAAAACTAGCAATGCCACACCTTGGCATTTGGCCTCTGTCCAAACAGAGGGCTCTGCTTTGAAGACTTGCTCTTTGCTCAGAAATGGGGGAGAGTCCCACGCAGCACGTGCTTGGAGGAGCCCCGCACTCCATGGACAAGGTAAATGAGGGAGGAGGCAGGAAGCCCTGTCTGAGCAACCCCTGAGAAAGTGCTGCACAAAGTGATGTGTTTCAGCAGTCCTGCAGGTTTACCGTGAAGTTCACAACATTTTCTCTTCTCTCAAGTGAGGTTTACTAGTGGAGAGAGAAAGGACTGTAAAGGAAAGCAGTAAATGTGGCCACATGTACAGGCCTGTGCGTCCTGCATGAAACGCATTCTCTTGCCCCCTGCCTCACATTCCCCACCGCAGCACCTGGAGGCTGAGTGCTCCTGGGGCAGAGTGGTAGTTGTTACTCACACCGGATCCTACGCGCCTGATGCAGCCGGTCAGCATGACTTGGATCCACTGACAAGCTGTGTCTTGTGCTTAGTAGCTGCTCACACTAAATTAGGCTTGGATTATTAAGTTTTCAAGAGTATCACCAAAACTGAATTAAGACTATTATCCATGTTATGTCTGCCAAAGGTAACTCATCTAAGGTATGGCTGTATCTCCTTTTTTGGTTTATGAATTCAGGATGTGTAAAAACAAACCTGATTTTATTTGCAATATCATGAATTGGAGTCCCTGAAGCTCCTAGTGGCAGAGGTGGCTTCACACTCCTTCAAAGCAGGGACCAGATTTCCAATGCCAAAGTAGATATGTAGAGATCTGGGGTATGTATAGATCTGGGCAGAACTATACATGTTCTGCCCACCGTGGAAATGAATCTCAGCTCTGAGCCAAGACCCCAGATCCTTGTCTCATGAAGAGGCATGCAGAGGCCAGACCTGGCCCATGAGAGGAGACAGATGGTTCCCCAAAGTCTGAGTCTTTGGGGGTGTGTCACTGTGTTTTCATTATGAAGGCTCCCGAGTCTGCATCCTAGTCCAAAAAAATCTGCCAAACTGGACTGTTCTGTCCCCTTTGTGACAATGCAAAGTGCCCATTAGCGGGCTGCCGGTATGAAAAATTCCAGTCACTGCAGCTACGTCTGCATCCCAGCACAGCCCTTTTATCCCCTGGCTGCTCAGAGACAGGTCTGTCAGAGTCGGGGTGGGGAAAGACATGACATGTACTGGAGCGATGCTCTGTCCCAGCTATCATCTCTCATGACCCCAGCTCAGTAGCAGACCTTAAAGCTGTCTGGCTGCAGTTTGAAATTGTGTCGGGAATGGAGATGCTCATGGAGGGATCTTCCAGGAAAAACATATTAGACAACACTTTTGTAAAAAAAAATACATGCAGGATTCATAGCTCAGCACAAAGTTTGCAGTTATAACCCAAAATGCTCAGACAGTAAATCTTGTTGATGGAGAACCAAGTCCTTGTCCCAGCTCAGCAGAATGTATTAGATTAGGTGGTGGCATGGGTTGCAGGTTTAGGACGAGTTTGTAGAAATTTATCACTGGCTCCCAACTTGGTCAAATATTTCTCCCCTTTCTTCCCAAATCTGACTCTCCACATAAACTCAGGTAATAAACGTCATCTGTTACAAATTACCCAGCATGACTCCCACCCGAGTGCCTCAGAGCTGGCAGGACTGCAGCGCTCCATCTCTATGGCTCGAGGCAGAAGTATAGCTTATGTATCTCCAAATATTTGCCTGAAAACACTCTCTTTGGATCAGTTTTTCTGACATTTGCTTGAATAGTTTTCAAGAAACACCCACCCAGCGTTAGCTATTGTGCTATGCAGAGAAAGTCATGCAGGCTGACTTTCCAGATTATGAACTCTCCAGCAATATATTCTCTTCTCGGAGGGCCGGACACTGATCCTCAGTGAGGCTGGTATCAATTGTCAGCAGAACTCCACATCCTTGCAGGTTCACAACAGCATCAGTGAACTCAGAATCCAGATGCTTGCACTCATGCAATTCCCATTAACGGCAACGGGAACGGTGAGCACATGCATGCACACATGTACGCTTTTTCCCTTTCATTCTTCCCCACATGGAAAGATGAGCAAACACCTACTTTTTTTTTAATCTAAGGCGGTCCAGTGACCCTTCCATTTCGAGAGCACTTAGCACTCCCTCCAGACACCTGCAAGGAAGGCAATGGCAAACTATCCCATTATCGCTCAATGAAGAAAAATGTCTGTCTTTCCTTTTCCTCTCTGCCTTTGCTGCAAGATCCATTTTCAGTATGGCCTTTCTCTCTCAAGTTGAGTTTCTCTATGTTATACTTTTAATGCAAAGATGAAGAACTGAAGCAACTGCTTGAATCTGCTATGCCCAACCTTGGTTTACCCAGGAATGTATTTTGGGGGATGCAAGAGGGGATTCCCTCGTTCTTAACTTGAAGCTGTTACTTTCTCTTGACCATAACGTATCATCTCCCTGTCAGGTCATATGCACGCAAGTCCACTGAACACAATTCAGCTGGACAGATGCCAGTCCAATATTAATTCAGACTCCTTGTTAACTTCAGTATTTCACAAACCATGGTGTAAGAGCTAATGAGAAATCAGAATCTGGCGCCATGGCTGGAATGAAATCAAACCATGAAGCTCCTTCCCGACCTATTATAAAAATTACAGTGTGGAAAGTGAATTTAATGGTGCAGAGTGCTTAATTGTAATATCAGTAAAGGCTTTGATCTGGGTGACTCTTGACATCACAGAATGAGGAAACTCCCTTAATGATTTGAAAAACCACACGAATGGTTGGGGAAGGAAGTTTGTTTTATGCGTATATATTAAAAAAAGTTATTAAGTCTCAGTGAGAATTTTATTTTGGAGGGTGGGAGGATTGTTTGAAAAGGGATCTGTATCACAAAGGGAAACAGAGGTTAGCTTAAAAAAACCAAACAAGACATGGAGGACATTTTTAGTACAATGGAATTACAATGGCCTGGTACAACTTTGCTGAGGATTAAAATATGTGCATGTTCTTAGCAAGGCCTGTATTAAGTGTGAGGTATCATTCCTTTAGCCCAGACGAAGCTGTGCCGTAGATGCATTCCCCTGCTCCTTTTACCTCCTGGATGGAGGATGAATATATACCTCCTCAGCCCAATGGCCGATGCAAGGTAGATCCTTTTCCAAAGCAGCTGACTCTAGTTGTTGCGTATGGAAAAAAGAGACATGGCTCCACTTAATCTTTCCAGGGGTAGCATGGGAGTTCCCTCTGACAGAGGCTGGCCAAAAGGCCCAGGCAGAAGCAGAGAGGAATCAAATCACCCTAGGAATCAAACATCAGTCACCCTCCCATCTTCCCTCCCCAGCCAGAGGTCTAAATGCTTCAACTAAGCACTTAGCAAGAGGTCATACCTTCAACTGGCAATGAAGAATAAACACAGTCTTACACGTTCTGCCCGCTTATACTGGATCTTCAGCATGTCTACCTTAACGTCAGAGATGACATTTCATTGAGCCAGGTCTCCTGAAAGGAAGAATTTCCCGCGCCTTAGGCTGCTGACAGCTGCCAGAGTTGGTCTGGTAAGATTTTTTTCATATGCTGATGTGAAAAACAGAACGTTCATTGACGCCAAGGTGCAAGAGTGTGATATGTGGCTTAGAAGGAGAAAAGGAAAAAATATCTATATTGGTGTAACTATAAAAAAACAAGTCAGAGTGGCTCATGATTTGTCTAGAATCTTTCAAGGAGCCAGTGAGGGAATCAGAATTCACAGCTACCTGGTTTCTGCAGCAGTGCTCAGCCTGCAGGTCAGGCTACCTCAAATAAGCCTCCAAAGCCACCTACCTAGGTGGAAGAAAATGCAGCCTAGTTTTGAAGAATTAAAACTTACAGCTTCATCCTGTAGGGTATTGTCCTTGCTCAGCCTTGCAGGGAATCTCCTGAGAAACTCAACTTGAGTTAGGTGGAAGTTTGTGTGGATGCAGCCCCCACATGTACTGGAGCTCTCCTCTAAGGCAGGGTCTCACCAGCAGCATCACATAGAGGCGTCTTGGCTGGATTTCAGAAGGCCAGACTATGGGTCACAGCCTTCAGTGGTTCCCCAGACCTACAGTCTCTGAAGAATTAACAAGGCCATGCCCACTGCCTGGGGATGCATATCCTTCTCTTACAGACCCAACTTCTAGCCTATGAATGAATTTCTAGAAGATTCTCTGAACCTAACAATTGATACAAAGCATGAAAACAGGAAATAATGTAAAATTTTTACCCAAAGCTCACACCAAATATAAGCATTTAAGTTTTTTGGCTAGAAAAGATTTTGTCTTGGGGACTGAATCTACCCAGAGTCAGGATGTGGTACAAGACAATCTCAAGTGAAAACTGGACTAGGTGAGATGTCCTGTCAGTTCCTGGACCCACATGCTTTTATCCTTACAAGAAAGCTCTAGAAGAACAGCTAGAAATATGGATTTATCTAAGCTGAAAAATGGACACCTGTCAAGTAAAAAAAAAAAAAAGCAAAATGTAATTCTGTACCTGCAAAGTCACCTTCCAGGCACTGAAAAGGTTCCCGCTACATTCAGTCTCTTTGGCACATAAAATTGGGCCCAGACAACTGTAAACCAGACTAAATATTTGGCTCTTAGAATGATGGAAAAGTTAGCGCAAAACAGATAAAAATTTCACCCCACCTGTAAGTGCTTTCCAGCAAACACATTTAGCTATGCTTTGCATCGTGCCACTTCAATGGCCTGGTCATCATTTTCTTTGCCTTCCTTGCAAAAGCAGTGTGGCAAGTGCCGGGCTCACTCCACTACAGGAACGGCCATCTCAGCTCTGTTTCCCACTATCTCACGGGCAGGTCTGGGCAAGTGCCCGCCCTTGTCCATGCTCCTATTTCCTTTACCAGTCTTTTTTCTTCTTTGTCTGTCTTAGACTGGAATTTCTTTGGGGGCAGGCACCTATCAAGGCTGGGACCCCTTAGGTATAGCCATATGCAAACAACACAAGATAAATGCCTCTCTTGCAAAGTACATTAAGTGCAGTGAATTTACTTTTCCCCAGTGGCTGCCCACTGATACAGGAAATCTAATCCTAAATCTCATTAGGTTCTACAAACAATTCAGCCTCTTTCCCCAACAAAGTCACCATCCTGGACTGCTGAATGTTTATGTTTTATTTCTCAATTCCCTTTTTTCTCTCCATTCCCCCGCCCTTGCTATTTTCCTTTTGGTAAATATTTCTACATGGGAGAAGTCTAGCCAAAAGAGATTTAAAAAAAGAAAGTGAGCAGGAGAGACAGAGTATCAATCATTTACCTTCAATTCCCCAGAGAAAAGGTGGGGAGAAAGAACAGCAAGGTAAAAAGTTAAAAACGGCAGAACCACAGCAGTGTTCTTTGAAGACCATCCAAATCTATTTCTTCCAATGTTGAGGCCCTTGCAACTAGTGCCAGGACTTGGAAGGGAAAAAAAAAAAAAACTAATTCACTTCCAGAAGTGAATTTTTCAGCATCAAGCCAAACTACTCAATGTTAATTTGGTTATTTGGCAAAAAATAACAATAATACTAGTACCTGAACTATTGCCATCTGCATCTAAAAGATTCCGGCCAGCCCATTTCCCAGTCCAAGAATTACAGCAGTCACCCCTGACTATTAAAAAAATAGCTTGTTATTTTAAATGTCTATCATATAATGAAGCGTTGCATCGTGTTGGGAATGTACTGACATAGTATCTTATGCACATACATGAGATGAGGTAAGAAACAGCTATATATCAACTGGGTTGGAACTAGATGATCTTGAAGATCCTTTCCAACCCAAACCATTCTAGGATTCTAATTGTATAAACATTTCAGAAGTCAAATATTGGCTCTCATTTCCTGTCATAACTGCACAGCTTTAATTAAACATTCAGAAAAGTGCTGGTGAGATGAGTTAATTTCATTTGTTACCTACAAGATTAACATGTTAAACAAAGAAGGAGGGTCCTCAGATGCCATGTGTGGGAATGTCTCGAATGTTCAGGAAAGGGACACGGCTGCCTCCCAAATAAAACCTTCCAGCAGATTCTGGGGTGAGCAATGGGACAATCCCAACAAGACCACCCCAGCCTTCTCCCTAGCGAAAAGCAGCAACATAAGGAGTTTGCAGAGACCATTTCAGCCAGAGCCATGGCAGGGCTGGGGGAGATGGACGGCAGCAGCCAGGGAAGGGGGGAGCACAGCGAAGAGCTGCGTGCTGTGTTAGGCTGAGCCTGCTTTTCCTGCAGCCAGAAAGGAGCCCCGGGGAGCTGCTGGTCTGAAGAACGAGTGCTGGGGGGAGAAAGGAGGGGAAAATAAGGCAGAGGTCTCTACTCACTGCCCACAGACACCACAAGGATTTGCTCCAACCCCAATCCCAGCATCAGGCTAGGAGACGGCATACAGCCAGCACTCATTATGCACCTCGGTCACATCCCTCGGTCACCTTTCCCATCTTGCAGAGAGCCAGAGGAGCCAGATGTGGGACCCAGGCCCCCTGCCCAGGCTCGCCTGCCTACCCAGCCAGGGTGCTCAGCTCAGCAGCTTGTTACGCATGTGCTGCTCAGACGCCCACGAGTGAGTTACACAGAGCTGCCTCTTTAAGATAAAGCAGCAAAACTCTCTCCTTCCACTCCCAGAGAATGCGTTGAGTTGCCATCAATTATATTTTGGATGACTCCTGAAAATCATGCCTTCAAATAATTGGACAGTGGTTTAATTCAAAGCCTGATAAAAAACACATTGAAAGCTGAAGGAAGGGTGCTGCTGGAATGTTTATTTGTGCAGGGCTCTCTCTTTGGAGGGTCAATCCTCTATTTAAAGCTTCCACTAGTGGGCCAGGCAGGCTGGAAATTCTCCTCCTGATTTAAATGCTCTGGGCCACACCATGGAGCTGTCCTCTTGGCATGCAGCAGAAACTTGTCACCCCTTTGAGACCTCAGAGAGGACCAGTATCTCGCCAGGCTCTTTTCCTCTATGCTAGACCATCACTGGAAGATCACGATGCAGCCAGCTTGTAGCATGGGCTAGAAAACAGGGATAGGGTATTGTGAAATAGATCACAAATTCTCCTAAATTCTCCTCTTTTCTCTTCTGAAAGCCTTTCATACTCAGGAAATACTGGGGGATTAACCTGTTCTCCAAAGAAGGGAAAAGCCTGCAATTAAGAGGAGCTCCCTGCGTACTTGCCCCTTATCTCCACCCCCCCCATAGAAAGGCCAGGCAATCGCCATAAAGAATACCTTACAGAGCAGAAACCTGGCATATGTGGGCCTTGTGGATTTGCAGTGACATAGCTGGGAACCGGCAGCACCAACCAGTGCCTGGGGCCCAGACTAAAAAGCTTTGTCCAAACGACACTGAGGGTCAGGATTGATATAAACACGATGGAATTTTTACTGATTAAGGCCTTTCCTCCCCACACTGGATATAGGATTTCCTGTACCGAAGCATGTTTGAGTATATTATTTCTATGCCAGGGAAGGGAAAACAGTCTTGTTCACTGAGAAGAGAAAAACATGTCTCAGAGTGAGGAAAAGATACAAAGCAAAGAATCCTATCTAACAGCAAAGGAAGCATAAACAACACAAACTTTGGCAACTTGCGTTACTACTGACCACCCTCATCCCAAAGCTTCTGAAGAAGGAGAGGAAACCCCAAGCTTATAGCCACGAGGACGGGGAAGAGGAAGGAGAGTCTTAAGCATCTGCATTATTAAATGTGTACCTTGGGTTCTCAAATAGCTTTATAACCCCATGGGATTCTTCTGCTACAAAATCATAGGAATTTGGAGGATGATGATCAGCAGGTTAACACAAACCCACTGTGCTCAGGGAAGTTCCCTGAAGTGGACCTAGTAAGCTTTTTGACAACTAAAGATTTGCCTGCAACAGTCCACACAGTTTAAACTGAAAATGCAACAGTGAAGCAGAACTTCCAAACCACTAGGCACATGGAGATACAGCAAAAATGGTCTTCACAAACGTGTAGTCCAAGCTAATGATTAAATGCAATAAATGGGTGATAAGCTCAGTCCACCACAGAACTGGGAGCACAACAGTGTTGCTCGATCAGTAACACTGGGAGTACATTAAATCTCCCAAGTTCTGCCTAATAGAAATTGCCCTATGCAGGACACGTCCTGCCACTCACGTGATATTCTGCAAGAGGACTGAAAGAATGAGAACAGTTTATGGCGCTACAATGATAAAACAGATCTCCAGGACATCTTTCAGCAGCGCAAGCAAAATAGTACTGCGACTGTTAGCGATCCTAGTGAAAATAAACAAACAGACCCCAGCAATCCTCAGATTGTACCGAGAGGCTCTGTGGGTGGTTTGCATAGCATTAAGGGTAACAAGGTTTCTTTTTCAAAGGAAATTTTGCCATTTAAAAAGAAGTGAAAGAAATATGCGTTACAACAAGTGGTCGTTCTAGGAGATGCATGAACTCAGTACTGACTTTATGGAAAAAGGCATCAATACCTCAGCTGCTCATCAATCACAAAGATCGCACCCTCTTGCTTTGTGCTGTTACAGTTGAGGAAAATACAAACGCCTTCCAAAGGGGTTCCTCTACTCAAAGCTTTTCACTCCTCAGGACATTCTTCAGCAGGCAAGTACTGAGCAGCGATACTGTGTGGAATGAGACAGACCTGCGCCAGAGCACATTTTGTGAGCGATACTGCAGAAGTTGTTTGAATACAATGTTCACAGGGAAGGCTGCAATAGGCCTGGAGACCTCTAAGAACAAAGCACTACCCAAAAAAAAAAAAAAAAAAAAAAAAAAAAAAAAAAAAAAAAAAAAAAAAAAAAGGCAAGAGGAAAAACAAACAAAGGGCCTGGACATTTTTCAGAGGAAACCAAGAATAACCCTTAAAAGGACTGCACGACTGCTGGCAAATCTGCAGTTGTGACGAGACCAATAAACTGATATTGTCTCAAGCCTAGGGGAATATGGAAAAAAAATTAATCAATATAATACTGTTGTGCTAGCAGTCCATATGCAACACAAAACATTACTCCTTTACAGAAACCAGTAAGCTCTTGCTAAAGATCCTGGAGGAATGCAGCTTCACAATTACAGAAATTGAATTCAAAAGGGAAAGTCACAAGTGCCACTTCTTAATGTTTTTGGCCTGGCCCAATGCAAATCAACTTCAGTAGATAGTTCAGCTGGTAGAGGTGGAATTGATCAATTCTGGGCATCCATTCCTTTTCATTTCCTTCTGAGGCTGGACTCAATGCTGTAGTCCTTTCTCAGTCAAAACTCCAATGTAGAGCCAGTTCTGCCTCTCACTGTGCAGAATTATGGGTCCAGTTCCTCATCCTCTCACACTGAAAGGCAGTCTGGATGCCGCTGCCAGGGGGAATGACGCCTGTTGTCACTAGAGGTAAAATTTAGTTTACACTCACCAATTTGATCTTTCAAATCCTTTCTTAATAGATGTCAGGTACAGTGTCACTCCAGTAATTTGATTAAGTAGTTGGTGCTCAATGATCAAAACAGCAAATTTGAAAGTTTATAAAATCCCATCTGAATACAAAAAGTTAAGTAAAACACTGTCATGAAAACATTTCTGATTACCATCCAAAAAAGCCTACCATTTATTATGAACCCTTTAAAATTGACAATGAGGGAATTCTTCACTGTGGTCTTGCCCTCACTTTCACCCTACACAGTAATGCTGTATGGAGGCAGAGTAAACACTATGTGCTGCATTTTCCTAAATAAAGCAAAGGAAAAAACCAGATCAATGTCTATTCTGCTGCCAGCAGATACGGAGTCAATTAAAAAACTAAAATATACAATAACTTAACTCTTTGCACAGAACTCCAAACATATCAATACTGTGAGCGTAAATTATTTTCTATAGAAGCATTGAAACTCCCTGAGTTGAAACACACTCTCAGTTTTCAAATTTTGAAGGTGAATTTGTTGTTCCAAAACCTGAAAGATCAGCAGGCAGCCCCCCGGCAGCTGTCAGCCAGGCACTGTAAGTTTTCTTCCTGGCCAGTTCTGCCAAGGATGTTCCCCAAGTTTATCTTTTCCCAGGTCACGTGCCAGGTATGGACACCTTGGAAGGTAGGAGGTGCAAAAGAGGCTGCAGCCTTTCTCTGGGCTCCTCATCATGGCACCCACAACACTCTTGCCTCCAACTTTGGGAGCACGGACACCAGACAGTGCTTACCCTCCTGCCAGGCAGATGCAAGTGGCCCCTGAGTTTCTGGAAGGGGAAAGAGATTACAGCTGTCTACCTGCCATGGAGTGGATGTCTCTCCTTCACCACAACCCCATCTCCAGCCCATCGCCCATGCAGGTAACAGGTCTGCATCACACAACCTGCAGCGTCCCACAAAGGGTAGCATCAGGTTACCCCCTAGCACGCAAGAAGGGTGCAGATTTACAGCTCCCCCAACCCCGGCTGCTTGCACAGAGCCTAGTCTGCAAAATCCCTCCTAGTGATTTGGTACAGCACACACAGCCAGAGGAGCTCCTACCCTGCCACAGTCAACAGCCTTCAGCACCAGCAGTCTTTGCTTACAGACACAAGACTGAAAATGGGTACACAAGAGAGGCTTCAAACAGCCATTAACCTTCATTGTTGTCTTGTTTTCTAGTTCCAGAGCTGCCTCAGAAACATTTACCTCATCTTTTCAGCCGGTACCAAACCAAAATCCTGTTATCAACTCCTGAGCATGGAAACATTTCTAAGGTGAATCCACCTCAAAAACTCAAAGCTGGAACTGAGCAGCAGCTCTCCCATGCTCTATGTGCTGTGTGGTGCCTTCCACTGTCAAGGTAATTCTGCAGGCCTGGCTGGGAGAGCCAATGTTGTGTATTTTTCTCTTCGGACAGGATTCCACATCCTCACATGATGCCATTACATGCTGCTGTAGCCAAGCAAAATTTTTGCTTGCAAATCTTGGCTTTTCCCTCCAACTTAGCCCTTACTTAGACAAACTCTCCTGATTTCAGTTTTTTAATTCCCATTAGCATCAGTGTTTTCCTGAGTAAAAATTTTTTAAAATGGGCAAAGTCCAGGAGACTTTGTTAGAACAGCTGCACAGCTAATGCCTTACAGCTCTATTTTCAAAATTCTTCAACAGTGTGACACAGTCTGAGAAGCTCACATGTATGAAAAATAACCTTGACATACTTTGCAGCATGAAGAAGGTAGCTAGAGTGTATAGCAAAGAAACTACCATTGCTGCAGAGGCCAGGCTGGTTGTAACTGTGACAGGGAGGATGCTCATCAAAGAGGTGGATCATTCCCACAGCTGCTTTCCAGTCACTTTATCTGGGCACACACTTCAACAGTTTGGGAGGCAGGGCAGATGCTATAGTTTCCTAATTCCTCCCAGTAAACTCACCCCAGAAACAGAGAGCAATGCTGCCAACACAGCTGGTACCCTGTTTGCATCATAGGCGCTCTTCCCCTCTGTCTTCAGGTTTATTTATTGGCTAGAAAAACACCTCCTTGCTAGTGGTATGCTGAGGTAGCCATGCTATTTCTCCAGCCCCATAAAATAATTCCTCCAACACTGTAGAACTTGATTTTTATGGTAACTTTTGTTCACCCAGCATCTGGTAAACATTGGCCTGGAATCCCTGGGCTGCAGTGGAAACAAAGAGCAACTCCGCCATACAAGGCCTACAGCAGTAGCCCAGCCACAAATGGACTAAAGCTGTAAATACCTCCAAATCAGATGTGCCGACCTCCCCCGAGCCATCACATTTCTGAGCACGCCACATGAATCAGGTCCAGGTAAAAGCTATTTACTGCCTTCATTTGCTACTGTGCACAGTAAGCCAGAAGCTTCCTGAACGGCGGGACAAACTCACGGCATTCAGGCTGTGGAGCAAAGAGCGGCTGGAGGGATGTGCTTGTGCTTGCTGACCCCCAGTCCAGGCTGTACCCCAAGCTCCTACCTGAGCTATACACAGTGTTTCTGCAAGCCCACCAGATCACAGATAAGCTCAGCCTGTATCCAGTACTCTCTTTCCTCCTTTGGGTTAAGTTTGTCAGAAAATTTCATCCACTTAAGAAGGTTTAAAATAAAAACCAAAGACTCAATACTCAAGCAGTGTGGCTGGCCGTTTCTCCCAGACATACATACAGTGAGCACGTTCCTCCCATGGGGCCTACCTACGTGAGGGACGGCTGCCAGGCAAAACCAGGCCTGAAGAAAACCAGACTTTAACGTAATTTAACGGAGTAGCAGTTTTGCATTCTTGGAGTGTTAAATAACCAGTAGAAATAATCATAAATTGATCAAGCTGCAGCTTTCTTTTTTCTTTTTATGTCCATATATATATCCAGACGTATCCATATATATGTATATATATAAAGCTTTATGCTCCCCTTGCAGTGTTGCTTACAGAGTAACAAGCAGTGGAGCTGGGGGAACAGGAGGACACCCCGGAGCTGACACATTGCTGCTGGTGGGATCGCACGCTGCAGATGGCTGCGAGGGACAGGTTTGGTGAGGATCCAGCCTTTGAGATGGGCTCCGATTTCTACAAGGTGGAGGCTGGATGAACAGCCCATAAAATAGCATTTTTAGTTCCTTCAAGTCAGAGAAATTTTAGCATTCACTTCCAAGTACTACCAGCCCTCGTTGCTGCTTTGTTTTCCTTATCTGTTCTTTTGGCAAATACTGTGCTGTCACAAAACTCTCACTTAACAGAGGACAAAAGCCCATTTCGATTCCATTCTGCATTTTCACACAACTACTGGATCAAACGTTTTTAAAGTACATCCATGCACCCATGAAACACACTTCTGATTGTTTCAGTGAAACTTTTAATCAGCTCAGAATACCTATAGATAAGGCTATCCCTACAGCCTACTACAAATCATTACTTGATCGGCAAAGTACTATTTCCAACTAATTATTATTTGATTACTTTCAACATTTGGGTTGCGATCTTCCAAGCAAGTGCCTGCTTCTAGTTGAATTGCTTACAGTAATTTAAACCCAAATTGTCTCTGAAAAGGAGTACGGGAAAAAATTTATTTGTCTTTGTGTCAAAATGGTCACAACATTTCCTTTGAGAAGGCTTCGCACCCCCATGCTCCATTATAGGAAACTGGTATTTGCCCGGGGGTGAGATAGGCAGGTTTTCGTGGCAGGCGCACACTTTCTCCTAGTCTTAAGTTAGTCTGCTCAAATTTAGTCAACAAAGTACATGTATCTACATTGCAGAAACAGTGGCACTTTCACAGCTAAAATCTCCAACCACTCTTCTCTCCCAGACCATGCTCCATTTCCCAGTGGCTCTCACATGTTGGAGCAGCAAACGTATGTGGTTCTTCCAGTCCAAGGCTGGGGACCACAGAAATTACCAGCCAGCCTGGACTGCAGTCGGTGCCGGTGCGGGTCACTCCTGTATCCTTGCTAACACCAGAGCGAGGGCTCAGTTAGCATGGAAAAGGAGAAACCCGCCTGACGCAGATGCATATAGAAACTGCGAAAAGGGTATTTATTAAGTCTGCAAAGTCAAAAACAAGGAAATGACAGAAATAAGGTTGCCTTTGCCTGCTCAACCTCTGTTTGACCTCTCTGAGTGTGTACATTATGACACAGTCTAATTACAGGATAACATGCTATTTTTCCATAGGACCTGCTCATAGGATGGTCTGGCTCCAGGAGCCTAGGGAGGCAAACCGTTGTCCACAGAAGCTTTTTTGTTGAAGAAGTGATAAAATGCACAGTGAACAAAGCAACAAGTTTCATGAAGACAGAGGCTGGTCTTAGTTTTGAACAGATGGCTAGCCTACAGTCTATCAAGCACATGCCATAGAGTTAAACACTGTAGTAAAGTGTTTAACGACACAAATTCCCAAAATACAGATTTTAGCTGTTTCAGCCTAGGTATCCTTATTAATTTATTTTATTTCTTTAATGCATTTATTCTACAAAACAATCCTGAGCTACCAGCTTGCACCTTTAAATAACAGTAAAAACACCCCTTTTGGAGACATTGGGGAAAAACACTCATCTTAGTGAAGCATTCAAATAAAAATCTGCTAAAAATCACAGAAACACATGGCAAATTAATCATTCCATCTCCAGATTAGGGTCTTCACAGCATGCTGCAAGTACAACCTTGGCCATGTGGAGAATAAAGAGGAAGGGACAATATATTGAGTAGCTGCTAACCAGTAACTAGTGCTGCCGCTAACAGTTGCTGTCAGCTCCCTGTGGTACCTTGGCACCGCAGTGATTGTTCACACAGCACAGAACAGTCAGGTAGCTATCACAGAACGGTACCTCTGCCGGCCTTGTGGGCTTTAGGGATGCAACAGCTGAAGAGTTTGGGTGGGCACACTGGGAAATTCTCCCCACTAAAGGTTAAAAATATAAAATGAAATCTGAAGGTTTTTCAGCTGTGCAGGCAAAGGCTTTCAAAGCTTCTCCATTGGACCTGGACTCCCAACTGCCCTCTGTAAATATAAGCATCCTAATCCTGCAGAAAATACACATGTCTATTTAAAGGAGCAGTTCTCTTACATTTTCTGCGGCTTACCTTAGCCAGGACGCACACCTGAAGAGACGGGCAGGAGGATGCTGCAGGGCTCCTTCAGCCCACCACCACCCTGAGACACACGGACAAGCTACACACAGCTTAGATGCGGCCTTGTGGAGTTACAACCACTTAAAATGACAGCCCAAAAAGTGGCAACCTAAGGCACTCCAGTGTGATTCATAGACCTTACTAAATTAAAGTGAGCCATCTCCTGTCCCCGTCCCCGATACTGCGCAGCCCTGCTTTCCAGGGCCCCCTGCGCTCTATCACCTCGGCTTGCTGCTTCACCCCAGCTATTAAAGCTTCCTCTTACGTGCATACCCTGAAGGGTTTCAGGAGGTGTAAATCTTGGTTTGGAGGTTTGTTTGTTTACTTGTTTTTAGATTGGAAACTGCCAAAATTCGGGAACTGTTTTCTAATTTTAACATTTTATTTTCAACGGGGGAAAAGCAAATCCCCACAATACAAGTAATTGCCATTCAATCTATACACTGGGTTAGATTTCCCAGTCGGTTTCTCATCTTCCAGGGCTGAAAGGAAAGATTTCCTTTGGGAGCTGCAAATGAGCCCTCCATTATGTGAATGCAGTGCATGCACATTCATAGTATTACAAGTCTGAGTTTACTTGAATGACTTCGGCAGGGCTATCATGAATCTATATTAAGCTATTCCCCAATATTTATTGTCAACAGCACTGAGATTAGAAGATGCCTGCCTCCTGTTTCAAAACTTAATGGCCCATTGACCGCACTTCCTCCGAAGCACAAACTCTATGTCCCATGACACTAAATCTGTGCCATGCTAATGAAAAGCCCTCTTTATTTCAGGCCAGTATCCAGAATGGAAATGATTTAGGTCACAGTCACTGCGTATTTTAACTCACTAACTGACTATTTCTTTAGTAATTAGAGATGAGGTCCATGGCAATGCCAAGTAGTATGCTGACCTAAACATGCCTATCTATTCTGGATAGTCTCCTGGAGATTTTTATTTAACACATTTCAAATTAGAGCTGAGGTGGGAATGAAAAATGCTTTGGCGCAAGTGAGGGACACAGATGAGTGCATTTTCCACTTTTTTTTTCGGTCCTTAACACAGCAGTATTTTATTTCATGTTAAAGACACCCAGATGAGAGACGACAACAGTGACAAGCATGGATTCAAACAGGGTCCTGCTTAGCACTACAAAAGAAGAATGATTTCCCCTCACCTCCGCTGAGCAGAACCCTTTGGGCTTGTTCTGCAGGGTGACTCGGGGAACGTTACACCCAGAGGTTAGCAATAGCTTTCCTCCTGTTTTTATGTTTGTTATTTTTCTAACCTCTTCAATCTCACTTTGCCAAAGCAGAGGAAATGAGGTAAATTGGTCCTAACACAGGCCAGGAATTGCTGTCCCACTACTAACATGGGCTTTAAAGGTACTGTGGGAGTGGAACAGTAAATCTCTGGAGCACAAATTTCTTGTGATAACACTAAATTTACCCAGTGTTTATTGCTAAGATACGAAGTGTTATGGCAACACGAAGGAAAACAAGTTATAAGGTTTTCCTTTAAGGCATAAAGAACCACAAAATTCCGCATACTGCTGGCTACATTTAAGCAAAGACATGGTGATGTTTCAATAATGTAACTATGCACTCATATGCTCTTTTTCACTCCTCTGACAATGCTCCTCTGACATCAGACTTCGGTTTTCATTGCTCATCAAGCAGATACATAAGCCTACTATACGGACTAGGATACTCTGTAGATTTGCTTCGGATAGTTATTTGCTTTAGCATTCCATCTTTACCTTGAAACAGACCCGGAGGAGCACCACACTGTATGGGTGGTATGATGGCAGGTGTAGTACAAAAGAGTTTGGAAGTGTAACTACAACATTCTTCCGCAAGTCAACGAGAAACAAGTACTAAACTCAATGTAATATGGCTACCCTCTCAAGCATCTTAAATGAATATGAGGATGAGACTAATAATGCAAAGGCTAGCATTTCCAAAAACATAACCTATTAGAAAGTTACTAATTGCATAGATAGATATACATACACCCACACACAACAACAACCCCACACATACAATATTTTTCAAACCAAGATCAATGTTCTTCTATTTGATTTGAAAGTATCACCTTGTTTCCACTATGGATGCATAAACCAATCCTTCCAGTCTATGCCTC
This sequence comes from Burhinus oedicnemus, assembly GCA_008921705.1. Classification (NCBI taxonomy): domain Eukaryota; kingdom Metazoa; phylum Chordata; class Aves; order Charadriiformes; family Burhinidae; genus Burhinus; species Burhinus oedicnemus. Next base: position 640,903 of record VFFE01007168.1, on the reverse strand, counting down.
TATCCTATTTTTGATAAGGTGTTTCTACTGTGTATCTTAGGTTAAGTATTAACTTACATGAGAAACAGATGTTTCCCCTTTGCAAGGAAAAGCATCTTTTCAAAGGTCATTGGTGGGAGAGAAGGACTTCCACAATTAACAAAAGGCAGGGGCAGCTGCCACTGTCCCTTCTGCTTTTAAGGTCTTTTTCACATGGCTTTTACTCTACTAACAGTTTTAAACAAGTTTCATCCCACTATCTGTAGAAGGTATTTTCTATACTTCCACTGCATTGAGATTCATTCATTGGGCCATTCCTAAAACCGCAAAGACCATTTTGTTGAACAAATCCAGTCCCTGTGTTCAGTCCCAAACATAACTCAAAATGCTTCAATGGTGCCTCCCCTCCTTTAGATGTTTTTAATATTGGATAGGGAGATTTGCAGGATGTAAGCTTTACAGTCTGTGAAGTTTTCACATCTCCAGGTGGAATTGCTTAACAGTTACAAAAAAAGAAAACTTTAAAAAAAGCGAGAGAGAGAGAGAAGAATTGAACCTGCTGGTCCACAAAAGAGAAGTTAATAAAACATAAAGAATTGTGAAATGAGTAAAGTTATCCTCACTGGTTAAACTCAATGGAATTAATGATCTGAGTTTCAGTGATACCTAAAGGCTGTACTGTATTACTGTGTATACTGAATAAACAGTCCCTGTCCCCTCACAGTATTGCGCTCTCTTCAGGAGGCTAATGAAGAACATTGATAAATAATAATGCATAACTATGAGTATGTGCAGAGCTAAACAGCATGTACAGACCAACAGGCAAAGTAGAGAATAGTGCAGACCAAAATTAGACATCAGCATCCACAGTATTAAGAGAATTTCATGTGGAATCCTTGATATCAGCACACGAATAAATCAGGTTCAAGGAAAAGCCAGATCTAAACTGAGATTCTCAACCTGGATTTGTTAACTTCAGTGTGTGACTACAGGCAGGCAGTAACATTGGAATTCTTTACACTGCCCGCTATGGGAATATTACATCTTTGAACAAAGAGATCGAGAATCTGTGAATGGAGAACTCTCTCTTACTCCTTGCTAACCGCCTGTTCCCCGGTGATATTATCTGATCTCACAGAACGCCTCAGACCTGTTCCTGGAAGACTTCATACATGCAAGGTGGCACAGCCCCAGCATCAGAAGGACTTAGATCAACACCTGCTCTCGCTTAAGATTACCAGATTTTTTCCCAAAGCACAAGATCTTCCCAAGATTCACTGCCTCCTGCACACGCCAGCTCTGATCGTCTGTGGCCCTGTGCTGAGGAGAGGGAAAAGCATCCCCAGCCCAGTGGATGTGGCCCATGCCTACCCTGCCAACACCCACTTCACCTCCCAGCACGGAGGCAGAAGCACACCAGGGAAGGGCAGAGCGATGCCAAACCACAGGGTGGGGCAAGGAGAGTGTCTGCACGAATTCTGCGGCACCATGAGAGATAGCATCAGTGACTAATAATTTCAGTATCACGCACATTTGGAATTATCAGCAAGTCACCCGTTGGGAGTGCACAAACAACACTGCACAGCATTGCGCTGACTTGGGCTGGTCCTGAGTCTTTTTTACACTTTAAATAAACAGAATCAAAGTCCAAGAGTTGAAACTCTATTTCAGCTCTTATAAACTGCCAGTTTCTGAAATTACACAAGCAAACAATACTAAAATAAATAAAACCTAAAAGCGAACACTTTCTAAGAGCCCATACCATTGTTAATGTCAGTACCAGAGAGCGTTTGTCTTTTGTAAAGTTATATGAAGTCTTGGTTTGGCTGAACTCACATTGTCTGGTCATTTCTACCTTCCCTAGTGAGAATATGAATGGTTTCTATTTAGAGGAGATTACAGGTAGCCATAAATTATCACCTAAGTGTGGGCTGCCTTGCTAGCGTGAGCACCTTGCCAGATCTTCACATCACTAGATGGCTGATGCTTTGGCAGTAAAACCTGCCAAGTCGTGGTCCACGTAAACTCAGTTTTTGACATGTGTTATGTTGATCATAGGGAACCATTAGGGAGACCTAGTTAGGGAAGAATGAAGCATTTTTTTCCCATCTATCATAGGGTTTTTTCAGATGACTGCATTCCTGCATGACTACCTCATTTTTTTTTTTTAACAATCCTCACTGCCCTTCCCTAAAATATCAGCTATGACCAGGCAGCTCAGATTGTCCATATTATCACCTGCTAGACACAGGATATAGAACGAGCTTAATTATGACCTGCACATTATTGTTAATTGTGGAGCTTTGCCTTTCAGGCACAAAAAGATATTAATTACTACATTTAAGTTTCTTACTCAAAGAAGTGAGTTGACATAAAATACTGCCATGAGTGGAGATGCACGCAAAAGCCTTTTCCAAAGTATACATTCACTTAATGGTCTTGGTATAAAGCTACTTATATGTAATGCATGTGATATACATTAACACACTAATCTTTTGTAGTGTATTAAGGAAAGGATTTTAAAGGCATAGTTTAATTAAGCTTCTTAACACTCCTTTGTGAGGATAAAATAATCATCCCTGTTTTGCAGGCAAGTGTTAAAAAGTTAATTAAATTACAAGACCCAGACGGTGACTTAAAGGCACAGTCAGGAAAAGAGGTCGAAAGACTCAGTTCCAGTCCCAGTTGACAGGAAACTCTCCCCAATGGATGTACTAGCTCAAGTCAAATTTCATATGACTTCAGATGACTGCAAACCTCATATTTTAATGAAGAGATGACTTGAACTGTGATAGATGTTGCTTTTCTATAGAAAACATAAAACATTTTGGGTATTGCAAAATGGTAACAATGATAAAAGAATATTTTGTTTTCCAAACCTCAAAAAATCAGGGAAAAACCCCAACATTAAAATGATAAACTTTAAACAAAACTACAAGACCTGATAAAAGGCAATACAATAATTGATTTGTTTGGATTCTGAAGCTTCTGAAGAGCTCTGCCCTTTTTGTGTCCTTTTTCAAGTCCAAACCAATGAGAAATGAATGAATAATTATTACTGTATGTGAAGACGCTGTTTGAAAGGAAGAGTGAGCTGGAGGGCAATCATTAAAATGATCCAGGTAGAAGGTCCACTGATTTACATAGAAATGATTTGTTATTATTGTATTAATGATATCATTTCTTTATCAAGTCACGATATAAACCAAGTCAAGTGTTTGGCAGGTGACTAAAGAAAAGCTGGTAACCAAGTTAAAGTATACTGTTTCATTCTTCTAGAAGAAAGCTTGTATATTCAGTTTATTGCACAATCGCTAGTTCGATTGGGCTAATTAAGTCAATTATGTAAAAAAATTCTTGCTTGCCAGGGTAGGCAAGACTTGAGGAACAGTGGTACGTACACACACACCTCTGCAGCTATGTGTCTCAACTCACTCGGTCTCTCTCGCTCTCAGTTATCCTTGAGCAGTTTATGAGCAAGAAAATACGTTTGTTCTGAACGATCATCATTTAGCAGTTCTTAGGCCAGGACTCCCAATGCTGCTGCTCGTCCGAACACTGGCTTGAGTTAACCTAGTGGCAGATCCAGTTAGGGACAAACACGCCTGCTACGGAGATAGGAGCAGTTCATTTCAAATGTGATTTTCAAGCTACATTGACTCAAAAATATTTTCAGGATCAGAAACATTAAAACCCGAGGAAAAGTCCATCTGCTCTGTGTTTTCCAAGGATAAGTACACGCTGAAGCATAGCAACATATCTCAGCATAAAGGCCCTCCACACAAAAAGGATCCGGCAGCCAAATTCCAACCTCTACCACACTATTAATAATAGTTATTATTATTTGAGCTTCCCTAGCTATCCTGGGTGGTTCTCGGAAAACAATGGCACAGTCTGTGCCTTGAAATGGTAATCTTCCATGGAGACATGATACAACAAGCCAGAGGAGCAAAAATGAAAGAGGTGGGTGGGGACTGGGGAAGGCAGGACAACGGTCACAGTAATAGGATCACTCCTTATATCCTGTAACTATCTTGATGCTCCCATTAAGTGATTTAATTAACGACTTAGATATATTTCCAGGAAGGACTGAAAAGAGTATAGAGAAGAAGGGTGTGGCAGAAATGCTTAGAAGAAATAAGCAGGAAGGCAGACGAGTGAAAGTAAAACCAGTAGTTCGTGAACACTGGAATTAGAGAAACTTCAATGGATTTTGCTTTATGACACAGCCTGTGGTCGAGACATTACAATGCCTCACCCACATGTGGATTCTTGGGTGTCTAGAAAGGTGTGAGACCACGTCATAGCCAAAATATTTACGGTGTCACCCTCATCAGCGCAGCTTCTTTGTATCACAAAACTTGGAGGGACTTAAACTCTCTTTGGTCTCTGACATCACTGAACTCAAAATAACTTGCAAAAATGGAGCAGATAAAAATGAAAACATAGTGGCCCTTATTACAGATCATCTTTCTGTTCCATTTAAAGAGCAGCCTTTGCCTTTAAGCTCTCAGGACAGCTGAGGAAGACAGTAAGTTTTATTTAATGGAAGGGTAAATGGCTTCTTGTTTTTCTTGAAAATTTTTGATTTAAAAAGAAAATCTATCAAGCTTTCATTTGCAAAACCAAATTTTAGCACAAACAAAAAATGACTGTGAAAAAACCTGTTTGGGCTGAAAAGGCACTTCTTGTAACTAACAAGGTTTGCCTGACTTGGTTGTTATTCTCTACCAGCACCTGCTGCCCTTCACTGAAGAAAACCTCATGTCCCACCTTCCCCTGCGAACAGGATTCCCCACGTGCAGATAGATGGAGATGCGAGCAGGAAACAGAGCTTGTGCACCACCACAGCAGCATGTGACAGAGTCATGGTAGCAAAAGGGGAGGTTTCCGCTGCACGTGCTTGTCCTGCAGAAGCTGGGACATACGCAATGGCTCTCGCCCCTTCACCCAGGACCAGGTTGTGCAGCACTCCTTGGTCCCTTCCAGCAGGCAGACCTCATTTCGGTCAGTGCTAGAGAGGCTGACCTGCACAACGGACAAACGCAGACCTCCAAATCACCACGCGTGCCCCCACCCTGAACTTGTGCACTGCTTATACGCTATTTCACTGAATAAGCAAAGTGATTTCAGGAACGAGGAAGCTTTCTTCTGGCTCGGCCTGTCTGTTTGTTGGCCTTGTATACTCCCCAGGTGCAGAGGTGAGCATGAGGTAATCTCACCTAGTGAATATGAGGTTTAGTCTGTAGGAAACCAGCGGAATTTATGTAATTCTGGCATGCAGTGCCTTTCTTCTCTGTAAATTTAGCAGTGAGTAGCATGCTCAGCTCCAGAACAGTGTGTGCACTATATTCCATGCGGATTCTCCTAACCTTACTGCGCTAGAGGAAGAGCCTCAGTCGGAGGAAAGGGGCTATGAACTTGAGCATCAAGTACTCCTCACGTCCTCCTCAGCACTCCAGTACTCCAATCTGAGTTGGAATACCTGATTCATGCTCAAAAAAGGGATTTGAACTGAAACAATGTTTATTTGCAGCCAGAATCTAAACTCTTGTTTTAGAGGTACATTTCCCAGATGATGCTAAAAGTACAGCGTTTATTCTGGCTTTGAGGAGAATTGGAAAAGGATGAGGAAGAATCACTTAGGCTATCAGCCACAGGCTCAAGGGAGAAGAAGAGGGAGGGAAAGACCAATCTCTTTTCTTTTATACTTTTTAATTCTCCTGAGTAATTCAAAGCTTTTGAGGCAGCAGCTGAATTAACGCTGTGTCTTCAGGCTAAGCACAGCTCATATACAAGTGACAATAGTCCAACGGCTAAAAACTCCTCTGAGACGGAGAAGACTTCCTTCTGAATGGCATTTTTTTCAGGTCTCATTCACAGCCTGCAAAAAATGCTTGAGTGGGTAGAGCTCTGCCTGCAACGGGGTTGCTCTCACGCTGGTGTGTTTATCTAACTCCCACCGAGGCTAAGGGACTCCTCTGCCTCGCAACAAACCATAACCACCCTGAGCTCTCTGCGTACGCAGGAGCTCTCTGACTCACCCCATGCACGTGACATTAAGAGAGCTCTGCAATCCGCAGATCCAAAGCACCCTCAGGTATAGATCCTGCAGCCCAGCTGAGACATCCTGTAGCAGCCATCGAGCAGAAGCAGCATGGCTTTTCTACTGGCTGTGGCAGAAGGAAACAAAATCACAGCAAGCACACGGACATTGAGAGGATGACAATATGCAGAAAGAAATGTCATTATTCCCCCTACTCATCGCTCATGAAACTCCCAACACTGGCCAGATTTGGGCCCTCCGGCATATAATACTGATATATTTACACATCAACAAACTGTAAAGAGTCTAGCAGAGGGCCACTAAGATGGTTAGGGCTGACAAGGAGAAGCTGAGGGCTTGTTCAGCCCGAGGAAAAGAAGGATGAGATGACACCATACTGCACTCCCCCTGCCTGAGGGGCTGAGAGATGATGGAACCAGACTGTTCTCAGAGGTGCTCAGCAAAAGGACAACAGGCAACAGGCATGGCATGGGAAATCCTGCCTGGACATAAGGAAAAAGTTCCTTACAACGACAGTGGCTCAGCGCTGGAACAGGGACCAGGGAGGTTATAAAATAATCTCCAACTTTAGCTTTTCAAAACTCCATTAGTAATACCCTGCACGACTTCATCTAGCTTGGAAGTTAGCTCTGAGCAGATGCTTCAACTCGAGGCCCACAGAGATCTTTCCAAACTCAGTTTTTCTACGAGTTTATGATCACTGAGCCTTTCTGAGCCATTATTAAACACACGGCTGCACCTTGAGGCTGCTTTAATTTATGCTTTAATTTACTTCAGTGGAAAAAATGCCTCTGTCTCCTGATGAAATGCTTCCCTTTGCGACTTACGCTCACATGCAGAAGACAGGATTTCTTCAAAGCTGTCCCGAAATCACAGACCTGCCAGAGAAGAAAATGACCCTGGATCCGACTTCTGTGTGAAACTCACTCGCATATGTTTCTCCACCATCATTTCCTCACACAGCCATGCAGAACCAAGCAGAAAAGTCTAGTCTTTCTGAGGCCAGGAAAAAAGGGAGTAAAGCAGCTTTATCCACAACTAGCATTTTACACGCTGACACCAGAGGTACATTAGCACAGATTTCTTTTTTTTTCCCTACAGAATATATCCACATTAGTGCTTCCCACACAACAGTAACAGAAGGTTGCAGTCCTATTTGGAATTAAGATGCCATGATAACAACTACAGCAAAAGCTGCCATCTCTTCCATGCAAAGGGTTGAGGATTTGGGGGAGGGTTTTGCATGTTTGTTTGTGTTTCCAGGGTTTTTTTATTGCAAAATGCTTCTGTAGATACAGGTCCTTTACCAAGTTTAAAGTTTGACTTCCACTTTGACTCCTAACTCTCTGCCTTGGAAATCAGCAGAGGCCTTCCAATGAATCAAAGGCTTGAACTTAAAAGAACAAAACATATTGTTTTAAAGGTAAATACATTTCACAGCTTATTAGAGTTACTCATCCTTGCACTCTCAGACAATGAGTTTTAAAAGTTTTTAAAAGTCATTGAGCCATTGGTCCTGTCACTACATTATTTAAATGTATTAGGTTTCTCATATGGCTGTATGGTCCCCTGTGCTATGGCACATGCACTGTGTAAGAAGCTGTGACCTTCTGCATGCGAGTGTTTCTGGGTTCTTTATTTTGTTTTAACAATGAGAAACATTTCATATGAATACAAGACTTTATTGTAAAACAGTTTGTATTTCCCCAGTGTCTTTTTCTGTCAACAGAGGACTTTACTGGCAAGTAATGAGTTTGCACTAAGCAGGCAAACACAAATAAATGAAACCTATGTGGATAACTGTGTGTGTGTATGTATTGTATCTCCAAGGATTTAAAAAAAAAAAAACAAAAAACAAAAAACAAAGGAGCACAAGAAACCTAGCCCTTTTAGGAAACAACAGCCATTTATGAAATGTTTTTGCCACTTACATTTCCAGAGAAAAATGAACCCCCATCCCATATGGCCTAGGTTTATATTCAGTCATTATATACCCAATCATGTATATGGTGACCTATCAAAAGCATATAAACTAAATAATTTTGCATTATAATTTTTAATATTCACTTTTCTTAATACAGCATTTGGATTTTTGCCTCTTCTAGCACTTTCTAAATTTGTCCCTAACTTGTTCCGATGGGCCCAAAGTCTTAGTGAAATACCTGGTGGCAGTTAGAAGAACAGTTCACAAAGACTGCAAGTAACAAAAGCGTTTGAATAACCAGAGCTGTGTCACATGCCTAACCTTTTCCTAGCTGTATTTAGGATAAAGGATATTTGGTTTGCAGAGGTGCAGTCTAGCTGATATAACTGACCTTCTCGAGAATATATGAACAGTATCCAGAATGTACTAAATATTCAGAATGTTTGCCACAGGATTATCTCTGAGAACCGAGAATTTATGTGCATTGCAAAAGCAGCAAGTCCGCGCATGTCCGCAGTTCCTTTCAGACACAGACAGCTGGACTGGACAGACATCTGGTCAGGCCAGGGACAACCATTCGCATGTTCGTTTGCTCACTTTATCTTCAAATACTACGGCGTTACAATTTCTCCGCAGTGCTTTTCACTCATTGATCAGCATACCAGTCATTTTGCTCCAGTCACGCTCCCTTCAATAGGGAGCCAAACAAAGAGCTGGAACAGCTGTGCTGGTGTAAAGGTCAGCCGACAACCCGGAAAAACTGAAGGGTGGCGCCATTTTGGAAGGCAAAGCTCCAGCCTGCAAGGACAACCAGGGAACCAAGGGCAGGCTCCAGTTACTCTCTCTAGCAAAGGAAATCACAGGTATCACCAAGGTTTAGCTTGTTCAGCTAGAGAAAGAGAGACTGTTAGCCCCCGCAGCACGGGCTGCTCCTGCATGGGTGCAGGTGGGTGCCTGTCCCCACGCAGGACTCTAACCTGGGCAGTGAGGGGGCAGCTCCCCGCTCCACACCGGGCTGTGCGGAGGGGCTGGGAGAGACCCCCTCCCCATCGACCCTGTGGCAAAAGCAGCAAGGCAGATTTTTATTTCTTGCATCTCCCTTTGAACTACCTCACAACCATTGCAGTAAGTTTGCATATTGCGGACATTCCCAAAGGGATTAGAAATACTCACTCTGCCCCTTGCAGAGGGGAACAGCCTGGAAGCAGGTTTGGAGCTGCCGGGAGCTCCTGAGCCTGACCTTTCAGCTGCTGCAGCGCTGCAATTTTCAAGGCCATTGAAGAGACTTAGCTGCGTATGTCCCACTGATTTCAATGGAGACTAAGGGTTAAATTTCTCCAAAAGTTTAAAAATCCTAGCATAGACTTAGGACTGGCTTCACCACCACTGCGCTGGAACTTGGCAACGGTTTAAGAGGACACATCAACACTAAACAACAGTTTGGAACAGGAAGAGAAAATGAATATCTAATCCGATTGAAACTCCAGAGGAAATATCACGCAGGCTGACTGGAATGGACCCAGGAGTCTCACACTAACAGCTCCGGTCTTACGAAAAGTTCTTCTCTGCTCGGGGTCTCTCACTACCAGTCACCAATACCGCACGTCAGCATCTGGAAGCAGCACAGCATTTTTAGGAGCCAGAACCTCAGTCTTACAGCACAACTAAAAGGATCAGTCATGTATCTTTTAAAATCAAAACCGTTAATACGTTCGATCAGGGATGTTTGGGAGGAGATGGAGGTTCAAACTCATTTTTTGTTTCTCTCATAGAGAATGTCTGAAGCAAAAATCTTCCAAAACATAAATGATTCCTACTTAGGATACGAGGAGTGGGAGCATTGCCTTGTTGCTTCAACAGGAAAAATAAGTATCTAAAGTCTTTCCACCCAAAAGTCCCAGAAGGCTCCAAATTTCCCAGTTATCTAGGAAAAACCATTTACACAAATGCTGTTTCCCAACACACAAGCTATAAATTGCCTCCAACTTCTGTGCAAGGACATCCCAAGAACTGAAACACCAGAAAACTGGGAAGCCAGCCAAAATCTTAAAGAGCAGTTGATCACGGTTCCCACACCAAAGCTGTTACATATGAAGTCTGTGGTGTCTCGGCGTTCTTCCTGAAGGCTGTTCTCATGCAGATACAGTAGAATGTGAAGAAACCTGTCTCTCCTAGCCTGTGCCCATGGAAAAAAATGCTAATATACTGAAGCAGGGAGAAGCTCCCACATAGAAGAAACTGCACCGGTGAATGGCTGCACACACAGACTTCAGACGTTCGTCTTGGCAAAGTTACCGATGCAGAGAGTAGATTCTTTTGGGGAAAGAAGTCAGCTTTTGAACTTCCCATGATTCATTTCTTAGCATGGCTGCCTCCTAGATCTTTATGGGCCAATTTTATCAGTCCTGTCCTGACTTTTACTTCTACAAGCTGCCAGCTGCAGAGGCACTTCAGCCTGGCCTAAGTCCAAGTTAGTGATTTCGTGTTTATTTATTTTTTAATAGTCTGGCTAGTTTTTAGCTGGATCAGTTTTCTGATCCAGGTCACTGACATGAAGACTAGTGCTGGAGCAAGGGAGGCAGCAGGAACAAATATCTGGGGCTAGAAAAGAGTGGGATGGGATTTCCCTTTTGCTGACAGCTGACACTTATTTCAGGATGAAGTGACCACGTAACAGCTTCCTCGCTTTGGTGAACACCTTCTCGACACACCACCACAAACTGCATCTATTCCATTGCTTGTGAAACCGCCCTAGTTTCGCTGTATCTGGGAAACATCTCCCATGCAGCTTCAAAATGGCTGTTGAACGCATCTACCTGAGCACATTCCCGCAGCACCCAACACACGTGCTGGCTACCAGTTGGTCTGCAGTCTCAAGACACGAGATGGACCCTGTCCAGGTATTGATATTCTCCTCAGTGCACTATGTGATCTTTGAGTTTTCATGGAGGTACCAGTGGGAGAGAGGGAGCAGAAGTGTATTTTACACCCTGGGCATTTTACTGCTTTTCCAAAGCAATATGTCTTCTTAAGAAATAGAAGATTTCAAATGAGAAATGGCCTAACATAGGAAATTCAGGGATTCAAAAGAAAATAACTGTTAGTGTTCAGGAGTGCGTGGTTCTACAGCTTTTGTTTATTCACTTAAGAAATAGAATATGCGTATATTCCCTTTTCCCAAATTCCCATTGGTCCCCTCTGCTACGTCAGCTCATGCCACACTTCAAAAAATTCCATTTAAATCTCATAAATTGTTTTTCAGGACGAGGTAGGGAATAAAGCCTTGGCAGAGTTCAGACACGGGCAGGTTCGGCGACGCTGCCACTTGCTGCCAGACGGCTCCCCCTCGTGCCTTTCCCACGCACATGATCCCTGCCCAGGAGGTGAGACTGCCTCACACGCAGCCCTACGCACACGCTGTGTGGGCACTCATACAGCGTTCAAAGTCTCTGATGTACCAGGATGACATTTAACGAAGCACATTTAAATCTCAGCTCCTTATTAAAATGTATTTCATAACTTAAATTATATTAAGCGTGGTTTTACCAAGCTGATCCGGTCCAGGTGAGGTCTTGTATGGCAGTGTTTTTGTTTTACTGGACACACTAAATGCTTCCTCACGTGAAAGAATGAAAACAAGTGTCAAAATATTAATGGCCACTGCCTAAGGAAGCAGAAGTTTTTGTGCTGGCGGTTCTTGGGTAAGCACGGTTAGGTAGTGCCATGAAGTATTAACTCTGTCAGTCCAGCTGGGCAGCCTTCTCCTGTGACAAATGCAAACATCACCCTTTACTTATTTCTGCATCTTCTTCTGTGTCTAAATAGCTAACCAATGGGAAAGTGTTCGTCCTCAAGATTTCATGGGTCCATGAATGCAAAAATAAATGAAAAAAATCAAAGGGAATAGGTGTATGTTTAATCTGGATATCCCTTTTGTGAAGCTATTTGTGCGTAACACTGCAACAATTTCATACTCAGATTAGACATTGCACTTCTTTCCACAGAAAATCCCTGAAAAAGTGGTCTGTTTTAAACCAGGGATCTATGCAGCTTTCTGAACAGAAAAAGCTGGCCCAAGTCACGTTTGGATTATTCCAAGAATGACCTATCCCAGCAGGGCTTCACTAAGCTTAGCTGGGCACTTTCTATCTAAATCCCACTGTCAATGTCCAGAAAAAGATGTGCACTTAATAAACCTTCTTTATACTAAGGATTCAAAACTTGGGACTTCACTTTCCTCCTCTACATGCATTGATCATTTTGACCCACAGGGCGATTTTTATGCAGCTTGACTGTCTTCGGGTGCAATGGAGCACACACTTTTCAATACTCTTGACAAAGCCAAAGCCATTTTTTGCATAACCCACTTTCTTCTCAAGTCACAAATCCTACTTGGAAACACTGTGAATTGGACACACACTAATTAACAGCCACACAACAATTTGAATGAAAAACACACCTGAAGATCTGCAAAACTGAAACATCTGAAATGAAATGCAAAAAGACCAGTCTCGGAAAGACTCTCAATCCTTAGATCCAGTTTTATTCCCAAAATCTGCCATAGGCTTTGGAAAACAGTTGTAATAGGGAAGAAATAAGGCTATTGCAGCCTAATTCACTTTTTAAGCATTGTCATTGGTATTATTTCATCATGTTACGTAGAGGATTTAACTTCTCCCTAGGTCTCTATCAGCACTTAATTCAAGTAATGACAAATCTGATTTGTCAGAAGAAAAAGTTGTGTGTATCTTAACCCCAGAAGTATGTCTTAGGACTGAAGAACATCTACTACCAAGCTTATAGGTCTCTGTAAAAACTGAATACGTTGCACATGGCTTTTTCGTTCCCACTGTATATAGCCTATCTAGCCTGAAATGGGCTCAGTGGGATTTGTGATGAAATCCTGACTCTCCGAAGGGAGAAAGACTTCCGTCAGGGACTTCAGGGGAGCTGTATTTCACTTCTGGAATTTACGTTGTCTTTCAGTACGTACGCATGGCACTTACAATACACTCACACGCAATCTACCTATCCAGCTGTCAACAGCAATGTTTTTAAAAGGGTTTTGTTGTAATTAGTATTTTACATACATTTTTTCACCACTTATACAGAATTCTTCATTTTACGCACCACTTTGGTAGATTTAGCAGAAGCAAACCAGTGCAAGTGATTTGGTTATGTTATAGCTGCCCTTATTGCAACTGATTTGGGAATTTATTTGCCATTGCACGGAGGCGCCAGGAGGTGCTGACTGCATCCTATGTATCTTAACATGGTGCTGTACCCATGGGAAATTCAGAGTTTAAGGAACACAGACTCATCCTCTGCACCAGTGACCAGCCCACAGCCTGTAAACACATGCTGCCCAGCAAGAGAGTCGTGCCTGCTGCCCACTGCTTTTCTGAGATCAGTCTGCTAGTTTGTCTTCTACGTATGCTCAAACAATGCAGGACAGAGTCCCAGAGGAATGTCATACAGCCAAAATACTCTGTAACCTTGCTCACAAAAAGTGCAACTGCAATTTAAAGAAAAGGCTCCTGCACAGTTCAGGAGAAAATCCAGATTATGCTAAGGAAAGATCTAAAAACACATGGGACTCCTCAGGATAGTACCGACAGCAAGCATGTTTTACCCCCAGAACATGCACAGGGACTTAAAAGTGAATCTAATGGGAAAGGCAAAACACTTTTTTCCATTAAATCTTCCAAGGGGATCTAACTTTTCAATTTTTAACCTCACTTAAATTGCTCAACTGCTGCAGAGAGAAATTAGCCCCTTTGCTATGCTTTGGACACCAGCGTCAAAGTGTGAATTTGACTTCCTGGATCAAAACAGAACAGTGTCACCAACCATGCTCAGTCCTAGAGTGTTCATCAAGGATCGTTAAGTGGAGTATATTTCCTCTTTCTGCACTCTTCAGTAATTCCTGTAGTGGATGTTTGTTTTCCCAGTGAGGTGGAGAATTTTCTCAGCAGAAAAGAGAGTTTTTCTCACAGGGAAAAACACCAAGAGATTAAGCGCTGGCAGCTTTAAGCTGCCCAGTGACACAAGCCTGCAAACTATTATCTGAAACAGAACTTCTGCTACCAGTCTCCATCCTTCTTTCTCTAGGCCATTGCCACTTTCTTCCACGACACATTGACACTTCTTCCTGTGAAGATGCAGTCTCAGCTCATGTAGAGAGCAACCAGATAGATGGACACCTGGAGACACAGATGGCTGCATGACCATTAAAAATTCTTCAGGACAAAAACCGATTCTCACTAATTGTATGGTACATAAGGTAGCCCAGAACTTAACCAGGGATTTTAGGTGATAACCAAGTACAAACGACAGCACATGACAATAATGGCCATTAGCATTTTTCCCACGTGCAGAGTCTACATTCCTGTTTCCTTGAACTAGATGATGTTTTATGGACATAAGCCTGCAAAGGGCCTTTTGCCATAACTACTCTATGTTTCTTCACTCTCAGTTAGATGGTGGGAGACATTTTTTTTTGGGTGCCCCTAATGTAAAATTGCCAAGAATAACTGTTGCCTCTCCTAAAATGGCAGCTGTAGCCCTGTGAAAACAGCCCTGGCGGGTTCCTTTCTGAAGTGACAGCAGGTCTTACCGACATCAAAGGGGACGTGAGGTTTTTAGTGAGGGCTGTTTGTTGATTTTTTCTCCAGTGAAGTGATATTACATGGCATTTCCAACCCTCAATCCTATTAAGTGACAGAACTACCTAATAGCACTCATTAAATAACATAACTTGGTGTCAGAAATTCACTGACAAGCTCATGCAATTGAAGTGGTAGATTTATGCCCTAAAACAATGTGGTTTTGCTGTTATTGTTACTGTTCTTTTAATAAATGTCATTTATTTTAACAGGTGAAAGCATAAGACCCAGGACAGTTCATAAAAAGGTTATCACTGATCAGCACATAACCGAGTAGAAAAGTGGGTGCCTGAATTTTACATTTAGAGGGAAGAAAGCATTAAAAGCATGTTCATCGCAGCACTTCTGAACCCCTTCGTTTCTTGGAGAGAGTTTCTTTTGTGACACCAAACTACTCTGCAGTGTCGTCACAGACAGTCAGATGTTGCAGCAGTATTCAGGAACTTTCCATCTTTCTGTCCAAGGAGATATCCAGAATAATGCATAAATGAAAACATTAATTCCTTTCTTCTTCTTTTTTTTTTAAGTTATCTGTTGCTTATGGGCCCAAAGCAAACATAGATAATTAAAACATTAAGGTCTTAAATACCACCATCATCCCTTGCTGTCAGCCAGCTATTAACTGCCCATTTTAAACCCTTAACCCAATGTATTTATCTTGCAGGGTGAATGACAGAGTTTATCAATGTTCACAAAAATAAGTTCATCAGTGATTTCTTGCTGCTTTCTTTCTACAGCTCTTGTCCTACTGGAGCCCAAAGTGGTTTTTTACCAATGGATACACAAGTGATAACTGCAGCTTTCTTGAGGCGGAGATCTGGCAGTGGCTTACATCAGAATGCAAAGACAGCGTGAGGTGTAAGACAGGGAACAGCCAACTGTCTGCCTGAAATCCACCTTAACTCTCAACAGGCAAAGCTAGAATTCAGAAAATATGCTATTATCAACAACATTACAGCTCAAAAAATTGCATTAGGGGTCTCAAGTCACACTGAATTTCTGAACTGTTACATACATGCAAAAAAAGAATTTCTGAATTTCTGAAAACTAGAATTTCTGTAGAACACTTGTAATAGTAAACTCTATCTCTTCCTTACAAGAGAATTCTACTTTGCAAGTTGCCAGTAAACTACCACATTCAAAAACAAAGCAGAAAATGTGCACGCTACCTAGTGAGCATTTAAGTTTTACTGGTATGTGGCTACCCTCATGCGAGATCCCACTGCAATTAATCGAGTACTCATGTGAGCAACTGCTCACCAAAATGGAAAGCAATTCACAATCTGGGCCAAAGGTCTGTAACTTGTACACACAAATCCTCCCAAGGTCTGCCCCTACATCCTGAAAATTCATGTTTTTCATTATTTCTCTACTTGCCCTTTCTTACCACCCATTCAGGAAAAGTCTCTCTAGGTTATTCTATCACCTTAGGTTATAAGAGTCAGTCCATCTCTGGAAAGACAGAAGGACATTACGGGGCTGCTTTCAGCCATGACTGGCACTGATCAAATTTTTATCTTCTTGATGCTGTGAGTAATTTTTCATTTTTAGCCACTGGAGGATGGTCAAGCCTATAGGCAATGGTCTCTTGTATTCTTACAGATACAGAAAGAAGCAGTATCATCACCAGCAAATGCAAAGGTAGACCGGATCTCTTCAGCAGCAGAGTCCTAAAACACACTGCTTTCAGAAATTCCCAGCCCTTGGCTGCCTTTTCACTACAATTTATTATCAATGCAATGATGTAAAAGAGTGCACTGCAAATGAGATCAATATCTCAGTTTAAAATAAGTAATCAAAAGAGAGCAGGGAGTTACTTTTAGCAGAGAGCATATAGTGATCTACTCTACACAAGTCTCACAAGTAACGGCAGTGAAGCACCTGACCGTGCAGTTAAACCAGCCAGGCTGAACTAGCAGGCGGTTGCCACCTCAGCCATGGTCTCGTCCTTCCCCTCCAGTGCTGCTGGCTCCAGTACTTGTCTGACCCTGCAGTGAACTTATTCAACTCACTAAATTGGTTGAAAACTAACCAGGAGGGAAGAAGTTAATCAGCTCACAGGGTCATATGAGCACCAGTGCTGATGAGAGGGAGGGGATGAACTGCAGCCTGAGGAAGCAGCAAATTGGAGTGTTCCCGAGGATGGAAATGAGTAGCCACAAACTTCTTAAACCAACTTCACCACTGAAACCACAGAACGGTGCCCTGCACAGCTGCTTCCTTCCTTGTGCCAGGACGAGCTAATCTAGTGAAGTTCACGTTTTCTGCTGTCATGGTAACACGGTCATATATGGGTAAATTCACATCAGGTTAAAACTGAATAATGAAATAAAGGAGGAGACCATGACCTGGAAAAAGATCGTCACCATATATCCCTGCACGGGAACACAAAGAGATGTGAAAAGCCACCAATATAACCAAACCCATTTGGAGGTAAGTACAGTAACAAAGCTGAACTGGTATAACATCTCGATGCTGCCGAAAGGTCTATCCCACAACCTGTCCTTTTCCACCACCACTTCCCATCGCACAATCCTGCCCCCTCCTTTATGCTGGTTTCAACATTTACCGGACCTTCACTGAGCACGCTCCACCTGCTAACTGCACAGAAAATCCTCACTTTTTTCCCCAGGCTAGTTTTCTGCAGGTGTAGTGAGTTGAATCTGCTCAGACAGGAGCACAAGTGCCAGAACAGCACAAGGGAAGCGGTGGGGGTGTGCAGTCAGACACGAGGAGGAAAGTGAGGAGAAACTTCCAATTTTGTGGGATCAACAAATAATTTACGCTTAAAGGGACCTCTGGAGTCATCAAGTCCAGTGACAGTGAATCAGCGTCTTGGCTCTACTACATCACTGAAGCGAGCAGACAAACCATCCAGCAGCCTTCTGGCTCTGTCATCAAAAATACAACTCTCACATTTTTCATTTTTTTAATGAAACAGGAATGTTCTCACAAAAATGACTTCTTTCTGTACCCTAAAGGAATAAAATAAAATATTATTCCTGGAAATACCAATTAGCAGTTAAATCCCTGACTATAACGCTGTCAGTAAAGGCAGAAAGCTCTAAGGAATAACAAAACAATGCAGTGAATATTTGTGCAGCAGGAAGAGTTTGGAGATGTTTGTTTACCATACAGTTTGTTCGTACTTGACAGACTCCTAAAGAACCCATATAAAGAGCTCTGATTATTAATAGAGTCAGATGGCATGAAACGGTGTTTCTAACCTGTTTATAAATGGTTTAAAGGAAATTACAAATACATAAAAAACAAAACCAAGTTTACAGTAAAAGGGCGGAGAACTAAATTTGTTCTTCCAGTAAGCAATGTGTTATATGAAACAGAGCTGAGTACATCTGCCATCATTTTACCTGGAAAAAATCAAAGTGGGGAGGGGAGGAAAGATTTTTAGTTTGCCAGTTTTTTGCAAAAGCAAAACAAAAAGAAAAAGCCTATATATTGTATTAACCTATTGTACATATGGATAAGTAGTTTAAGTAACACATACAATGATTTCACAATGTGCTTTGAAAAGATTCGTTAATGTCTTTGGAAATATGGGAAAGTAATTTAAAACACCACATAAAAAAGTAATAGAGGGCCCAATCCTGTCACCACCAACTTAAACTGGGCAGCATTGAGCTTTCAGGACCTTCCGACAGATTTAGAACATTTTTCAACAGCCTAGTTCAGGTATTAGCAAATCCCAGCCTCGCTGGCTCCCACCACATCCCCACTTGCTAAATTACTCCCCTTTCCTCCCCCCCTTTATTATAATTTAAAACAAAAATATTTTTTATGTGTTGAGCATTTGTATATTCAGAAACAGTGCCTGCCTTTTCTCCATTCTGACAGCTCTGAGCACTGCTAGCCATTAGCAGCCTGCAAATCACGAGATGCAGACCAGCCAGATATACCAAGTCAGAGCAGCCCACCCTCGACAGCATCCCTGAAACCAGCAGAGTTTTGTGAACTTCTGGTTTTCTGCATAATACTGCCATGAAAACCAATGTCTCCTACACTATCAGAAGGCAATTATTGAAATACAAAGGGAATCAAGCTTCCAGAGCCCTTTATGATCCAAAAGAAACATTTTCCCTTTATCTTCCCAGTCAGAGAAATGACAAGGATGAACGTATGGACTGAGAGGTTGTGTTAGGGGACTGGTCATTCTCCCCAACAGTGACATCCAAATATAGCACATTTTACAATGTAAGCATGCACCAAAGAAAGAGCCCGTCTCTTTCTCACCCCCCGTCAGCACTGTAGTTCAAAGTGGCTGCTGGAAATACCAAACCTCTGCATGTGGCACATGAAATTTCAATCATTATCCTGCAAACCCATTGCACTTTCACATGCTGCTGATCAGACCAGAATTCTGATGCAATTTATTTTAAAAGGGAAAAAAAACCCCACCAAACAAATGAATAATACGTTATTCTTTATCATCCAATCCCCCTGGCCAAGTCTGCATTACAGGGCACATTCATTATTATCTTCTCTGGCTTCCATCTAGAACAGACCCAGCATACTCAGATCCAAAAGCACCAGGTCATGCATTAGGTAGCTAAAATGCAGCAAATATAAGGGCAATGATCTAGAGTTCTCATTTACCTTCTGCTTGTCTTGCAGTATTGATTTGTCCAGGAGAATTTCTTCATTAAGTATCTAAAGCCTTTTAGTTTCTGTCAACTGATGCCACGTGTGAAATGAAAGGGAAAACTTGAAGCTGTAAAAACTCTGCTCACAACATGCACTGAAACTCAGGAGCTCTCCAGGCTGCCCCCTTTAAAGCCAACTTTCCCTTCACCACCGCTGTGTTAAACTCTACAAGTCAGCCGAAACGAACCACAGCCTCTAAAAGATCTAGTGGTTCCTTCTGATAGCCTGAACCAGGAGGAACAGCCATCCAGAGGCTTGTACCCCTAGGTGTACCATAACATCTCACAGTGCCCGCTCCAGCCCCAGCTCCCTCTTCTGTCTCTCGATACCAACACAGGACCAGGCTTCAGACCTTCTTGGTGAAGAATGCCAGGACCTCTAGTTAAGCTTCAGTTGAGACAACCTGGACACATGCCCCATCCAGGTGTAGGACACAGATCAGAGCCTCTCCCACAGGGTTTTGAACCAGCTTTCTGGTTCGTTAACTTTTGTTTCTCTACTGCATGGTTTGGTTCAGATTTAAATGCAGCGCTAGATTCTAAGTTCAGCTCTATTGCGAATGCCTCTATCAGTGCTTGGCAGTTTCTTCACGTTTCCAAGACAGCTCATCAAGTTAATGAAGGCTGCTATGTCCCTTCCAGTTTGACATTACCCACAAACAGTAAAACTTTTCCCATTCAATTCTCTTGCTACTCTTGAAAGGCTGAAACAACGTGGTAAAAAAGCTCCACCACAGTACAGTTGGACTTCAGTAGGGAAGTTTATTCCTTGTGCTTTTTATTACCTTGCTGCCATTTCCTAGCCATAAGCTGGAAATGTTAAATTATAAAAAATACAATATTAATCAACCAATTCAGTTGCCAGTTCTAATTCTGGATAGAAAAATGGACAAAGAAATAATCAAAGTCTTACCAAAAAAGCAGATGGCTGGAGAGCGCTTCTGGCAGTCATGCTACTCGCACATGGGACCACTTGAGTTTTACAAATTGGACAACTGAGAGAGTACTGAAATGGAAACTGGGGCTCTACTCCATTCAAATTCTTCAAAATGTTTGTTTTGGATTTGTACCTTTGCTGCAATTTATAACTTCAGATTAGATATAGCAAGAGTAATATTCTTGACTAGAAGAAAAACAGAATGACTAAACTGTTTGCCAAATCACACAGATTGTCTCCCTGTATACAAATAATACCAACATCTAAATGGTTTCCTAAATAAAAACTAATACTAAATGTGTCTACTAACACAGCAATAAAGTTGTACCAGTAGTTAGAGCACAAGACACTTCCCTGACTCAAACTGCAAAATGTCTTCAAGCAAGACCCATATCCACATGTAAACATGTGTAAATTACATCAGCATGAAAAAGAAACCCACAGCAGCTTGAGATTTCACGGTCATCTCTAGGCAGCACAGACACCTCCCATTGCAAGCGAGACTACATCCCAAAGCTCCTTGTCCTAAAAGCATGCCCTTCACTGCTAATGAACTAAAGGGCAGTTGTTCCTAACTTCAGCCAGTTTTGAGACCGTAAGGCATCGCGCAATACTTCCTATTCCATCAGGGAGGGCAAATCACTAAAACAATGTTAGTAGTATCAATACAAAGGCACGTAGGTAGTAGATGACACCAAAAAAGGAAGAAAAAAGACTCATTCTATCAGTCTTGCTCTAAGAAATCAGTTGCCTAAGTGTTAAACAGAAAAAACACGAAGGCCTTTTGTCAGCGAGATGCCAGTTGCAGCTTACAGTAAATGTATGGCCAAATATGACGTCACCTACCACAACCAAAAATTAAGACGAAAGTTCTGCTGGTCTCAGGGACCAGTCACTCACCAGGGAACCAGTGGTTTTATATGCACGCCTTCCTGAAGAATCCAAAAATAACATTTTTCCATAGAGCAGAAATTCCTGTAGCATTCACGCTTTTCGTTTCAGTAATGTTGCAATCCAAAGTGCCAGCCCTCTGTAATGAGGTAATCCGACAATGTAATTTGCAGTATTTTATGCTGTCAAAATTGATCTTAGTATTTCTATAGCAACTAGATCAAAACAAAAGATGGAGCAGACAGAATAAGTCTCTCCCTGCCACCACCCAGATTTTTATATAAATATATATGTATATATATAAAGCATTACACATATATAAAGTTAATGTTGATGATTCATCATTAAACAACACTAGAAAAACAGCACTGGAGAAATAGCAGCACAGTAGGATAACATTTAAAAAAAGAAATGCTAGCAAATGTGTAAACTGACATCAATAAAATATTAAAAAAGTAACTGTTCAATTATCAAACACCTGGGAACAGAGTATGTCTTTCCCTTTAAATCCAGTCAGGAAAAGGTATTATCCATTTCTGGTTGAGACAGATAGAAATGAATAGTGGCTTTGCTGACATGAGGTGAAGAATACAGTATCTCCTCCCTGCCCTCTGCCCTGAGAAAAATCACATTTTAACCATTACTGTTAACATGTTAATGTTTAAGAAAGCTTGACTGCCATTCAGCTACCTAAGCTTAGTTTTGGAAGTGCTTTATGCAATATTCTTGGAAATGTCTGTCAATTTATTTTAGTGCCCGTGTAGGAGCTGAGCTGAGTCCAGATGCTGTGATTATAAAACACCTAGGAAAACTCTGGTTGTGGAACCCAGTGCTATCTCCAATCAACTAATACAATTAATAGCAACACCACCCAGCCCTTTGCTTCTGAAACAAAGACTGACTTGTTACAATGGTGGGATAAAAAACTTGGTTTTCCTACAGACCACTTCTCCTTAACATCGGAGTAGCTTCTGAACATTTCTTAGGAGATTTCAGTTAGATCCTGAACACAGATTGCCAAACACTGGGACTTTTTACAAGGACATGTAGTGATAGGACGAGAGGTAATGGCTTCAAACTGGAAGCGGGGAGATTTAGATTAGATCTCCGGATTAAATTTTTCACTCTGAGGGTGGTGAGACACTGGGCCAGGTTGCCAAGGGAAGTTGTGGATGCTCCATCCCTGGAGGTGTTCAAGGCCAGGCTGGATAGGGCTTTGAGCAGCCTGGTCTAGTGGGAGGTGTCCCTTGCCCATGGCAGGGGGGTTGGAAGTAGATGATCTTTAAGGCACCTTCCAACCCAAACCATTTTATGATTCCATGAAACACACACTCACACTACGTGCACATATACACCTGCAAGCTTCGCATGTAAGCATGCAAATCCCAAAACAGCCACACAGTTCCTAACTTGGGCTTTAAGGAGAGGACAAACCTCTAGCTGCCTCTAGAAATCTGCGCAGTGTCCAAGAACAACTTCCTGAATACCACATAGCGTCACTTACAGCCCCTTGTATAAAAACATGTGACAGTCGGAGACAGATCCCTAAAACGGTTGGGAGGGAAATTCTGAGAAAGGCATGTCAGCTGGGAAGACGATGGTGTACTCACTTTTATTGTGCTGCATCACTGCAGGTCCAACCGTGGTTTTGCTGCTGGCTGCCATCTATGGAGGTCAGCCTGTACCTGCTTACCAAGCACGCTGTATCAGCCGTGGTAAGGGACTGTGTCTGGAAGGCAGTTTGTCTTCTAGGCCAACTGCTACTGCTCAATAAGAAAAAGAGAGAATGTTAAGTCAGAGAAATACCGGTTGTTTAAAAGAAGCAAACACTCTCAAAAGCAGGATATTTCTTTGATCCCAAGCTCTTGTGCTAGAAAACAGAATTTCCCCAACAGTTTAAAAAGGGGGATATGATGGACAAAAAAATTCTTGGTGAATACAGGAATAAAATTGTGTGCACGCATAATTTGAAGCATAGGAATGTTTCCACAGATTACTCACCCTCGTAAAATTAAACACACTCAAGTCTTTCACCTGAGTAAAGACCCTGACCCCGTGAAGCGCTCTTCCACTTGATGGCAATTCCCTTGAGTAATGACAGTGAAGAATTCAATACTGGCAGAAGCTGAACTATACATTCATACTGAATTCACAGATACTTCTGTAACAACTTCGGTCTATACATGGTCTTGTAATATTGGCATTTTAAATCTTATCTTACAACTGACACAGACCTTGGCATATCTTCAGATGAATATACTTATAAAAATGTATGTAATGAGCTGTTACCTTTTTTTAACTTCAAAAAATTATTGATCTGCTGCTACAGCAGAAGATGCAAAATGCTTATTTAGGCAAGAGTGTTTCAGAAGTATAAAAATAAATGAAACTGCAAATTTCTTCCTAATTATCACCAGTTGCTGACTGTCAGAGAAGATGTACCTTTTCCATGTGAAATCCCTCATTACCCCTTCCTTCCAATAAAGGCAATCAACATTGAACTTAAAAGTTCCTGTCTGCATCCAGTTTACAGGCCCTTTGAAATGGAGTCTTGTACAAGGCACATCAGAAAAACTGGAGGAAATTGGAGATAAAAAAGATTTAAAAATAAAAACAGTATTTATGTCTCCCAAATGGGAAGTTTGGAGCAGCGAAGGCAGGAAATGGACCGGTATTTAAGCTGATTACCCAAGCAAAGTCCTCTGCCTTTTCAACAGTGCCGTGGTCCCTCAGTAAAACCATTTAAATTAATTGGAGTTTGGGGCAGGGGGAGGAAGGGGGAAGATGTCAAATTTTATCTGGAGTGTTAGTGATGGCTGGCTGGAGAGGGGCTTTCAGGCCTGTTAATTGGGCCTGTTTGCTCCAACGCCACAAACACTTTGACATGAAATGTTCTAATAACCCCGCAGTGCAGGTGGCCGCCAGTGTCAGCCGGCTCCTGACAGCCCAGCCAGGGCCTGTCTCTTCCACTCAGGGCCCGCTCGGCTGAGCAGGCGGCTTTGGGCCCGGCGGTCATTAACCCAAATGTTCTCCCTGTGTAGCTTAGCAACCAATTAAGTAGCTGGGATCTTTAACATTTGTACCAGAAATTCACACAAATAGAAGTCTTTTGGGCCATGCTGGCCTTATAGACATGGATCTTATTATGCTTTTTACCTAATTATCAACTTAGCTCTGAAAAAGGACGGATGGCGGTGGTTAAAGCTCTGCCGAGCACAACCGGAGCACGATTTCCTTGGGCAACACTTCCACGGGTGTTTGCATCCATATGAAAATTACATCTTCTCATTCACACTTGCACATAACTGACTAGACAAATAATATTATCATAGCGAGAAGAGCCAGAATTAGAAAGGAAATAGTGCAACATTTAGATTTAATCTGGTGAGCATTAGATCATGATTCACTTTGACATAAAAGCTCAAGAGCACATTTAGCTGGGGCGAAATGCATTACAATGTTTTAAATGAGAAGGAAATAAGTCTAATGTTTCATGGGCTGCATTATTTGCTGTTGAAATCCTAATAATCGACTACACTCTACTCTTACGTTGTACCTAATGAATTGGTTTTAAATTTCAGAAAGCTTCAGCAACAAATTGGAAGATCTGATTTGCTTCTGACTCTCCAGCAAAGAGGAGTTTTTTCATAGAATAGAACAGAAAACTGACAACAAAAAAAACAGGTTTCAAACACAACACTGCATTTATCTTCACTGTATTTCGCAGTAGTATTTTTTTAAATAAGCATCTTTTTTGATAAAATATTTTTTAAAACAGGTCAATGTTCAAACACTGTAAGCAGGACTGGTATCACTGCTTTTCAATGTCCACAGTTCAATATCCACAGACAAATATGGGGCAATGCGTCTCAAAAGCTAGTACCTGCTCAGGTCTCAGGAGGTTTTGCTTTATCAAATAAAACACTGAATTAATGCTCCATATGACACAGCGGCTGACTCAACACAAGTTTTACAAGTGGCTTAACCCAATCTTCTGCTTTCTTCTTGCCCACTTCTACAAGATCCCATTGCTTCCCTCCCATCACCTCCTGCTTTTTGTTGGCGACAGGAAAAAATAAATCCCTGCAGTCTCCTCCCTGCTCATTCTCCGTCACCTCCGCTGACAAAGCAGTGGATCATTTCAGATGGTAATACAGTCCTGCCCTGGCTTAAAACAAGCCTGAAATGGCAGGCTCCAGATATACATTTTCCATGGTACATAACCAGGCCCAACTTCGTTTTCCAACCATGACTCTCCATCAACAGTCCCCAGTGCTCTCTCAACAAGACAGAATATACTCCATTTCACCTCTGCAATTTGTAGGAGGAGGTTAGAAACGTCTTTATAGTTGAGATGTAAGCCACAATGTGTGAAACCAGGTTCGTCAAGCTGGGCTGACTTTCTACTAATATGTCTGTGTCTTCCTCAGTCCAAGGCATACCAAGAAAACTCCCGTGTCTGGGTTTCCAGTGTAACTTGGGTCTTTACTTATGACTTGTGTTCGTCTGAACACATTTCCTTCATGCAGCAAGTGGAATGAACATATCTAGAAAGAAACCAGGTCACATAAAGCAAGCTGCTAACTCTTTCTCACATGTGCAAATACGATGCCAATTCCCAGAAGCTGCTGTGATTGTCTGAGTATGGTTCTCTTACAAACCCAACTGAGTGTTGCAGGGCTCTGTAAGTATCTGCAATTTCAAGGTAGATAAATGTTATGTAAACTCAAATTTTGCAACTTTATTATTGTGTATTATTTCATGCCAAGTTCACTCTTTACATAGAAAGCAAACATCATTGAATTTATTTCAAAAAAGGCAAAATAGAGTTTACAGTTCTGCTTGGACTAAACTTTGTTTATAAACCCAGGAGCAGACTGGCCTTATTACAATGGGAATGGCAGAAAAAAACCCTATCTTCAAGCTGAATATGAGCCAACAGTGTGCTCTCAGCAGGAAAGGCAAAGGCCATACTGGGCTTCAGCTGAAGCACGGCCCTGGCCTGTTTGGTCTGGTGAAGAGATGGTCATCTAGTAACAGGCTATCTAATAGTAGCCTGCAAGGAAGTAGCCTACACCAAATTCCCTTACTTGAAGGGAAACTTCTCGTTTAAGACACATAATAGAACAAGGGGCAATAGAAAAAAACATGTCTTGGCAGGTTCGGATCGGAGATTAGGAAAAACTTTTTCAGAAGAATGGTGGTGCAGCCCTAGAACA
Source organism: Burhinus oedicnemus (assembly GCA_008921705.1). Taxonomy (NCBI): domain Eukaryota; kingdom Metazoa; phylum Chordata; class Aves; order Charadriiformes; family Burhinidae; genus Burhinus; species Burhinus oedicnemus. Next base: position 614,560 of record VFFE01007168.1, on the reverse strand, counting down.
GGTCACCAGAGAGGCAGGGGATCTCAGTTCTTGGAAATGTTTCATGCTAAACACGTATCTTTTGACACACTGGCATTTTCAGTGATAAAGTATCCTGTTCAGAAATTCTTGACAAGGTATTGGAGCAACCATGGTTGTTTGGCACTTAACCACCCAGTAAAATTCTCAAAAGCATCTGTCCATCTTTTTTAAATACCCAAATGCCTTTAAAAGCCTTATCATAAACTGCCAATAAGTACAGTGCCATCCTCTGTATCCCCAGAATACCGGACCGTTTGGGGGTTTCATTTACATACAAATCCTCACGCCTTATTCCAGTGGACTATTCTCTATGAATACAGACTTATGAGTAAGAGTGCAGGATCTGGCCATATAACTTGCATCACAAGAGCAAACTCCACATATTTGAAAAGATTATCAGTCAACTACAGTTCTTTCCACTGTAGAAACAGTTACTCAGTTAAGATAAACAAAGAAATTCCCATGCACTGAAAAGGAAAACCTATTAACTGATTAAACATGTGAATCAGTTGATAAACTGGTTATCAAAGTTCTGAAAACATTTTTAACAATGACCCTTCCTGCCATTTTTAACAATGACCCATAAAAGCTAGAATAATTCAGCACTTTACAGGAAACCAGCTGGATAGAAAACAGAATGTATTTCAGATCTAAGAAGCTGCAGCTACGCCATATGAGTTGACAAATTTAGACACTAATTATCAGTAAAGTAGTGATAAACATCTTAAATACCAATTAAAAGCTTTGGACAAAATTTTTCAAAGGTTTCTAACTCTTCTCACACACAGAAAAAACTAACAGTCTTACCTCATCTGATGACTACTTGTAATTCATTCCTTGTTTCAGGCTTTTCAAATAACTGTAAAAATACTTATTAAAAAAAACCCAAACTTCTTAATTTTCAGGAGAAGTTTAAGATCTGGAAGCAGAATAGGAATGCAAATACCTGTGTTTTTCTTACAATTGATTATGCAAATCCCATTGCAGAAAAAAATCAAAAACGTCAAAAATATTTGCAGGCATGCAAAAGCAGAATGTAGCATGCACTAATAACTACACTTCACTTCGAGGAGAATCTGATTTTACTCCTTAGTGCAGTTCAAAAAACTGTAAGTTGAAAAAACCGTTAGACCTGGTGCTTGTGATAAATGAAAGCTCCTTTTAGACAACTCCAGATCCATAGAAGAGCTCAGAGGAATTTTTTGGTCAAAAGAAAATTTAGGTGCCAGACTAGGATCCTGGTTGACCAACAACATTACAATTACTCACATGCAAAGCATGGACAGAACCTGCTGTATTTAAAGAACTTCAGGTGGAGATTTACGTTTTCCCAAAATTCAGAGAAATATTCAGATCTAAGGCACTTTTCAGACTGTTCTATACAAATGCTTGACATCTATTCCCCTTCCTCATATCCTTTGCGTTAGCCATTTAAAACAGCAGATAACCAAAATATACCCAAATCCCGAATCGTACTTCTGCATAGCTTCATGGCAAGTAAATTTACTACAGCTTTCTTTTTCATTTCATTATCAGAAAAGTCAGTCTATCTAAAAAGCAACATCACAGGTCAGAGAAATCTCAGAATGCAAGATATTTCCACCAGGGTCTTGTACACTGTGCTAATAGTTAGCCAAGATTTTGACATAAAACTTTTCCATCATCTAAGGACTTTTTAAGAAATCATAGAAAAAGATTCAAGCTATCTACCAATTACTGCAGAGCATTGGAAGAAAGTTAAAACGGTTAGTATATAAACATTTGGCTTTAGAATAATCTTAAAACAATCCACTCTGGAAAAAAAAAACCCTCTCAGCCTTCTCATAAGCTCAATGCATACAGAATTAAAAGCCAAAGTTAAAAGCCAGTATTCTATTTTCATTCCAGAAACCCAACATTTAAGAGTAATCAAACACGGCATTTGTTAACAGAGGAGCATAAATAAAAAGAAAATGACCAGAGGTTTTTAATTTTGAAGTCTGCTACCATTTCTGGGAACACTGTATCTCAAAAGCGTAGCTTGCTTATGGTATAGGAAGATTGTATTTATTTGGCTACAACCCTGATCTCAGTAAGTACCGATGCCTGTGCTTTTGGAAGAGGAAGAAAACATGAAGTTCAGAGAGTTAGGTTTTTTTTGAAAGATGTAACTGTATTCCAAGGCTATGATGGATTTGGAATATAGCTGAGACCCATGCAGACCCTGGATTTGGAAGGAGACGATGCACTCAGCACCTCTCTGTAAAGAGCTTTTCAGTTCACCAAATCTAAAAAGAGATGAATACACAAAGGATTTGATACTTTCAGTTCTGTAATTTGCAAAAGATGTAGAAACTGCCTAGTTCATATAGTTAAGGTCACGTTGGACTTTTTTGGTCTACAGAAACAAAGCACTAGTGGAACAGTATGTTCTCCCCACCATCTTCCTCCCACTGCCCGCCTTTCCACAGCATGAAGCTCCCAGCGGGAGCCACTGCCTTTCAGAGGGTTTTAACTGTGTGTGAACAGAAATTCAGAAAAAGTTTCAATATAATTCCTGGCTCAAACAGTTCCTCCTTCTCTGCCTATGAGCTGGACTCCATATGTACTTTATATAAAGCAGAAATGCAATTTTCTCCGTCGACATTACAATAATCTAAAATATTCCTTGAAACTAGATTAGGCCTAAAAATTTACAGTCAGTTTTGCAACATTGCATCTCTGCTGCTTATCTCGTGCCTTTGAGCAGCCACTTAGCCATTTTGTAAGACCAAACCCTATGTTTTCACAGAAACCACTTGATTTCAAATGTTTCAGTTACCAGGTGCTCAGGTTGGTACCTTGAAGGATTTTAAAATTTTCAGATGGTGAGAACACAGAACTTTCAAGTCAGCTTTTTCCAGATAGCCCAGAACCAAGTTGTCCACAATGATCTCCAAAAATTTCCAGTGTCTGTTAACAGAAACTTGGTTACCTAGAAATACATTTACTGCTATAGCTTCTTTATACATCCCAGTTGTATCACTATTCAGTTAAATGGTTTTCCTATTCTACTTAGATATTTTTGCAGTTATACATAACATATACTCTTTGTTCTTCTTCTAGGGGTGAAATCTGAGTTGAGCTGTAAAGGCATAAAAAAGCGATGCCGAGATCCATGATACAGTTCAAGAGCAGAATAGTGCTGCAGGTAATCGATAACATATACATAATATTTATGCTTCAAAGTGGATATAGCTGTGGCCATAAAACAGTCTTAATATTGCAGCAAGGGCAAATATACCTTACATTTTAAAAAGCTTGTGTGCATACCATAGTTGTTGCATCTAACGTGGATTGATCCCTCTAGCAGTTGCCCTGTCTTGTGAGTGAAAATGTCACTGGGATGGTGAAATATCTCAGCACAACCTGTTGACACGACTCATTCAGTGAGCCCCACCTGGACCTGCTGAGCAGCAGGTGGGGACACGTGGCAGGGGGCTGCAGAGCTGCCTGTTGGGCATCTCTGTGCACTAATCAGAAGTGCTAGAGATCGAGGGGTAAAACTGAAGAGGACAAAAAGAGGGATGGGAAAAAGGAGAAATTCAAGTGAAAAACTAAGCACTTTGATTTTTCAAAGGGAAAAAAAAAGGGGAAGCTTTCAAAAAAAATCAGAACTCAAAAATCCGCTTTGCAACACGTGATCACTTTTTGTAATGACAGCATCATTTTCAAAAACAGGTTTCAAGCTTTGCAGATGAAGGCAAAAGTATTAGACAAGTAACACACAGGTCTAGTCCTTGCTATAGCTCAGGCCAGATCAAAGACAGTGGGTCTGGCGTGCCAGGCTTCCCTGCAGCTCCTCGTTGCTACTGGAAATTCTTGACAGTTCCTGTGCACCAGGGAAGAGTGTTTTATTGCGCACACACACAGCCTGACTCATCATTTGCAGCCTGATGCTGCATCAGGCATCCCTTTGATTGTCAACAAGGCCGCAGACAGTTTGTTCTCGAAATGGCAATTGAAATGTGCATTCTCGTGGAGTGCTTAGATGTGTGGTCACGTTGCCGTGTCCTAACAAGTGAGCTGAGCAGATGCTTAAGTTGGTGGCTGTTCAGAGGACAGAATAAAATATGGCCATACGCTTAAGTCCCGCTGGGTTCAGTCCACTTCGTGCCTTTCCTAAGTGGGTGGTTTAATGGAAAGCAAGACCTTTGGGCAGGGATCATTCCTTTGCTGCCAGACAGAGAGCATCTTCCACAGCAGAGTCCCATCCCTGACATGGGTTCTCCCTCCTGTCACAGAAGTACAAGCACGTCTTATTTCCAGCTCCAGAGGGGAGCACGATGGAAGCAGGCTGGACAGTCAGACTGGAGGAGGGTGAGAAATTAAAATGAAGTGTTTCACAATGCCAACTGTTACTCCAAATCCTCAGCCAGAACTAGCAAATTACAAAAGTAACAATAAAAGGCAACTGAGCGATCTTCAGATTACTGCAGTACTGCCCAGCTAGGAACGGTGCTTGTCAGAGGGAATGACAGTTAAAACTTCTTCAGTTGTCCCTCGACCCTCCCAAATGGAGCACTGAACTCTCAGTGATGCCTTTAGCCTTTACCTAGGCAAGAGCTCATGAAGATCACACATCACTGGCTTTAACAGACTTAGGACAATTTACGTCAGCTGAGGATCTGTCAACTGTATTTAGAGCTCAGCACACGGCTGCTGCCTTCAGTGAATCTGCAGCTCAAAGGGGAATGCGCGTCCAGCAAGTTTACACGAGCCCGGATAAAGGCTTGTAGGTGACCGCAAGCCTGTGGGCCAGGCCATGCTGCAGACAGATCCACCCTGGCTGGCTCAGGCCCAGCAGAAATGCTGGGTGACCAACACATTTTTTTTATTAATCGGTCATTCTGCATTAGAAAAGCATAGTAAATTCAGATAAAAGTAATATTTTTAATTCATGGTGAAGGAAAAAAAGCAGTCTTCATTATACTGGTTTGGGTTTGGGTCCTTCTGAAGCATTTCATTTTGTTTTTGAAATTATATAAAAAAGTCAAAACAAATTGCTACCACAAATTGCAGTTTCATCTTAGAAATTTCTCAATGAAACATTTCAACTCTTCACACTCTTGAGGCAATTTTTCAAATTCAATAATTCAATGAAATTGCCACAGACTGATTAAATGAAGCAACTGTGTCAAATCTGCAGTTTCCTTAAAACAGCATAAGGGGGAAAAGGAGTTAACAATGACCCGGTTCTGTCTCAGAATGCCTTTATTTAAAAATAAACCATGTGTTAAAAAAAAAGAAAGAAAGAAAAAAAAAAAATCCCTGTCTGTAACATTATAGTTTTCAAAGATTGTGCAGCCAGGAATTACAGATAAGCCCTCTTAAGACCATAAAGAAAAATCTTTTGATAGCGTTCAGCATATTGAACTGGCTTCTCCCAGTATTTGCAGTAATAAAGCTGTCAAGTGACACAGAAAAGGAGAGCTAAGCATTTCAAGACTCAGACACATGAACTTCTATTAACCTACATTAACATGTAATTGCTGTGAGCACGCTGTTCTCAGTGTCAAGTGCTTGTAAAAGACACAAGGAAAATCTTTCCATGTGAGGCAGGACAGGGTAACTGCTGTACTGTCCTACGAATTTCTGAAACAGACAGTCTTCCTGGCAAGCACTAAATTGATCTGTATGAGTTATTCCTGGAAACTTCCCATATGGTTTGTAAATTTCAGAATGGAAAGATATGTTATTTCACTTTAATAACTTCCATGTTTTACATCACGCCAAGTAGTTGCCATTTGCTGAAGTCTAAGAGCTGAATGAACCATTTCAATCTGATCATATATGGCTGCTTCAAGTTGCTAAGCAGCCTGCAGTCTCGGAAGGGCAGCAGGGGGTTGGTGATCATTTGCTCCAAAGCTTGGAGACACCCTGGCCAAATCAAAGAGGTAATATGGCAGGAGGAGATTCAGGATACAACTTCAGCATTTTCATCTTCCATTCAGTCAAGCTGGCTATGTCTGAGGTGGATGGGAACACACCTGTAATCCTTCTGGACACAAACCCAAGCACCACAGCATGGACAGCTTTTTGGACCTGGCTGCAAAGCCCACACAAAGCCCGTTCCACACCCCCTGGAATCAGTGGTGCCGCTCCCTTGGGCACTGCAAAGGTGCACCTTTTAAGATGCAAGAGAAGTGAGGTTGAGAGGAGGTACCCAAGGCTCTCTGTAAATAAATCAGAAGGGCGAACAGCAGGAAGAAGAGCCATCTAATCTGAAGGAAAACATTTGCACAACAAGCAGTGGATATAAGCCAGCCATTAATAAATTTCTCTAGAAATTAGAAAAAGGTGCAGGAAGATTCTGGCACAGCCTTCCAACAGGATGGGAGAAACACAAACCACACAAAAATGTTACTGTGTTTTAAAATGGTTGTTTATAAATTCACAGAGAAGATGAGAGGACATAGTGACCTGTGACTGCAGGGACTGGACTTTCTCAGTTCTTACCCTGGACTTGTGCTTTGTGTTCCCCCAAATACCCTTCCTTTCCAGCCAGGGCATTTATTTAATGCTTATGAACTACAAGGGTATCACTAAAAAGATGATGTAGGAGTATTCTCAGAGAGCAACATATGACTGCATGGAGAATTGGACGTGTTTACATGGGGCTGATGGTTTGTTCTGTTGTGGATGTTGTGGACCTGGTAGAGTAGGGTCAATGGTTGGACTAGATGATCTTAAAGGTCTTTTCCAGCCTAAATGATTCTGTGATTCTATGTTGCTGATGCATGTGTCACTGTGTCTATTAGGCTGCTCATCAAGTCCTCTGTCCATCTTCCAGACCTTACCAGACAGATTTACGAGCAAAGTTTTACACGCAATGGTGCCCTAACTGCAAGTCACAGTGACAGAGGTTAAGAAGTGCTCCAAGCTTAGCAGCTTCCACTGAACTGAGCTGAGTTGAGATTACAGATGCCCCGATACCAGTGGATCAAAGGGACGGTGCTATCCTGCAAAGCATGGCAGCTGTGAGAAGGATGCAGTGCAGGGGCTGCCAGAATAGGGGCAGTTTACCGGGATAACAGACTAGCGACTAACATCGCTGCACTACCCTACCAAAATATTTTCTGGAATTACTTCAGGTGAGTCCTGTCATGCTTCCTTGAAGAGAATGCTCCTGGACAGGTAGCTCTGGTTAAACTTCCACTAACTGGAATTAAAGGCCAGCATATCAACATATATTGCTGAGCAGGTAATTATGAAGTTGCCTCTCTAGGTTTCATAAAAGCACAGTAGAAGTTTAAGGTGCATTTATTCCTTTGGGTTTCATTCCATGCATTGTAATCTGCCTCCCTCACCTTTCACCATCTTGCTTCAACAAATACAGCCTGGGGGAGATTTCAGAGCCTGTATGCTCACCTCAGGTTAAAGTGGTTGCTGATGACAGACAGAGCTAAGCACGCGCGCTCAGAACCTGAGCTCTCAGGCAAAAAGCACGTAGCTAAACTTTGCCAAATTACTTTCAGAAAAGCCCTGATTGAAAGGGATCTTCATTGTAAAATGCTGAAAGACACACACACACAGAGAAACCCCCGAAACCGCTGAACTGCACAGGCAAAAGGCAGGAAAACAGCCTGGGTTTTCTGACTCTCACAGAACTGCTCATTTTCAGCTGATGACCACATCGGTTTAATGTGTTCCAGAGCAAATGCCCTTCATATAGGATCCACACACAATCCAGCCCAAAGGCCAGGCTCATTCCCACTGTAGCGAGATCGGCTGTAGAGTCCTTTAGAGCTGGAGGAAGCTTAGGTCTGCTGAAATTTATGCAAGAGGTGAAAATGTCTCTTTCATGGAACTGAATCACATCACTTTTCCTCCCTTGTTTTTGCTGCTATTTAAACATAACTCCTGCTCAAAGATTCAGTCGTCAGACTTGTTGTAACTGTGGCTAATTATCTTTCACTTTCTGTGCTGCTTCAGTACCATTCTTATCATGGGAGACATCTGCCGGAGATGCTCTGGGGATGAGGCTAACGAAAAAAGAAATAAAACACATACATATTCCAAATTCAGCTATTTCTGTGCCATTCCCAACAGCGGAGATGCCTAGAGGCTATATTCGGAATGCTTGTGCACAACCTGCTTAAATCCGTCTGATGAAAATTCACCAGAAGATGACATGTAAAGCTACAGGTTTGGTACAGAGGAGCTTTCGTGATCAGCACAAGCTTCTTCTCAGAATACAAGAACAGAGAAAGGGAAGGATTAAACACTGTTAATGCATGCCATTCTCCTTCACTTTCCTGGCACTGGCGCCCTTTCATGTGGTAGTTTGTTTTCCTACAACACGATTTCAGAAATACATCTCTCCAAACATCTGGAAAACATCCACTTGCTCTGCCCACCATAGCAGGAACCAGAGAAAATTAGATTGTCTGTGTACTCCACGAGGGCCATGTTTGTGGATTACCTCTGCCCTCGTCTAAAGGCTGGCTTCAGAGCTCACTTTGTGGTTACCTGAAAGCCTGCCATTGCCTCGAGAGAGCTTTTCACAACACAGCTCCTGACGTGTTGAAGGCTTTGGTGCCTCTGTCCCTGACAGCCATGCCTCCTTTTAACCCTCCCCAGTTGTCATAGATCATTCTGGGATGAAAGAACTCATGATATACACTACCATATGTTTAAATCTGGAAACAAAGAACAAGCAGCAGCTCACCTCTGAAGACTGAACACTAATTCTCATGAAGAACAAACTCTTTTCTTAGCCCTGGGTCAAAGCCCATTTACATGCTGGGCAGAAAGGGGAGCAGGGAAGGCCTAGGGTTCTCCTAAAGGCATTGACAAGCAAGAGGTTGTAGCATCTTCCTGCTGTTTCAGTATCCACAGCATCACCAACCACTCTGTAAAAGATCCATGCTCCTACCTCTATCAAGTGTAGATATAAGTGCCTTTTCCATTCTGATTCCAGTATCCCTGTTGACTGAGAGCCGCAGGAAGCTTGCTGCCAATGCACACAGGATGTGGACCATCTTGAGCAATGTACACCTAAACGGTTTCACCTTCCTTCCCAAGACATATTTCAGCCTGAGTGACCTACTTCTTCAAATCTTCTTGAGAGAAAGGACAGGACAGTGTTCCACACAGTGACCACTGGAATCCACCATCCAACAGTTCTCTTTTGTAATGCAAGAGCTATAACAACCGACAGTAACCAAGATTTAGGATACGATGGCATTCGCTAACCATTTCATTGAATTGAATGTATATAAGCAGCAAAAGGAAACATCAACAAATTCCAGATGCAGAATGTAATTATGTTTGGATGGCAGAATGTTTCATATTGTTTTCTATAGGAAAAAAAAAAAAAGTCATCATTAAAGCAGTGGAATTTCAGTAAACTATGTTTTGGGTTACAGCCCAGAATAGTTACACTTGGCAGTTTAGAGGCATGGGTAAAATATTCCAAGGTTCATAAATCTTTGACTTTAATTTGTAGATATAGGTTACAGCTTTAGTATCACTACAAGGGGGTAAATCATGCTCCCACCTAAACCATTGCCAAAGGGCACCGTACCAAGCTTTTCAGCTCTATTGGGCAGCTTTTAGGAAAACCATACATCAATGTCTTTCGGGTTCCCATGCCCCTCAGATACTATATGCTCATAGCAGAAGGCTTCCTAGGCTGGAACAGGCTCTGCAGCACCTATTTTTAACTCACACACTTAGATGGTGGTGACCCATGAAGGAAAAAGATAGCTGGAGGTGGACTGTACATGAACAAGACAATTCCTCTCTCATATCAGGTTACATCAACCATCTCAGTCCTGCAGGCTCTGTATGAAGAGGCCGTTTGGAACTGTTAGGAATTAATTTGTAAAACAAAAAATCCAGCAGCATTCAGTGTCCTATAAAGAATTTCATTTAATTTGCATTCTCTGGAACAAGTTAAAGGGTTCCAGCAGCACGTGCCTACAAAAAAACAGCTAATAATGTCTGGGAAGAGCTACTTGACTAAGATCTCATTAGATGTTAGACACCTCATCTGCATGCTTCTTTCAGAGCTTGGGTTCTTTGCTGTGTTAAATTAAGGGTTTAAGAAACTGGTACACAAGATTTATTGGTAAGATGCTGATTTGTACAACAAAGACCTTACAATTAAGATCTGTCACATGGGCAACATATCATGCCACAACAGGGTAATAAAGCTGTAGGATGAAACACGAGCCTGTCTCAGGAGACTGTAGTCTACAGATAGCATCCAATTTGTCCCATTCTTTTAAAATCCTTTGCTAAAACAAAGCCTTGACAAAGCTAAAAGAAAATTAATTTAGAGGTTATAATTTAAATTAGTGAACAATCAAAGGCTGAGTAGCGTGGGCCACAATCTGAAAATTTAAGCATATGCTTAAGAAACACCTGAAGAAATTCCACTAAAGTCAGTGGGACTTCCAAAGTGTTTAAAAGTAGATCCAAATTAGAGTCAGTATTGGGAGAGCCAGGAAGTTGCTTGTAACAGTGTGAAGTGTGAGTTTAGGAAAAAAAAAAAAAAATCATTCCTCTTTCTACCAGGCCTCAGTCACTGCTTGGTTGATTTCAGTTCACTTTTGTACTAGCTGCATAATTATTCCATTCATGTTCCCTCTCAGAAGTCTTTCCTGGAATCTTTTCTTTGGAAATTACATGATTTTCCTAGCATCAGACCATATTCTGAAGTCCTGTGCTCTGCATCTAAACCCTATTCCCCCAAAGGTACACCAGAATTTGGTACCTACAACTCCCCATTTTCACATGGTGACAAGAGGAGCAACCCTTCATTTTAAGACACAGCCTTTGGTTTTCAATCAGTTATGACAAGGTTATGAGAAAGGCTTTCTTTAAAGAGTATAAACCCCAAACAAACTAAACAGCAGTTTACTTTACTTGTGCCTCCTACCATACCTTTTTCGTAGACTAGGCAGTATTGGTTTCTCCAATCATTCAAATTGACGTCTGTGTTAACCCAGCTCTCTCAAACAGTTCCATATTTCTGGAGAAAGGGAGTCCCTTAGAATCTAGCCAGACTTCCTTTGTTCTCTGAATTCCTGCTCACCCACACCAGCTCTACAAATGCAGCCTGAGGTTGAGCCAGACTCTTCCAAGCCACCAGTCCCACCATTGTCCCATAACAGCACCAGGCATTTGGGTGGCTCACCCCGAGACACTGTTTCCTTGCTGCTTGTTTTTACTGACAGCCTCCTATTAAACTAAAGCAACACGTCCACACAGTAAACATCCAATAACCGTGTCACCGTCTAACATTCAGAAATTAGAGAGCAGCTCCACTTCCACTACTGAGCCAAACCCCAAAATGAAGTGCTGGCCCAGATTAAAAATTCTCCCAGAGAGGGAGAAAATTGTGGCCTTGCGTATTATGGTCTCACCGTGCCTCCATCTCGGAGGGTTTGCAGGCTTGTAACAAGCAGTGCCAAACAGGCAGTAAATCTTTACTGGAGACAACCGTGCTTCTCTGGAGAAATCTGTTCTCTTGAAAACAGTGCTAGATAAAACACAGTTGTACTGCATGGCAGCCTACCATGCCAAATGTATCTTCTCCAATAAATGTTCTGAAAGAAGTTGAAAAATAAGTAAAGACATTTCCAATCAATCCAGATTTATATATAATATATACTAGACTGCAAACGTCAGAGGAATGTAAAATGCTTTTCTAATGGAAAAAATCAAGGAAAAAGCCAGAGCTTTAACATGCAAAAAATGCAAATATCCTGCAAAGTCTGCAGATGCACAGCCTATGAGTAAGTGTACAAATCAAATGATTGGGTGTGCAGAAGGCTGTGTAGAAAGCCAAGTGCCATTTGTACTTTCGTCTTACTAACTGACACCCCCAATGACTATAATGTCTCGCTATTTGGGTTCCCATAGACCCAGATTCTCAAACACAGTCAAATCTGTGAGGCTTGGGACTCATTATTATGATACGTAGTACCTCTGGTCATAAACCAGGCATTGAAAATGTGCTTTACAAAATCACAGTTCTGCCTACAAAGCCTGCATTTGGAACAGGAAAAAGAGGTGGATATAAACAAGCAGGAGAACGCAAGGAAATGCTCTCCGCTCAGGAGGACTGGCAATATTGGCAACCCAACTGTATTAACCCAAGCCAACCAAATCCACAATTCAGCAGAAGGCTGAGCCAGGTACCACAAAGCCATCAGTTCTAACATTACTCTACAGCAACCACCAACTGTGTAGGTGGCTCACCTTCAGACACCGTGAGGAGATTCAACTGCTGCGAAGAGCCAAGCATAAGTGGTATACGACACGACGAGGGAGTTTTAAGTGATTATGCCTGCAAATCCAGGCAGTCGTTTACACAAGGAAAGGTCAAAACCAGGACACAAAGTACTGTATTGGAAAAGGTCTATGCATCTCGGTTCACATCCGGCCTGTAACAATTTCTTTTTTATATCTTATTTACATCTTTATCTGAATAGAAGCACAGTAAATGAGGTGAAGTTAAAATGGTAAACAAGAACTTCAGCTTTAAGCTTTGATTTACATGATCTGTCTTCTGATAGTGCTTATGTGAATTGTGCCGTTCAGTTATTTCTGGAATAACAGTGGGCAGAGTTTATAAACAGGTAACTTACAAAAATGTTTCTTATTCCCCCCCACCCGCTTAATAAAGTGAAGGATCACCTAAATTTAAAACAATATATTTAAAACATTAAGAACCATTTCCTGGAGTGTTGCCTAGTTTGTTTTAAACTTTTTTAACACATACAAAAAAACCAGAAGCCCAAACTGTGAATGTTTGTTTATTGCTTTTATGTTTCAATTGTACTTATTTTTGTGCTTGTGGAAGCACATAACTTTATTTTTACAACAGCCCTTTCAAAAAAGGAAATCAATTGTGCTCCTAATTGTGTATGTTTTTCAACTGAGGACCATAAGATATGAGAAAGTACACCACAAAATTATAGCAAAGACTCATTTTAAAGGGGTTTTTATAAGCACTAATGAGTAACTTGCAACCATGTTTAGATATGCCTGTGTATAAGAAGCACATGATGCCCATTCCGATTTTTTTTTTTACTTCAGACTCCCCTAAATTCTTATATTCCCTAATCTAAACGTCTGGAGACTTTAAGGTCTCCCTCCCACAGCTTCCCCAGGGATACTTCCTAATGCACTGAGAATGAAAAGTTAAGTGTTCCTTGATGGTGTTCACACTGTTTCCTGCATTGTTTTGTTTTCCCCCAATTTTCAAAGAAATATATACTATAATGAAAATGCCGCTCTCTCTGTGAGAACACTTGTTCCCATCAACATAGATGGCAAAACAAGCAAGGAAAAAAAAATTATAAACCATAGCGCTTTAAAACTTTGTTCACGTTGCAGTCATGAGCACTATGATTTTCAAAGTATTTACTACCTAAAATGGAACCCCAAAACACTAAAGTGAGTTTCTGCCATGCCTTCACCTAATACAGAAATTATTTAAGTTTGGTTTGCAAAGGTGCAACTATGGAATAAGGATAAAGGTACCTTGTACAGTGATGACAGGAGGAGAGCAACAAGGATTCTCTCCCTTATGATTCTTTCAGCATATGTTTCTTCACTGGCACGGAGGACTTTGTGCTAAGCCCCATGAAGATACTCCTTCCTTTTAGAAGCGTGCCTTCAATATGCAGCTGTGGTTGGGCCACCTATATCATGAGATTGACCCCTGACCCTGCACTGCCTGCTATGCTACAGGCTTCCTTTCTCCAGGGACAGGCAGGGGAGGGTAGTATTTCGCGGCTGCCATTCCAAAGCAAAAGCTAGAAATCCAAGAGTCTTTACTTAATAAATAAAATTCCAGCACTATTCAAAGCAGTGATGTCTCAGTTTACATGGAGAGTTGACAGTTTTCTTCTAGCTTAGGGGCTCAAGCGAGTTATGGTGATGAAGGAAGACCCAAGAATGTTGATTAATAGATATTGTAATCTACAAAAAGGAGGACCAAAATTGACATCCCTTCCAGCCGTCGGGGACAGCAAGACATCAGGGCTAAAGCAGCAACCAGAGACGCAGCAGTGTGCGGTATCAGTGACACTCTCCCCAGATCAAGTAATGCTTTGTTCTTTGCAAATCCAGGAACAACTCACGTTAGAAAAATTCTAAATATCAGCACTTCCAACTGCACAGAGATAAGGCTGTGAGGACACCCACGGCAGGGCATGCAACAGATTTGAGGTACCAACCAGAAGCATAGACAGAAATACCTTATTGCTCTGTATTTTTTTGCTTGAACCCATTTGCACAAGCACTAGTTAGGCTTCTCACGTTTCGGTTCTACGGTTTCAGGGCTAAACTGTAAAAAAAAATAATAAAAATCTGCCTGTTAATGATATGGCAGACTACAAGTCCATACAGCACGCTTTACTTCCAAACCTGCATATCTCAGTTCCTACAGAAAAAGAGAACCTCTTGTTTGCAGTCAGCAAATCACAGCTCTGCCGGCTGCCAAGGAGCTGCTGGAGCCCTGTAAAGACTTGGTAAAAGCCTTACGTGGTTCAGCTGGGGAGGCCGTGAGGTGCAGTCATGGGAGGTTTGAGAATGGCTTGGATGAACAGCTGGCAAGAGTGACGTTGATGTAGGTGATCAAGGGATGATCTTCTGAGAAACTTCCCAACCCTCTCTTCCAGTTCAGTGAGCATTTTCACATTAACAGCTATATTAAGTTGATTCTTTCTCCCTACCTACCTAATTTTACAATAAGAAATGCATATCCAACATCCTCAATTTCACTGATTACTGACAGTCTTGCTACTACATCACCTATAAAACAGATATCTCTCAATTTACGCTCCCAGTGAAGAAAGAAGGGGGACACACATCTAACCCTAACAGAAATTACCTGTCAGCTTCCAACACCCCAGCAGAGCATCTAGCTCGTGGTTATTACAGATCACTCTCCCAAAACTCAGTCAATTATGAGGAGCAGTTTTTACAAATTTCAGACAAACGGCTAGTTCTGGCATGATGACAATTCAATAAACACACATTTCAAAGCCACTTTTGTCAGGTTCCTCTGTTGTTCACTGTACAGTTGCCAGAAAGAATAAAAATGCTACCCAGGGGTGAGCCCTCTGAAGGCATTAGGTGTTGGAGCTGAACTTCTGCACTGATGGATCTTACAGAATCTCAATTATGAGGATGCTAGTAATTCTGAATACGATGTTAGATTTATCGAAAATAAGGTGATACTTTAAAAAAAAAGAAATTAGGCAAAGCAAAACACTATCAGTGCTCTAATACTGCGATTGGAGATTTCTCAAGAGGTAAAAAAAAGAAAGCAGAACAAAAACCAAACCCCATGCTCATGAGGAAGCTAGTAACCATCAGTCATCTCTTAAATGAAACCTGCTCTTTCTTTCAGATTAGCTACTGTCTAGTGGTACATAATTAATATCGATTTGAAAGGCAGTCTGCCCAAGGGATCCAGAACAAGTGATTGTAGTCCATGCTGACAAATGAAATATCATAATGGCCAGTTTACAGCATGACTTGAATGAGTATCTATCAGTAGGAGGGTTTTTCCCCCCTCAGACTTCCAAAAGGCTAAATTCTAATTTGACCAGATTTCGAACACTGGAAAATGGAAATGATATTTGAGGAAACTGGAAAGTACTGTTCCATTTTTTCAAATACCTTAATCAGTTTTTCATGTCAAGCCCAGACTGCATGTCTCAGGGAAGGAATTCCTCGGTGAAAGTCCATGGACTAAACGATGGCATTAAAACCTACGTTCCCGTGTGGTTTCTGTGTGCATGTTCCGTTAGCCAGAGACCTCCCAATGCAATTAGGGGAAGGAGGGCTAGAGGTCAGTGCTGTAACCTAGGATTTTAGCAACCTGAATTTCATCTCTTGCCCTGCCACAGACTATCTATGACATACGGGGCAACTCTCCATCTTTTTGTGGCTTACTTTCATACCTGTGAAAACTGAAGAGCTTAGGAAAATGAGGCCTCTAATAGAAGACCAATTGACCGCAGGGTTAGAAGACCCTAACCTTCTGCAGACAGTGTCGTCTGACACACTTGCTTTCAGAAATTCAGTGGAGGGACTGAACTTCAAAATACCAAGTGCTTTTAACTAGCATTTTGCTTCATAAACACAAACAGTAATTTCCTTGGAGGAAAAAACAGAGGCAAAAAACCCTCCCCGGGTTCTCATTTGCCCCTGTCGAGCCTCCTCCCTCACATGTCAGTTCAGCATTTGCCTCATCAGAGGGAGCAAGACTGGTGAGAGGAAGGAGGGAGCCCTTCTTGCTGCCTTCTGTTCCTCCTTCCCTCGCCCGACTGGAGGGTTCAGGGAAAGGGTAGGAACGTGCTTGGGTTGAGAACATCCTAAAGTGATAATTAAAAGGATAAACCAAAAATTGTTTGCACAAGTAAACAAGCTGCTGTATCAGAGACCTGTTTACACCTTGTGTTGAGCTTTCGTTCATCTCTCTAATGACCCGTGCAAGAAGCACCATCAGAGTTACGCAGACTTCTTACCCTGGCAGCTTTGCCACACTACAATATCAACTCCTGAAATGCAATTCCTCTGGGAATGCAAGAGGGCTGCTGAAGCAGGCAGGAACATTGCATAATTTAGTAGAAGCTGTGTTCATGAGCAGGACAGGAGCTGGAAAGATTTCCTAAGTTTCCATAAAACATCCCATTTCCCTCTATACAATCCTATCTCAGGAAACAAACAAAACAAAAGAAAACAAAATCTATTAATTCTAGGTTCTAAGACTAAAGAAGGAAATGACAGGTTATATTAAGAAAAACAAGGTGGCACTTTAAAAAAGAAAAAAACAAGATGTCCCAATTTACTAGAAGCAGATACATGTGTCCCCTTTGGCACCGAAGCAAAACAGAAACAATTCTAGAACTACTCCTTTTTCTTCAGCTTACTTTTAAACGAGAACACTGAATTATAGATTTGTCTGAATAAAAAAAAATCCAGGATTAATCCCAGAAATTATTAACATATTTCTATAAGATTATTTAACCTCCTTAAACTGTTTGTTTTCGAGTCCAAAACTGTTTAAAGCTTACTATGTAAATACTGGGCTTCTGAGCATCCTGCTGAATTCAACAGAAGAGAAAGTCTAAGGCATCATTAAAAATAACACATTGTTTGCATTTTTCATAAAGACATCAAGAGTATTTCATCTCCCTGAAACACTATCTCCCCCAGGGAATTGTGGATGAGCAAAACCAGAACAAGTGGAAGTTAAATAATTTTTTTTTAAATGCCAAGAAGCCAACGGGTTAAGCTCTTAATTTATCTTTGTTTCTCCAAAGATACAACACTATTTCAGAGACATTAAGAGCGAGACCACACCTGTGTTTCTTTAGCAGTGGCCTGGTGAAAATATTTGTCAGGCATTGTGTCAGAATCCAGAGCACATTCTTTCACTTTATGATTAACCTTTAAAGAGATTACGTTGGGAAAACACTCAAAGTGACATTCATACTAAATTAACTGCATTCATACTGGAAAGGGTTTACCCTTGAAGTTGGCGGTGTTTTTCAAACAAAGCCTAAGTCAGCCATAGAGTACGTGTCCACAGGAAACAGAATACGCAACCAAATGCTGAAAACAAGCCAGGAACGTTTTGATATTTAGACCATAGTAAATGCAATACTCCATACGAAAAAAAAAAAAAAAAAAGACAAATGAGAGAAACTGACACTTCTCTTAATAAGATCTGATTGTAGAGATGAGCAAATCAGCTTCAATTAAGTAAAACCTGACCAGAACCTGGACTCGCATTGCAAACAGATCCCTTCTTCCCCTCATCTCACAAATACCCCAAACATCTATAAAAAGTTCTGCCACCTCTGCCAGGCTTGGCATTGCTCCGAACTGTTCCTCCTGACAGGGTTTGCTCCCTGGATCCATGTCAGCTGGTGCAACTCCAGCGTTGTTTCATTGAGAGTTTATCTCGGAGACTAAAGCAAAAGTCAGAGGCTGCCTGAATCTGGGCACTTGGCCAAATCTCCAAAGACAAAGAACTTTGTCCAGCACAATGCTAATAAATGATTACACCCTCCCTTTACAAAACATTAATTCACTTGACTTGGGGCATAGGATTCCTTTTTCAAGTAGACAGTAGGGGTTTAAAGAAAAAACATACCCATTTGCAAAGCAACTGCAACAAGACCTGATCAAACATATTTTCCCACTATTACCATGAACAGACTCCCTCATCACACAGCAGAGTGATTTGTACCATAAATGAAGTGGTAGGAACAATACAAAAGTAAACGTAATGTGCATGTTTTGGAACAAAATGTGTCAGTAGCACAACGGCAAGGCTCTGCTGCATTCCCTGCTGCTCTGCATGTGTATGGCCACTTATGCTGGCAACCAGGAGAAGAATAATCCCTGAAAACCCAGTTTCTGATATTCTTCTGTTTAAGCACTAGTCGTGGGCTGCTGTCCTGTCTCAGCCCTCCGACTTGGACCTTTGCCCGATCCACATGTTTTTTTCTCAAATCCTTGATACAAAATAATGCAGAGTGCTTCCAGAACAGCCCAGTCTGCATCTGCGCTCCTCTGGAAGGGAGGATGACAGCGCTGCTGAGTGACAGTGCTGTACACGAAGAGCCATTTGGAGTACAAAACCTCAAAAGCTCAACAGCCCTCAAAACCTTGGGAGAACATTTCGTGTTCTTGAGCACCATCTGCTGGTCCCTTGGCCAGTGACAGACGTACGGCCACCTCCACCTGCTCTTCAGGGCCCAGCGCCTGAGGTTGGTCTTTCCGAGGGGACAAGGGCTACCTTCTCCCCAACAACTGCTGAACC
Source organism: Burhinus oedicnemus (assembly GCA_008921705.1). NCBI lineage: Eukaryota > Metazoa > Chordata > Aves > Charadriiformes > Burhinidae > Burhinus > Burhinus oedicnemus. The sequence continues at coordinate 595,716 of VFFE01007168.1, read as the reverse complement.
GCTTCCTTACATGTTTCTTAGCAGCTATCAGGTCGCGCTTTATAAATGAGAACAGCAAACCGATGAAGCCAGATCCTTTCCTCAGGGGTAACATCCCTAACAAGGTAACTCTAGGTGTATCTGTAAAAGGATTTTTAAGGCAGATTAGAAGCGTGATTTTGCGAAGGGAATCTACTAGTCATGCCCACTCGCTGTGCTTTAGTTCTCAGCGGGGCAGCCCTGAGCAGCAGTTCCACCTCACCCATCCCTCTGCCCTTTCGCTGGTTTTCCTAGCGCGCTGGGGGGAAGCTACCCGGGATGCCCACTCCAGGAGCTGCTCTCTCCTGCACTGCCAGAGGAGCAGGAGGAAGAGGCAGAGCACCACTGCCTTAACCACTTCACCTTCCCCGAAGAGCACAAGCGCCGCCCTGCAGGAGGGCTTGCGAAGCCTCATCTCCCCCTCCTGCCAGCGGGGGCCCTCCCGGCAGCCTGCGGGTCGGGCTCGCACGCGCCCGCAGATCAGCCCAATAACACAAGTGCCTGTAACACCGCACAGTTTTGCCTCTGCAGTCACAGCCTATTTCCTTTCTTCTTCCCAGTCTCCTCTAAGCACCAGCAGGGAGAGAAAGCAGGAGTTAACCCTTTGTTCATCTCTGGCCAGAGAGTGCTTTTATCCCTTGCTTTAAAGATGCCCCGTCCAGAGACTGAGGCTGGACAGGAATTACCCCGCCGGACGCCGAGGGTAGTCAGGAGTTTTACCAGGCAGCGCACTGCTGCACAGTTCCCTGCACGCACAGTTACACCAACAGGCTTGTTGTATTTGATATCGTCTTCAGTTTCATGAGAACCTCAGCATTTACTTTGTTAAAAAGACAAGAAAAAGCTGATTTTCAAAGTTACAAATAAAAACTTAAAAACATGGCTAGGATGCAAGATTTCAATGCCAGAAATCAAACCTGACAAAACCCAAGGTTATTTTCCCTTTTAAGTTTTTGTTACTCTTAAAACAGTACTGCAGTGTCAGAATCTGACTTGGTTTTTCAGGGCAGGTGCTGTTGACAACAGTGCTTCTGCATTGTTCTACACCAGTCTGAATCCAGCTTCATTTTTATTTGAAATTTATTTCATCAGCTAAAAGTCCATAGTTTGAGGATGAACATTTAGCAGTCCAATCTTGCACAGAAAATGGATGATGTCCCTCCTGAGAGCAAGGACTTTCCCAAAAAGCCCTAGGAAAGGACTTCACATCTTTCAGAACAACCTGCTTATAGGTTGTATGATTTCTTCTCCATCCCCGTGTGTAATTTCTGTTGCTTCTTCATGAAAGGCATGAAGAGGACAAGGAAAATGATAAAGTTTACTACAAAAAATTTTAAATACTATTTTGATACAAGTTTTTTTGTTAAAGGTCATGGGTATTTCTTCTGTGATTCAGAATGATTCCCTGTCTTAAGTCATGCAACGGGGATTTTCTTGAAACCTCTAGTCTTTGCGGAGTCCCAGTTCCTCTTAATGTGCTTCCGTTTTCTATACTGCTCTACAGCAGTTTACTTCTGCCCTTGGAACGCAGCAAGCTGGCAGCTACCGTTAACACATTTGTTAGGAGTCTGTGAACTCCAGATGGGAGCACATGATTAATCTGTGTTTGTGGTTCCTAAAGCATCTGATCTTCACAAGCATCTGGGATTTTTGCAGTGTCCCACAATGCAGACCTTTTCTACCACCAAAAGATAAAACTCAGCTTTCTCAGGTGGAAGAAAAGCAGCAGCGCCACTAGGTCTCTCTCAGTCTCGCTCGTGAGTTTTGGGGAGTTGTGGGGGTTTGTTAATTAGAAAGACTTTATATTGAGTACATATTTGGAGCTTACAGTCTTTCTTTCTTTGTTGAGTGTCTTCTCAATACATGGACTTTCTGTGGTTGTTTCTGTCACCGTCAAGGATTTCTGCTTTTTCTTTTTTTAATAAATTCCAAAAATCCTTGAAAAACACTAAGACAAAGGCATGACTCACGTTCAGAATTTCCTGTTGAATTTTTATTAAAATGACCAGAATGTCATTGGACAGCTTGTCCTAAAATAGACTGATTACAATAATTTTTAAAAGATGAGGGATGTAGAAGGTTTAAAGCAGCAATTCTGCTTTATGAGCCCCTTTTGCCTGCAGTGCTGTGAGTGGAGGCCCCAGGGCAATCACTGGGACCTTTGCAGGTACAAGATTCTCAGAAACGGGCTTTAAAGAGCCAGTCCTCACTGAAGACTGACGAAGTTGTTTGTGTACACCGAGAATCAACAGAATCACAAAACACAAGTCACCTCCAAAATCCAAAATGCACTTCCAGGTTTGTCCTCCTGCGAGATCACGAGATAGGTGGGAGATTGATACAAACACCAAGGGCTGATAACCTTTTCTCTTCCCCTGGAAAAGGCATGCTGGGGATGGTGAGAAATGACCAGAGTCTTAATCACATCCTCCCCTGCACCAGGTCAGAGATATACTGAGAGATACAGCTCTGCCACCCAATGTCACCCCCCAGTTACTGTTAGCACTATAAACTATTACCTCTTCTGGGCTGCCAGTGGCAGAGAAAATGAAGATAAATGGGAAGGAAGCACACTAGCAAAATATTAAACAGAAAGGAAGTGGTTTGGGATGGCACTTGGAAGTGCCCCAAGAGCATATGCCTGACAGCGGGTTTCTCTAGAGCCCTCCAGAAATAGGAAGTTAGAGCAATTATGCTCCGTACAGGCACATTAACTGGAGAAGTGAATTTTCAGTTTTTCTCAAGCTCTCGCATTCATCCAAAGCATTTCTCTCTTTGAAAAACATTCTATTTTTTTTGTTAGACATGAAGGATTTCTGCTGACCAGAAAGACTGAATTTGAATGCCATATGCTCCATAAATCCACTTTGATAATTTTGATGATCTGTTAGTTATTTCATTAGCATTATGCAACTACAAAGGGTGAGAGGCCATGTTAAACTCCATAAAACTTTTAGAATCCTGTGGAGGAGGGGTGGTGGGGAGAGAAGGAGGGAACGAATCAGCCTTAGGAAAGTATTGGGGAAAATACTACAAATGACACATTATGAAACTCAATTTTGGTCAGGTTGACAGTGTCAGCAGGTGGGCAATGCTTTCACATGCCTTCCAGATACACACAGATACTTTGCAACTGCAGAGGAAAGCACTGGTACAAAATTACAAAGGGCTGAAAGGCAGGAGAGCCTGTTCCTTGATCCATTTTTGAACTGCTGTTGATCCCAGAGCATGAATCACAGAACCAGCTGAACACAGGATGCTTGCTAGTATAAAGACAGGAGCAGACACTCACTTTGCACCGCTATTGATCTGAAAGCAACAACAAAACAGGGTGGGAGGTGGTAAAACTGTGACTTGGGAGCACAGTCTGTATGACTCATTCCCCAGAAAGAGATCTTTGAATGTCTCACAGCTGAGAAGCAGCCAGCCAAGAGACTCTTATCATTCAGAAATTTAGTATACAAGGAATACAAATTCACTGTGTAGTTACATATGGCACTACATCTGCAAATATTTTACATTTTCAAATGTTTAGAGAATTACAGAAATACTAACTCCTACAGCCTCCCTGTAAATGTTCTGAACACATTTTATAGAATAAGCAGAGGCAGAAAAGTAGCTTGCTCCAATGCCAGACAGTCAGTAGCAGTTTTGAAGAGATCCAGAGCTAAAAAATATTGCAGAAGATTAAGAATGCTCATTTCATGGCACATGCAGATCTACTTCAACACATTCACCGTGCTTTTTGACCCAGGTCAGCAAGTTTCCATTCAAGTCATTATTTTGTTTCATAGAGAGAAGCAGAAGTCTCAAATACTCACATGTTTTTGCATCTCTGCTGACAGCTTTTACCATGTAAAACCCACTTTACAAAATGTGCATGCTTTTAAAACCTCAACTTGTGGAATCAAACCTCCACTTTTATTCTTATGATTTGAGGATTTTTTTTTATTATTATTAAAATTCTATCACATATTTGTGGAAAAGAGATTGGCAGCAGCACCACTTTTACACCAGCTATGATAAAGCAAATATATGAGAAATCTTTAGTTATTTTTTAGATACACATTACTTCTGCGTACATCTCATGATATTAATGACTGTTGACAATGAATGTTATGTTGACAAAATCAGCGACTATGTGGAGGATTGATAATGAAACATCCAAAGCAAAAAGTCCTTTTGAAATCCCGATTTAAGTCTTCCTACTTACAAATTCCCAGTCAGCTATTCAGGAAACAGGATCATCATCAGGCAGTTTAGTTGCCCAATCAAGTACTGCAAATACCAAACGATGACAGAAATAGGAAGCAAAAAGTTTAAGAACATTTTATGAGCTCTAATCTGTTCCCAGGAGATAATTCCTGCATAGTGTATATAAGTGAACCAACAAAAATGAAATTCTGTTAAAAAAATAATCTATAAAGAGGAGAAAAATTCCGTAAGTTACTAACTGCAGGCTCTGGTCAGGAGTTCCTGACTCCCATTCCCCAGCTCTGTCTTCTAAACCACATTGGTTTCTGCCACACAAACTCCAGATGGAAACGGCTCAGCTTTGGGTCTCCTGGTTAAACAAAAGAGCAGGCAGGGCTGCAGCCTAGGGACTGTAAACATTCTGGTTCGGGTTTTTGGCATCTGTACTACATAGCTCTCTCATCCATGTGCTTATGCATGTGCACACACACCCATTAATAAATATGGACTGTTACCTTGAGGGAATAGCCAAAAAACTCTGAAGTGGTGACCTACTATTATTGCAACCATACTGTCTTGAAGTTGTAATAAGCCTTTTCTCCCCCCTCCCTTTCACTTTCCTCATGCACTTTGAGCACAGATGGCTGAACCCGGGCTTGGTATTAGGAACTTCCACTCTTGTGAGCTGCGTATCAATGTAAACGAATGCTCAGTTTGGTCCACAGTATTGTGTATGTTTGTAAAGAACACAGGAATTGATACAACACATCTGCTCCCACTGCTTCCACAACACTATTTCTTTCATCTGTTTGAGTTTTGGCTTCTCTGAGAGGAAGTAATTGGCTGTTAATTATGGGGGCTGAGAACTGGTCACATCACAGAACTGTGTTTGCAAGCATGATTCATGACAGCATCATTTCTCAGCAGCTGTCAGCAGTAGAGGCTCAGCACTTACAAGAAACTATTATAATATTATACCAGCAAAGGATGAAGACAAATGCTGTGCACAGCTGAGAAAGCAGCAAACAAAATATTTTTTTAAAACCTTTATTCGATAGAGAATCAACTTGAAACATGCTGTTTCTCAGGAGAGATAAACAACAATCCTGCCAGCATGGCTTCCCAGACCGTGAAACCAAAATCCAAACTCTTCAGATGTCCTCCCCAGAGCTGGATGAAAAATGAAAGACCTTTTCTCATTAATAGCTGGAAATTTTAAACTTGTTCTTAATACTCCCCAGACTGTCTCTGTTCCCGTGTCTTATGCTTAAATTGTTTGCTCCTTGGGGAAGACATTTTGATTTGTTAGCTTCATATAGGCCCTAGGAGATCTGGCCAAGAGCCAGTGCTACAGTATTTAAAACCAAGAAAACAGTCAACCTGCATCAGATCAGAAGTCCATATAGAACGGCATCCTGTCTCCAGTGACTCCCAGTAGCAAACGTTTTGGGGGAGAAAATGCAAACATCAGAGCATATGTGGACTGAACGTCTTCCTGACCATATTTTTCCTGCTTCTTGCAGCCAGCAGTTTAGTAAGAAACAAAGAATAAGAAATAAAAATTGATATTATGGCATAGATGCATAACAGAGAGATCTAAATATCATTTAGTGTCTCAGTCCCTAATGTTTGTACCGCCACACTCTGTTGTGGTTGCTTCTTTCAGAGGGAACGTTGGCAAGCAAGGGACAGTTTGTCCTGTGAAGTGCTAACTCCTCATTGCAGATATTGTCACCTGAGGCAGCTCGAGCTCTGCTGCCAGACACCAGCAGAGATAGCTGATGGCTTGTACACATCCCGTTTTACCACCTTGTGTAATAACAAACTGAAATCTCTAGCAGTTCAGATTAAAATGTTGGGCTGTATACTGGGGCAATTAAGGAGTGCCTTCCACAGCTGTCCCTGCTATCAGGACAGAAGCTGGTGTCCCCATCAGCCATCCCAGCTAAATCTGCCCAGACACGTCGGACACTTTTATCACTCTAAACAAAGTCTGTTCTTGGAAAAATTTTCTCCCTAGAAACCAAGCATTAGTGCACTGGTCATTGGAAGAGAGGGCTGCATGCAAATAGTTTGTCATAACCTCAGTTCTCGATTGGGTTTCCACGGCATGAATAAAAATGAGCAGCTCTACACAAGCTCTAGACAGCTCTTTTCTCCTCAGCAGCAACCGCTAAATCTCCTACTGTTTGCCAGAGTGACCACCATAAGGAAGAATATGGTATAAAGGACAGTACCTCTGCCCCAGCTTAGTCATCAGCGATTGTGAAAAACAAGGTGACCCAAAGACAACGCACACAGAGGAACGCAGTCTTTTATAAGAAATGAAAATACATTTATATGGGCTTCAGACTTTTTGGTGTGGTTTTACATACGCAGTTGCCTTCAGGATAATTGATGCTGGGGAAAAGTCTGGTTTGCAGTAGGCAGGAGAAATTAAGACATTCAAAGCAGCTTCATGTTGTTTGTGGGCTAAACCAAAATACCAGGACTCGTATGTAAAACACAAATGAGAAGAAAGGAAAAACAATGTTATAAAAATCCAGCAATGAAGTTTAAAGAGAGTTGATAGAAAACAACATCTCTACCCTACCCCCTCAAAACAGGGCCTGAGCCTTTTTTCCACTGACTTCCTTAGACTTTGGAGGAGAAACTGAGGAAAAAGTTTGTTTGTCAATAAACAGGAAACTTACAATTCAGAACTGCTTATTTCAGGAAAACAAGAGCTTTAGGAAGATTATGATATACTGCCCTCGACAGTCTGATTTTCACACCATGGAGAAGAGCAAGACATTTCCTTATTTTCATGAAAAATGGCTCTCCCTGGTATTAGAAACAAAATACTACAGTTTTATTGATGGAAAGTGACTGACAGAGAGAATAAATCCTTTACCCAAGAGCCAGAAAGCAAATCTTGATCTCTGGAGGTATGGTTCAGGGCCTTAACCCCACAACTACTCTTTCACTCACAGTCCTGTATCGAAGTTCATTCTCTGCTGATTCCACCAAAAAGCCTCTCACTCCCTCTGCACTTTGAACATCTGAATTGAAGCTTTACTAGTCTTGGTTGTACTGGTTGAATGATAAGAAGTTACTAACACAACTATTGTTGTAGTGCTTGACCAGTACAGCATGCCATTCTCACAAATAGTAACATTGTCTGCCCCAACTGGCAGTAAATTGCCACTTTTCAGTGACCACTGCTATTTTTCTGAACAGAAATTATAATACCTTTTAATGCTACACAGGGGCAGACCTGTGGTATCACAATACCATGTAACGGATACACAGAGAACGTATATGAACATGTTTAGGTCTACAGATTAAATTTTGTCTCTTCCTTTCCTTGGTGAGCATGAGCTGGAAAAACTGGAGGTGCAGTGCTTTCAGCCCCAAAGAATCATGGCTTATGATCTAGCACCATCTGACTAAGCTTAATTTTATGGTGACCAGTTCCTGATTCATAAGTCTTTGTGCAACTTTTCAAGTCAAGTAACTATCATCTCCAAACCCAGTCCCAGCTCCTGGGCACTGAGAGTCACGTCCTTGCATCTGCCCAAGACACTCTCAGCACAGATGCAGAGAGCAAAAGAAAAGCCACCTCAGAAATCCCACGTCTTCACACCTGTTCAACACTCCCAATCCCAACATGAATTAATGCTAGCCCTGTTGCCAATGTTACCAGCAGCTATTCAAAGAAAAAACAGTAGATAAGTCCTGAATCTGGAAGCCTGGAGGGCACCAGCCTCTGTTTCTGCAAATCTTGCATAGAAGATACATAGTTCTGATAATAGGTGCGACCTAGGAAGTTGAGAATTTCGCCTATAATAAATGTGCCACTGACCATATTCCAGAAGCACCACATGAACTAAAGATGCTGTTGTCTTACTGATCAAAAGCTGATCTTGTGAAGTGTTTCAAAATCCACATACTTACTCAGGTTGTCTTCATAATTGCTGGACCTTACGGGCATCCAGAATAGGGTGACCTGCCCCAAAATTTAAGTCATCCACATAAGGATTTCCAAGATACATCTGTCCTACAGAAGCCCCCTGATAAAAGCTCATCAGCTCTTTTAACATTTTTCAGATTGCACCTATATAATACTAACTGACAATTCTGCCCAGATTGGCATCACCTGTGAGGATTTGATTGCCAGCCTATTAGCTCATTGGTGAAACTATGCTCAAAAACATGCTCAGCCTAAGAGCTGAGTGAAGTTGCCAAGCCAAGAAAATACAGCTGTGTATAGGTGCTGTCTCTGCTTCATATACTGCTGAAGATCTTCTCACAAGGTCCCTCCAAAACACTGAGATAGTCAGTGGGGCTTTGGTTCCAAGACCACAATCAGAGGCATTCAACCTCATGTGACTAGAATCACATGCCCCAGAATCTGCTTGAGAATAGCCCCATCTTACCTAGTATGCAATACTACACAAAATCTGACGCCCATCATTGATGCCAGGACATTTCTTCTTAGCTGGTGTGAAGTGTGGAAACATGCACCAGCCACTGGTGGTAACTCACCTAAGACGGCAAGAGCGTGCTGCAGCAGGGGATGTGATGCAACAGGCAAAAGAGCTTATTGTCTGAGTCGCTCCTTAGATTTTCTCATTGGAAACTGGTCCTGGTTGGAACACCCCAGCACAGACTTCGCTGGATTTTGCCACCTCCAGGCAGTAGAGTTAAGGTGTAAAGCACAAATGTTGGCTGTATTAACTTCCTTCTTTAATGGGATTTCAGTCAGAAGGGTGCACTCAGTGTCGTAGAAAGGCTTGGAGGCACTACCTGTCCACCCAACCTCCATTTTTAATGAACTTTTGGGGCAATGAGTAGTAATACTGAAGATCTAGCTAAAAATCAAGCATCTCAGCTGGATAATCTTTAACCAATGCATCACAAAGAAAAACAGTATCTTTTGCAGAACTCAGAGGAAATGTGGACAGTTCCTTTCTGCACAGATTTATTGGAAACGTTTTAATAAACACAGATGTTGGGAACGGATGGCTACTGTGTAATCATGTGTAGAAAAAGCCAAAGGACAAAATATCCCTTAATGAAGACCTGCATACCATGCAATATTCCAAAACAAGTGAGGAAGAAAAATGGTTGGTGTTATAAACAGACAAATCACAAGAATCCAGATGCCAAGATTTTTTTTTTTATTTTTTTTTTTTTAACATTCTCTTCTCCCACCCCTCATTTCTAAGCAAAGAAGAGCCCTGATCAGAACTGGCCGTGCTCTGAGCAACATACAAAACAGCTCAAGAGTTCAAAAGACCTACTGGCATTTGAGTCAGTTTTGTAGAGAATTATATCCAGTTTTAAACAATGACAATTAGATATGAGGAGACTCTCACTATTTCTGATATCCTTATTTTATACTTACTGGTCTTGCAAGGAGTGTACACACATTTTGATGTCAACAGGGACAGAGATGCTTATATGAACAGCTTTTACTAGATTTTAGACTCTGTTCTGGTTTTGAGAGGTATAAAAAAAATATATATATAAAAAATCTCCATGAAAATACTTCTAAGGCAATGAACCCTTATTGGCCTGTGCAATTCCCAGTAACAACACTGTGATTCGGCTGTGACCAGAAATAATCCTAGATTAGCACAAATGTGTTCACTTTTTCCAAAGAAGAGAAGCGAAAAAAATTGGACACTGAAGCAAATAAAATGTCCGAATTCCTGGCTTTTAACAGTTTTCAGTACAAAAATACAAATTTAAATTTTTCCTGAACTGACTATATAATATGCTGGCAGAATATCAGAATAGCATTTTTTACTTAATTTCCCCCTTCTCCTCCCTCTCCCCCCCCTCCTCCCCTTCATTTGGGACTTTCATTCACTAATCACAACTAAATAATCCCCAGGGAGAAAAAGTTATTTTTGCAAGTCCAATATCCTTGTTATGCCAGTGAACTTTGCCGAGGAATCCAAAACTCAGGCAACTTAAAAATATATTTGTAATATTCAACAAAATAATAAATTCAGCACATGACACAGGAAATAATAATCAGATGATCTCAGCCCCAGAAGTATTTCACTGCTGTGGAAATGCCAGGTTGGAGAGTTCATGTGGAAAAGGAAAAGCCTTGTAACTTCTCCAAACATCAGTCATCACTTCCAGATACCTCTAAATACAGCCATTCATTTCACACTGCAGGATATTGTATTGAAAAGCAAGGCAGGGCCAACACAGCACCTTCTACCACTAAATATGCACTGCACAAACCTTAGTTAAGTGTGTTTTTCCTATTTGGAATAGGGCTCTTTCATTTCTAAAAAAGACCTTCATGCTTCTTGCAGAGAAAAATATTTATAGCCACATGCAAAAAAGTATAAAAGAGGTTGAAAAGGCAAACCCAGAGGTATTCCAAGATAGCTCCATGTCAAATATAGAATGACTCATCTACCTCTTTCAATGAAAATGTTCATCCTAGATAGATCAAAGGCACTGAGTACACCAAGCCCTTTTTGCTAAATCTGGCAAGAAAGTAAAAAGGTTTTCAATCAGCAGTCACTTAGTGGGAGGTCTGTGAACAAATGAAAGCCATAAGACGCTGGCATATGAAAGAGACCATCCCCTACAATGCACAATAGGGACAATGTATATAATCTAAGCATAGTTTGCAAGGAATAGAAAGTCTAGATGAGTATTTTTGTGCAGCTATACCAGATGCCATATGGATCTGATATTAGCAATTATGCGTTATTTTTGCTATAGGCTTTCAAAGATCTTCCATACTGCCGATCATTCACGTGCTTTCACAGACACAGCTTTGAAGGCCGGGACAAATGCAGCCCGTCATCTCATTGCGTATTTACTTTCGAGCCTCACACAGTCTCTGCATGGATTCCTACCAGCTTGCAATCGGTCTCAATATGTCTCGCAGTAAAGGAGACTCTGCAAACTGTTGTATTCTTGTCAGGTCATATTTTACCGCTTGGGCTTCCACCTCTTCCACCACCCCCACAAAGGTTGGGCTGTGGGGGGATGGGAAACAAGAAACCACAAAACACAGGAAAGTAAAATGTCAAAGTCTAATTTAAAATAACCCTGACCTGCCGCAGTGACTGCCTGCAGTAGAAGAACACAAGGCTAAAGATTATCTCGCACAGTGGTGTTTTGTGTTCTCTCTTCCCCCGGCAGCCCCGGGACGGGCAGCGGCTCCCCCGCCCGCCGCGCCGCTCCCACGCTGCCACCCCGCGGCCGCTCCGCGCAGCGAGAGCGCCCGCACCTTCCCCCGCCGCAGCGAGCGGGCGGGCGAGTGGGTCACCGGCAAGGCGGGGGCTACCGTGTGTGAAACCACAGCCTCCTCCAAGGCAAGGACTTTCCTCCAAAGGAAGAGCGGAGAGACCCCGCCGCTTGCCTCGCTCCCCTGAGCCGCCCACCATCCCCTTAAAACTTACGCATTTCTTGGAGAGAAACTTTTGGACCTCAGGGCAACCATCTTCGCTCTAGCGGTAACTGGGTTGTAATTCGTGCTGCCCAGTTCTACACCTCGGTTGGGCCTTCACAGTGCCTCTAGTACCTTAACGTGACTGGTTTATGGGAGCAGGAAGGGTCAGGTCGAGAGAACTGGCTCACAAAGTTCGTCAGTCACTAATTCAATCAGCCTGTGCAGCAATGGTTTGCTGTTCGACTGCTATCATTCAAGCTAGGCTACCTCAACAGGGGTGTAGGCAGCTTAAGTTACCTCTGCAAAGAAGATGTAGCTATCGGACCTTCAGAAAGCAATATGCAGAAGCTCTCCACAGTTTCCAGAGAAGCTGGAATTGTGTTTGGCACTTCAGAGCAACTGGTAAATTAATTAACCCTACACTGGTAGTTCAGTTCAATGGCAATAAAGCCCCTGTGAAAGACAAACACAACCACCCAGATTACATGCCTGAGTGTAGATGTTGAACCCCTCCAACAAGCCCTGCGTGGGCTTAGGCAAACCCTGCTTCCGCAGGACTAATTTCATAGACTGTGCACTCTTTGAGGCAGGCGGGACGTGAGCGGGCCCTCCTGTGATGACTAAATGAGAATGAACATCTCTGGGCAGAGTATGTTCCATCCCCAAAGGTTTAGCGCTTGTGTATAGTAAAGCCAACATCTCGTATTCCTCTCACTGAATGCTTTACCCCACTGTTTGTGGGAAATGGAGAGAACAGTATCCTGTAAAGCTTCCTTAACTCCTTCCCAATTTTCTTTGTCCTCCTGCTTTACTAGCTGTTGTTTACCACTTTCAGCAGCAGACAGCAGGCCAGGAGACCTATTTACATCCTACAGTGTGGCTAATCCATGGCCAACAAATAGCCAGAGGGACCAGTAATACACAGGCTGGCCAAATCATCCCCGGTGAAGAAAGCGCTGCCAGACCACAATGCACAGCCTCCAACTCGCTCCGCGCTGCGATACTATGAACACAAGTACCGGGGATGATGCAGACTTGTATTAACACCCGCCTGACCAAGGCATGGTTTCCCTCCAACTGCCTCGACAGTTACTTTCTGTACACACACATCATCTGGGCCAGGATGCACAAACCCCAGTAGCGCAGCACCACTAGCTCCTGCAGCTGAACAGAAAGTTTTTAGGAACTTTACACTTCATCACGAGAACGTTGCAGTGAGAAAAGCTGAGTTGCAAGTTTCTTGGGTTTGGGTTTCTTTTGCTAAATTCTTGTAATTCTTTTTAAATATTAACTGTGCAGAATTGACAACTACTACAGAAGAGAAAATCCTGACACTAATATACTTCTTAGTCATGAAGAATTCATGCATTTTACTCTATTTTGAAACTCATCAACCAAGCTTCTGGAAGCAATTTTTCCACGACCCTTACACTTCACCAGTAACAAACAGTTTGACAATTTCACTGGGTAACAGTTGCCTGCACATCACTTAAAATTTATAAACTTCTCATACAGTTTCTGACATTTATCATAGCTAAAGTAAATGGAAGCAATGGAATCGACTATGCATCATGAGTAATATAATGCAATATTAAAGGACACCCAGTGGAGTACTTTAGAGGCTGAGGAATCTAAATCATACACTCAGTGCTGGGAAACCGTGTAGGAAAATGTGCGGCACCATTTGTTGGTTGACTGTAGCTGTCACTGCTCAGTGCTAGGCGAGAGCTAAGCTGCACTGCTGATGCGCAGGGTTACAGAATTGACAGCAGTGATTTACTGTTTACGTGAATTAGAAGAGAAAGGAACTGCGGAAAGAATTCCTGATGAGAGATCACAAGCGTTTCCACACCACCCGCCACAGCCTAAGCTAAACAAAAACTTGCAGCAATACGGGGAGATGGGCTCAGGCAAAGAAAGAGGCTAACTCATGTTACCGCTACTGGGGTTCCCAGGAGGGCAGCCTGGAGCATCCCAGCTCTTTTGGGGGTGTCCATCTAAACCACTTAATAGAGAAGGACAGATAACAGGTATGATGCTGATGAGCACTGATGAGCTCTGAAGGATGTTCCCACCTTCATCTCTTCTAACTTCTTTTTTTTGTTCTCCTCCACTGTCCTGTTACGGGCAGAAGATGCACAGGCCTTGAGTAGATGCACTCAGTACGAACAAGAACTTCTTTGAAGGCACATTTATGAGCACTACAATGGCCACTGTGATCTCTGCATGTCACTAGGCAGCAATCCAGACGTGACTTTGGCAGGTGTGTGGCTTCCACAAGTCTTGAAAAATAAGGACGCCAGATCCTTTGTGGCTGTAGATATTGTCTGGACAGAATTTGAAAGCTCTAGCCAATTGCCAGGGACTTCCAAATACCCAATAGCCTGGATACAGCAACCACTCTGCACAAATGACCACTGACATTCACAGATGAACTCTGCAGCCTGTGTGTAGATGTCTGATGCATCTTACATCTGATGTTTTATAGCACATGCCCCAGGAATGATGGGCTAGATACTCTGTGCCAATGGTATGCACAGGGCCAGTTTCCATCTGGGAAGGCCCAGGCAAAGGAGAAATAGATAAGGTAGATACGGGAGTTTTGTACCTAACTTCCTCCCCACTCATTCACTGCTTCTTACATATATCCCAGGAAAATATAGAGATTTTTTGTGTGATAATAATCAGATTACACTTTCAAATTCTTTTCTTTTGTCGTCTTTCCGAGTTTTTATTTTATTTTTTAATATTCTCTGCATTCCTTTTCTTTCCCTCTTTTTGCTTCTTCCTTCATTCCCACTGAAGATACATAGGATCATGATGTAAGAAATAAGTCACCCTTCCAGTTCCTCTATTCCTCCTCCAATAATCTGCAAATTCTATTAGCTGAAACGATGTGGGACACTGGGATGGATTGGGGCAGACAGAGAGGCACAGACAGAAATAATGCCTGCTAGCGTCTGGTAGCCTGGCCCTCACTGGCTGCTTGGTGCAGAGCTGTGCTGTTACTGTGGAAGGGTTTTATCAGAAGGATCAGTACAAACCCTAATCGTATTACAGAAATTGTAAGATGAAAATGAAAGTTTAAATTACTTGAGTGTTTATCTTCATTTGTATATATTTGGCTGTTAACACAATGGACGCATACGCAATACCAGCCCCAGCTGAATTATGAGTGAATTTATGAAAGGTGAAGCAATATGAACTGAAACTGAAGGACAGCCAGCTGAGACCTCTGAGTCCTGTCAGCAGAGTTACAGGGGGCATTTTTGGGGGTGATGGAAGCACCATTAACTCCACTGCTGAAGCTCAGCACCCCTTCATTTGTGCTGATGCAACAGTCTGCGGGACCACACTGCAAACCAGACCTCTGGAAAGGGGTGGGAGGTAGTTCCAGAAAAAAGATTTTTGGAGGACTCTCTACACTGTATCATGAGATCTTGGGATCTAGACCTGCTGTAGAAAAGCTATAGAAATGATACCTGAGGTATCAGTTGAATAAGATTCTCAAAATATTATTTAATTCATGTTTATGTCTTTACTATCAAAATATATGTTATTTTTCTGGTATGAAGGTCAAACGGTTATATTGCTCTTCTGGGATAATTAGATGTTATTAGCATATGCACAGCTTCTGAAGTCATTAAATTGTTTTTCAGAGTGCTCTGTTTTCAGTTTTTTAATAAGAAGCTTCTCACCATCACAATTACAGAATAAAAGTTTGGAAGAAAATAGGTAAAAACAGTCTAATGGCTCAAAAACACAAGGCAAACAACAAATTTTGAAAGTATACTTATCTGCTTTAAGCTTATGATCTTTAAGAAAATCTCATGACTTTAGAGAGCATTTTTGACTTTTGAAAGCTAGCACTTGGATTCGTAACATTGCTCTTCACAGCCACTTCCTTAAAATCTTTGCAGAAAACATCTGCGACTGACACATTCAGCAAACAAGGAAACAAGATTCACATGCAGCAAGAGTGCCTCATGTTTCCCTGTTTTGATATTTTTATGGCATAAGCACATTTATATGTAAAACCAGCAATGCTTTATTAGTTCACCAATAACACGGATCATGCAGTGCAGTTGGTAGGCATATCTGCCCCAAGAAAACACAGAGATTCAACTTGGCTGGCATTATTATTTACACACAAGACTGCACGGAATCTTTGCTTCTAATTATAGCTGTGCCTAGCTGGGGCAGGTGGATCACATGGGAAGTTCCCAGGCAGGATGAATGTGCCAACAGGACATCGTCCCTTTCAGACAATTTTCAGGTCAGTCTCCCACCTATCCAGACTGATGCTATGAAGAGTAGACTTGAGATGGGTGCATATTGCACCCTCACCAATATCCCCAATTCAGTCTGGCAGGAAGAAAAGACCAGAGGATCATCAGTTTCCCATTCCCAGCTCTACCTGACAAGCTATCTGGTCACTTCATCTCCACCTCCAGATTCAACAAAGCATCATTACATAGTCCTCTCACTAGCCAGAGGAAGGCAAAAGGAAAATCCTTACGGAGTCCTTGGCCACTACGGACTGAAATATGGAAGAGGACTTCAAATCTCTTGCTTTATTCTAAAAGTCAGAGATCTGTAATCAGCTGACATGTTTGTAGGGACTGTGACAACTCTTTCACGGAGCCACTCATACTACCGCTTCCCCCTCTGGCGATGATCATGTCACGTGCAATACATTTGGCAAACAGAATCACAGGAGAGGGCAAGGCACCATATTGGGACATCTGTTGTGAAAGGGACAACTACCCTTTACAATTATTGAGGAACATGTTTTCTGATTTGGCGTGTTTGGACACAGGTCTCGTGTTAACCAGAAGGTCATGGAGAGGGGGAGGCACTGATGGATCACCCTAGATACAGCATAGTGAGAGGCAGGAATTAGATGTGCCTCACGTCAATGTAAGCTTTGTTTTCACATATACATGCATTTGTACTTGCACACACAAAAACACACACACACACCCTGTCCTATATGGCAAGCTCATGGAATGGTAAATTAGACTCTGAGCTTCTTGAAGATGTTTTGGGAAAGCATTAAAAGGAGGCCATATTCTAAAAGTGTAATGTAAAAGTCTAGTCTCTATTTCTCTAGTTTCCAAAACGCCAAGCCCCTGCAAGACACACATACACTTTAAAAAACAAAACACCATAAAAAGATCAAAGATCCCCCTGGGAATACATTCTCTGCACTCTTCAAAGTCTCACTTGCCCCCCTGTAAACTGATTAATTTCAGTGGGAAGAAGCTGCTCACAAAATCAGCAAATTCATGCAGTGAAAATAAGTATTTGTACATGTTAACTCAGGGACTGCAAGCAAAACCCAGAGAACCCTCTATATTTTTCTCTGTTCAACAGAAACAACAGGGTTTATACTAATTCTCATTTTCAAGCTGCAATTGGTATTTAATCTGTTACCAGGCAGTTTTTTCTTGAGTCATTTTGCACATGGATCAGATGCAACCCCCTTTCCCTGAATTAAAGAGTAAATGAGTGCACCATCTGGCCAGCCCCTTGTCTGATTCAGCCCCAGCGCCTGCGGTGGTATTCCAAAATGTGAGGAATGCTCACCCAGTAGACTCGGTTCACATCCTCCCTCCTATTGACTAAAGCTGCTCTGTCCCCTTCTGGGCCGCTTTATATAAGAAATTGGTGGGAAGACTAGGTCTCTGAAATCTTAACCGTCTTCAAATGTGCATGTGTGTGGTCTGAGTAGGCAGCTTATGCAATGAGAAATGGGAAGCCACTAAAATGATTCTGCTTCTAAATATTTTGACCTTTATTGACATTTATAAGTAGCAGGCAGCTTAATTACCAATTAAAGGAAGTTATTAGCTACAAAAGGAGCCTGTTCTTTTTTTCCTTTATGGCTCCTTTCCCAAACCAGTGCTGTTAGATGAGATTCTGTGGCAGGACAAGGCAAAGGAGCCCAGGAGACCTAGGCTACTTTACAGCTAACCTATACAGAAATCCTTATAGAAGTCAAAGAACTTTCATAAAGTGGATACTCCAGAGACAGCCCATTCAGAACAACAGACTCTCCATTTCTGTTGGTGTTAAATCCTTGTATTACAGCACTGCCACATTTTTCTACATGAAATTGCTTGGTGGGCATTATTGCTGGCTAGTTTTCTTTCAAGCACACCCATAAATAAGGCTTATCCCAATTGGTTTTGGGTTTGGGTTTTTTTTTGCATGATATGCATTTAGGGGCTGGCATGAGGAGCTGAGAATATACAAGACTCGGCTACTAATCTTGATACATGCTGTTAAAACAACTGGAAGTTCTACCCCAGAGATGGATTAACTCCTACAGTAAACAAAGCAGCTCCTTTAAAATCACCTAGACCTCAGCTCTGCCTACAGGATTGCATGGGCTGGTAGCTCTACACACATTTGTGGTCCCACTAGAGTGTTAGGATTGTTCGCTGGGTGATAGCACTCCCAAGAACATCTTAATTAGAAAATCAGAAGGAGAAATGCTCTCCCATAATTTTAGAGTATTTTTCTTTCAATAAAAACAAACTAGGAGAACAGTATACCAAAACTGCAGTATGAGCAGAGCTCTGATACCTGATAGATATATAAATATGTATGATTTTTTAAACTAAACTAGTGCTAATATGAATTAAAAATAGCCTCATCAAAGAACTACCCAACTCTGTACATCCACATTATTTTCAGTTCTGTAACACATATTAATGTTGTTTTAAGAGTCTTTATATATGAAGGGAGAAGCAATGTAGATAAAACACGGAAACCCAAAGAAAGATACTTAAAATATTATTTCCTCACTGGGTGAATAATCCCCAAGGTGTAACTTCCCCAGTAGCTAGGAAGGTAGCTGCATGATCCAGACTGTGTTTCAGAGTATGTCAAACCCAAGACATCATGGAAGTTCCAGCATTCTCCCAGGCATAGTAATTCAGCTTTTCATCAACTCTTCTCTTGCTTATATCAAAAGAAGTCCCATGATACCTTCCACCAACCTCAGCTTCTGATTTTCTGACAAACTTCTGGACTCTCAAGCAAGACATTTAACACCTTTTTTTTCCTTCTTTGATTTTTTTCCCCAGATCCTCCTGGCTTTTTTTTGCTCTGTATTCTTTACATTTTCTTTACTAGGTTGGTAATTTGCCGTCAGTTTCAGAGGAAAAAATATTTACTCACAACCTATTTGAAACTAAGAGTTTGATCCTGCAATCACTGAAGTCAAAGGCAACAAGGGTGTTCTGTTCAATGGGAATAGAACAGACCAGAGTTCCTGGACAGTATGTTTTTAATCAGGGAGCCTTCACATTTAAAAGGAAATCATTTGCATCATAT
This sequence comes from Burhinus oedicnemus, assembly GCA_008921705.1. NCBI lineage: Eukaryota > Metazoa > Chordata > Aves > Charadriiformes > Burhinidae > Burhinus > Burhinus oedicnemus. Next base: position 576,749 of record VFFE01007168.1, on the reverse strand, counting down.
TAGTATTCATTGTCCACCTACACAGGATGGGAAATTTGCTGAACAAAAAGGTTAAGTATGCTGATGCCAAGAGGGCTTGCCCATTGCAGAGCCGTCTCAGCAATGAAAGCATCTCAGCTGTACCTGTTCCAGGAAATTACATCAAAAAACCTCTGCATTCATGGCTCAGGGGAGTCAGACCTGTTCCTTACGGTACATAAAAGGTCAGCTGAGATCACTGTGTGGATTATTTCATCCCAGGCACAGTCCAAGTGTACCAAAACCAAAAATAAAGCTCAAGTGAAAGGAGGTAATAGAAGGGAAGCTGCTACAGCCCATCTGACACAGTTTACTCAAATATGTCACTTTAGATCAAGAGAAAAGTGCAAAGTGTTTATCAAGGGACCCTTGACTAGAAAAATGATACAAGAGTTCTTTGTGCCTGTTGCAAAAAAGCATATGTGGTGTTTACCACGCAAGACAGTTCTTCCCAGCCTGTGGTTCACAGAATCAGCTGGAGTCTAGGGCTACTTCTGAAGAATCTGTGAAACACAACTGAGAAAGAAAAGCCTAGTGTCAGAAGGCTACAACTTGCTACAGGGATGTAGCCCTCTCCACTGGAAAGTTTTAGGCACCTGCAGTTCAAAAAAAAGATTGCAAATCACTTGTTTAGGTGTTCGATACAAGATGACTTTTTTCCTTCCTGTAACATTTGATCTGGTATTAGATATTAGCTCCAGTGATAAAAAGACTCAAACCCCGAATTTTCTTTCCAAGAGGCTTCCCAGAGCTCCTCTTGAGTCCTTTCCTACTGTCTTTTACTAGCTTCATTTATATTCACTGAATCATTTTTCTCCTCATTTTTCAATTTAGAGCAGAACCTGAAAGTGCAAAGCTCATCTGTTTCCAAACCTTTTTTTTCTTTGGATGGATCTCTGATCATGAACAGCATCTTCTTATCCTTGCATGTAAACCTGTTAAGCATGACCAGTAAAACTGGGAGCTTACAGAATGATAAAGGTTAGAAGGGACCTCTGGAGATTGTCTAGTTACTATCCTCCTGTCCTGGAGAGCCTACTAGGGACAGTGTGCTCTCCAATATATGTATGCTGCCTGTGACCTCTGAAAAATGTGCTATAAAAATTAACCTGAGGCATAAAGAAGGGATAGAAGGGGTGGATGCATTTGAAGTGAATTCAGTCTGAGTCCTAACTAACTGCTGGACAGGAAAGCTGGTGGAATACAACAGGTATGGAGATACCTTTCCCACTTCTTGGCAGAAGCAGCTTCTGTCAGCTTGGTTACATATGGCTCAGCACATGTCAGGTAGGTAACAAAATGTTGTAAGCACTAGAAAGTAGCTTGCCATTGGGACATAAATTAATATAGATTGAACTGAACAGGGCAGAACAAAAAATATACGGTGCTCGAAAACAAAAAGCTATGAGGCAGACTCGCCTACTGTCTGCTCAGATTTAAAGTAGCTCTTCCCTGTGCTCTGCATTGTGTAAGAGCAGTGAACTCCTCCCAACCCCTTCCGTCCTGAACATAGAAATAATACAGATTCATCCACCTCTTCGGTAAAAGACTCAGGAAATTATTTTTCAAGGTGGAAAACATCTTGTAGTGGATCATTTCACTGACATGTTGTGGCTGTTCAGGACCACTGAACGTCACACCCTAAAAAGCATCTTTTAGGAAACCGTCTCAAGCCTGATCCTTCTTCTCCTTTGGCAGCTATTTTGGCAGGTTCTTCCTAACCAGCTATTACCAGAGGGATAGAATGGGATCTCACCTCCTGTGTGAACTTCTAGTTATCAAATGTCTGAGGAGAAATTATATTCAAAGATATTTTCCTAAAGATAATAACAAAGAAAGCTTGTGCAAATATCAGCCAAAAGTAGCTGCTGATGTGCAGGCTCCAAAGACTTGGAAAAGCAAATCAAATCCAAGCTTGCAACAGTGAACAGGTATCAGTAGGAATGAAATATTTGCCTGAATTTTGATGACCTTGAACAATTCAATAAATCACATCACTCCACGTATACAGCTTGATAGGAGTCAGACAACTGCACTGCCCTTGAGAACTGGGCAGTGGGTTCTGGGAGGAAGGAAATAGCTGCCACATGCAGTAAATAAAAAGAAGTTAAAAAAAAAAATACACACATAGTTCTGCTGCAGAATCATTCCATTCAGCCTGGCTGGAAACACAGGCAGCTACAAACCGATCATTCATCTCCAACATAAACACCGATTTGGTTAGACTAGCAGTAACATAGGTTGAGATTTTTAGTAGATGACATAAATAAATGTATTTTTATATTTCCTGACCACATTAAGCTTGAAATCAGAGTTCTAAAATGTGATCCACACGCTATAAGACTTCTAATAGCCAATAAATTCAGATAGTCACAGTGAAGCAATGTTTTCTCCTTAAAGGTACATTTTGCTGCAGTGTATATAAATACAAGGGGACTTGGGTTTTTATGGATTTGAAATTATATGTAGCTGAACATGATCATTTAAAAAAGGTTAAAGTTCTCTTAGGAGGACAGCAAGATGGAAACCACTTCAGAAGGCACAATCCCAGATTCCAAATATTATTTCTACATGGAAAGACATTAGTAAGGAGATGGGGGAAGGCTGGGGAAAATTGCTTTCTCCCCAAAAGGTACAATCCAGGAGAGGAGAGCTAAAACATCCCAGCTCAAGAACATCAATGTATTCCTCTGTTCCTATCCCACCTCTGCTACACTAAGAAAGCACAAAACAAGTTCTTATCCTGCCCAGTGCATCCACTTCCCACTTGTAAAGTAGGGATTATAGTGCTAGAATTCCTTTAGGTGGTGTTAAAGGAATGAATGATCTTAGAGAATTACCAGTAATACTTAAGAGCTAAAATACTTACATGCTAAAGGTCATTTTTAATCTCCAGCCCTTAGAGCACTTTAAAGTGGAGATCGGCATTATTATCATCATGATATCCCACACTGGGAAACTAAATACAACAGATATTATGATTTTTTCAGCTTCTCAGAATGGGTCACTAGCAACATCAGGAGTGATTTTTCAGGTGGGAGTTGGCCATATAACACTTAAAAAGGTATCTAAGATCCATAAAGGCTGATGTCCAGGATGATGCCCAGCAGTCAGAGAACTTTAACGATGAGAGAACTTGCAGGATCACAAGGCTGAATTTCAGCACAGCGTTGCTCACCAAGCAAGCTCTGGCTGAAGGACAACGGTGCACTCCATGGACTTTGAAGGCAAGTCCTTCAATATGGAACAAAGTTGTTCAGTTTTTAGACCTACCACTTTCTGTGGGTCTCTTACAAAGAGACATGTTCCCAGTGGGGGAGCAATAAAGAGAGTCAGTGTGTACTGGCTCTACTGCCCGTTATTGACTGAATGTTGCTGGAATAGCCAAGATGAAAATATCTGAGCGCTGATGTCACTTCGATACAATTGCTTTGGAGTCTATTCAGTTTTCCTTGGGGCGCCTATTCATTTTAGGAGACTTGCTGATCTTTATGACCAGAAAGAAATGAAGATGGCAGCTAAGAGACTCACTTCACAATGAGTAAAATAATCCTTTTAAGGGAGAATTTGTCATTCCTAGCTCAGTTTAAAAACCAGCAATTGAGACTAAGTAGATGGAATGTACTAGCAGAACGAATTTTAAAACACTAAGTACTTTCAAGTGGAATTTAGCTGCATGATGACAAACAAAACAAAAATAATAACTACCTCTCCACCCACCTATGTTAAGGTTGAACAGTCAAGTATTCAAGAGCTGGAAACTCCAGAATTAAGGTTGCCTTGTTCAGTCCTAATTCACTTCTGTGTGATACAATTAAAAGATATTTTTCCCCATGGCCTCACCCCATTTAGTGGGCAGGATGAACAGAGCTATTCAGTATTTCTTTTTTTACCTTTTTGAGTCAATGTGTGGCCTTGGTTTTATTTATAGCACGCCGTTTAAACTCTTCACTGAAAACAGGATTATTCATATCCTTGTGGGTTTTAATATAATACTTATCACAGAAATATTTGCTTCAAAAACATAACAAATGTCTCATGACAAAACCCCTGCCAATGAGGTAGGATGGTAGCACAGTCCCTTCAGCCCAAATGCTTAATCAGAATCAGAGGACCCACAAGATTGTTTTGATTAGTATGAGATCATCTGAATGTAATACAGTGTATAATATATTCTTGTTTTTAGAAAATGAGTGGTAACAAAACCCCATTTCTCTGAGAGACAGCTTCAAAACTTCCACTGCCATGAGTTCTGTGTTTGAGCAGCCATCTGTTTCCTTTCAGGGTCATCCATAGCATTTGCAAACCTTGTTTTCCGTGGTCTAAAGCACCTCCTTCTAAGACCCCTGGGCAAATGACAAGCAAGGCCTAGTCTGGAGCAAAGCAATGTAGCAGAGTAAGACTAGAATGAAATCATTCCTAGCTCACTTGATTTTGGAAGATTCTCAACAAAATTTGCAATTTAAAAGAAAAAAAAAATTACTCCCTACATCTGTTTGCAAGTGTACGTGCATGTGATTATGTATATACACCTAAAACCAAAAAAGTAGTCATATCTGATTACAAAAAAAATGAAACAACTACATGATCATTCTTCTCACAAACAAGACAATTTACATTCTCCCTCTTGATTTGGATCTAAGCTACAAATCTTCTTTTGAGACATCGTCTCTAGAAAAAAATGTTATCTCAAGTTCCTCCACCAGTATGAAACCCATTTGAGAAATACATTTTTCAAGTTTATGCAAGGCTGCAATCCCACCTGCACAAACTCTCAGAGAAATCAATTTACGATTCCCTATGTCATACTGCTTGGTTTACATTATAGTCTTTGAGAAAAACGCTTATGTTAGAAATATTTTTTAAAAAATTACTTACTGTTCTGACAGCCATCAGGATCTCTTTGTATTCTCCTGGTCGATATTGCTTATCTCAAACTGTTCCTCAATGATACTCTCTTCAGAGGAGAGATCTGACAGCTGAAAGAAAAATGCACAACACTTACAGTTTATATCCACAAGACTGGAAATTTGGCATGTCTGCTTTAGCATTATTATTATTATTACAAATATATTTTGGAATTTGTATTTTTGGCATAACTGGAAGATTCATTGTAAGGAATGTAGCTCTGCTTTTTTAAAATGTGTTAAACCAGCTTGGATTATTTCAAATTCAAGTACTTCAGCAATGACTGTAACTAAGATTCTTTTTTGATTTGATGTAGTAAAAAGAAAGTTAACAAACATGATCTCAAGTATCACTTAGCAGCATCTTTAAAACTACCATTATTATCCTAGGATGCAGCTACCTGTAACACTGGTGCTGCTACAACCTGCGTTGGATCAAGACAGTTGTATTAGTTAGAATGGCTTTTTTCTTTAATTCAAAGGTATTTTAAAAGTTTAAAATGTTTAAGAAACCGATCAAATCATCCCTAACTGGAACTACTACTGCCCAGCCTATCTTCTGCTCTGGATTTACAAGGACATGCTTAATTCTCAGTGTTACTGCACTGTAAAACCTAGTTTTAGGCAAGACCTCCAATTTATACAGACAGAAGTTGATGCTACTGTCTAGATGTAAGTCCATCCTCCCACCCACCATTATTCTTTAGTAGTATTAGTACTACAGCTCAATACAAATCAGTTGTAATAGCACCAGGGGTCTTCCATTGCAGACCTGGACTTCGCTTAATTAACTAAGCGTTGTATAAACACAGCAGGGAAAAAAAAATAAATCCCTTCCTCAAAGACATTGATGCAATTATTTTGTTGCTCTAGCATAAGGATCACAAGACATTTTGCAGTTAAGTCTCTCAGGAATGAAGACTGTATTTTCAGTCCTGTTTTACAGACGGGAAGCTTGAGGAGGAATGAGTTCAGTAGCAAGACTGAAAGCAAAGCTTTCTCTCTGAAAGCGGACATACTCAAGAGTGCTGGACTGAAAGCTCACTGATTTTCCATTTTTGTAGAAATTAGCACTGAAGTTCAGAATCCATAGAAATTCACAAGCCTGATACCAGTATTTAATCCGGTTTAGAAGCACCCACATCCTCAGCCTGACTGAGAGACTAGCCCCTCTCCACCTGATGCTCTCAACTGAGCTCACAGAATTGCTCACTGTCCAAAAACGGCTCTGAAAGGAATGCATACAGGCTCACTAACACACCGGGAAACAGAAGTCAATGTTGCTTCATCTACATGCCTTAGGAAGCTACGGTGATGTAACAGTTGCCACAGATACTATACAAGGTACAAATTGTAGAGTATAATCAACATACTGCCAACATCTGGTCAAGTATGAGATGGGAAACTTATAAAGCTTCTAGTTACACCTCCTCATGCTTTTCTGAGCTTCGATCCAATCTCAGCTCAGGATTGAGTTTGGTTTTTTTCAAACTTTAATAAATGCATTCTCTGATTCATACCTATGTTTCAATGAACTATTTCCATTATTCCCTTTTTCACTGCCTAAAATTGAAAAAAAGGCTCCTGAAATTTTAACCCTTCACATCACAAAGTGACAAAGACTCTCAGAACCTCATCTAAGCCATGCTGTAACTAGCTAGACTTTCTACTGACTTAGTCAGCTTTGGATCAGTCCCCAAAACAATGAGGGGCCTGTGATACAGCAAAGCATTGGGGCAGATATTTCACTTTAAGAGTATGTTAAATCTCCATTGGCATCACATGGTATTCTACTTGAGAGGAATTACGCATGTTCTTACAGATTTTGCAGAACATATTTCCCCCCCCACACCCAAGTTGCTAATGGGCATAAGTAAGGCCTCATCTCTGAAATTTATCCCTGAAAAGGCAAAAGTAAAAGCGATTGCTTCTTTTTGTGTGTGGGGGTGTGTGGGGGGGTTGTTTGTTTTGATAAGTAAACTACAAGAAGTAGCAGGCCATGCCACCAAACAACTGTCACTATAGGAGCTCACTCCAGCTGTACAAGAATTGAGATTATCCCAGCTCATCTTCACACTTTCCTCATGAAGTTTAAAAGTTAACCTAGGAAATAAGGAGCCTGGCAGTTTAGAAAGCAGTTCTATCTGCACATGTGAGTAAAGTCCTCCTTTCCTTTGCAGACCTGACACTCCGGTCCCATTGACAGCTATCCCAAGGTTGCAAAGTACCTTTCACACTCCTTTGCTGCTCTTCTTCACTTGTACTGGCCAGGCAGAAACAAACAGATCCCTACCGCTGAACTAGTGTTAGTAGTTCATCCATAAATAACAGATTTCCAACTCTGTGTACCCTGTGCGGTGCTTTTCATTAGCATTTTTCGAAGTGGTTTGCAGAGTGGGTAGCAATCGGCTTTGCAACCATTTCACAGGTGAAGGGACTGAGGAAGCAAGCCTGGGGTCAGCCTTGGCACTCCCTTGACTGTCCCCAGGCTCCTCCAGTGCTGTGCAATGCTGCCTCTTGGTGGAGTGCAGCTAAATGCTCTGCAAGGCTCTCAACTTTTCTCTCCAGCCTAAACCTCTAGACCTGAACAGAAGCAAAACTAGTCTCGATGTCTTTAGTTATTAAGGTGCTTTATGTGTCCACTTCCTTACAATTTGTGTCTGCCTGCTGCACGAGAAAAGGAGTAATGTCTTATCTTCTAGGGCAGCATTACAGATAAAATGCCCAAGGGGTGTGTTTTAAAACTGGTGGTTAAATTGGACAGCCAGAAGCACTGAATTTGAATGTTTCATAAACTAAGTTGAATATCCATAGAAAGAACAATTGTATGATTTTAGTAATGAGCTAATTCAACTAATTCAATAATGAACTAATTCAACCCCTTCCAAAACAATTCATGAACTCTTACTCATTATCAATTTACAGTGCTTGGGGACCTTCATTAATTATCACTATTCCTAGTTGTTTTATGTATTTATGTTACGGGTGCAGTATAAAGATGGACATGGAAAAAACATACAGCTGTGCCTTTTTGTTCATACTCACAAACAGTGATGGGAAAACCTCCAAAAGCATTCTCAATGTTTTGTAGTTGTCAAGACACTTCGTTTTCTCTCATTCCCAAGCTTTAGAAGCTTCCTCTTTGTGATTGCAAACAGATGATGGTAGAGCATGCAATTAGACTAATACAAGTAAATTCCAATCAGCGGTAGCCTGCAGCAGCTTCTCAGTGTTCACATCAAATGGAGGCCAACTCTTAGCATGAAGCTGTCAGCAGGAAAAGATAAATTAAAATTGATTTTTAGAAGCAAACTTCTGTGACCTTCTTCGTTGCACCCAGGAGTATCTATAACATGTCATTTTTTATATATCACGGTTGGGATTTTTAACCATCCACTGAGCTCGAGCATTCAAAATCCAGTATGCACCTTTGACTATATCAGCGCGAAGTCTGGAGTTTTGACCATTTGGGAGAACAGCGTTCCACAAAAGAGGGAAGTGTCTGCACTTCTCTACATGCACCAAGAAACGTTACTAAGAATATACAATTTAGGAGCTTATTTGAAAATGACATCTTTAAAATTCGAGCTTTTAGTACAACTAGAATAGATTCTGTAGATTTCCCCTATTCTTGCCAATCTTTACAATTTTTCTTTGCAAAACAGAGATGGCAGATTCTCAAATATTTTAGTTTTTTCCAAGAATTACCCCAGTAAAACCAGTGGTTAGTGATAACAGCCATTCCGTGCGTTCATTGGGCATAAAATATAATAGCATTAGCTTTCATAATAGCGTAGGAACTGCTAAGTAACATGGTGTAAGTTTCAGAGTTACCTATCTTGATCTCATCTCAGGGATCACAGTTCAAGCACAAGATCTTCCAGACTTCCGGAGGTTTTCCTAAGATGGAGACTGTCTTCAGAAGCTGCCCACAGACTTCCCAGGACACGAGAAGATTGGTATCCCCCACAGCGGGAGGCCAGCAGAGGTACCTCTATCAAACTGGGTACCAAACAGTTGCATGTAAAATTCTGCTAATGGTGCCAGCCAATGTTATCAGCGCATTGCATCCCGGATGCCCCGGAAGGGGTGTCAAGCCTCCTGGGAAGGCAGGCTTGTCAGCAGACCAGGTCAGTTGATGGCATCAAGAGCTGGGGAAAAAGGTATATAACAAGGTCAGGTCCACCACAGTTTATTGGGTAAAGGGCAGAGCTATGCAAACATGACCACATCAGTCTGGCTAAATGCATTTATGTAAGAAATAAAAATGGCTCTAAGTATGGAAAAGTTGGCAATCTTTATTCTAAAGTTACTGTGCAACCGCGGTGTATATATGCAAGTTCAAAATCAGGCTTTTTAGAGCAGAATGAGTCTTCACTGTCCTTAATCTCTTTTTATAGGCAATAAAATGCATCTCCCACATTTCCAAACACTCCTTTCTGCCTTTAGAATTCACTCGGTCATAAGAAACAGATCTGAACATCTTCTTTACTAACAACAATATTCCCTCAATTGCTTCAAGCCAAAGCAACATGATTGATTGTAAAGCAAGGCATCCTCATTTCAATTACTTCCATTTTTCTATTTTTCTCTGAAAAGCAAGTCCAGGTCATTAGTACAGTTGAGCGTTAGACAAAAAGTTTCCAAAAACAGCTAACATAATGCAACAAAAGTCATTTTGTAACACAGAAAAATACAAGTACAGTTATACAAGGTTCTTGTTCCAAGAACAATTGTAAGTGGGTTTTGTTTTGATTTTGAAAAATCTCCAATATCTCAGGGTAGTTGCAGTAGACCACACACTGGAAAAATTATGTGTTTTTCTGGTCACTGTATAATAAGAAAAGATTTTTCTCTCTGAGACAGAAAAGGCCTATTCAAGGTTGGAAGGAGAGTGCAGCTTGGAAGAATGAAGAATCAGGAAGCTGGAGAGATAGGTTATAATTGTATGGGGATGATTTGGTCTAGTTTTCTGAACAGCTGCCAGGGAATTAGGAAAGACAGCTTCTACTTTTTCATCAGCCTAGGCAAAACATAAGGGCTAAAAGAAAAAATCAAATAAATACCAGTTTTATGGTATCTGCTATTAGGGCTGACTCCATCTCCGGTTGTCTATCTGGAGGTAAGAGGTTTTGCAACATAAAGTGTAGCATAGACAGAAAATGAAGTGGGAGGATAAGTATCAATTTGTTTAAGATAGTGGGGGGTGTGCCAAAGTTTTTGTCACATAGTATTCCACAGCAAGACAATACATAAATATTCACATCGTTTACGGATAAGATCCTCTCCAGGCTGTAGACAAGTGAACAGCAGATAAACCATAAACTGAGAGTCAGTTGTGACTTTCCCCAGACTTCACAACCCACCGTAGTAAGCCAGTTGCATAACCTACTTTCCAGGTCATTTTACTGCAGTCATTGGGCAATTTTGGATGGACTCCACTGAGTAAATTTTTTTAATATTCTTTTTGCCAATAAAACAAAATAAAAGATTTTATAGCCTTGCTGTGTTTCTGGCACATTTTAAAAACTGCTGCTAATAAAACTTTTTCAAAATGAAACAAGAGGAAAAAATTACCAAGCTGTAGCAATGTAAATATCTCATTACTTTTTTTTTTTTTTTGTAAAGTTGGGCTTTTATGCAAGAAACTGGGAAACAACATCACAGAAAAAGATTGTGTTAAGAAAAGAAAACCCACGTAAGCACAACTTACATAGTGGAACAGTATCGTGTTTCTAGCAGCCCATGTTAAATGTAGTTTGAAAGAATCACGTTTTCATGCACACGGAGGGCTTGCTCCTTCGGATCACTGAAATCAGTGACTATTCACCAAATGACTTTAGTGATGCACGAGCTAGTCCCTAAAGCAGCAGACTGGTTTGTATGTACGGCACTAGGCAGAGAGCCAAGAGACCCGAGTTTAGTTCCTAGCTTGATTCAAAAATCCCTGTGCGATTTCTGTCCAGTCTCCCTGGGCCTCAGTTTCTCTTCCGTAAAGAGGGGTGATCTCTCTTTGCTTCCACTGTCAGTTTCCTGAATAGTCATAATCTCCCTCCTGGCACGCCAAACCCTTTGGTTCGGGTATGTTTTTTTAGGTGTGATTGTGATTTAACAAGGAATGACTAACGCCCACCCTTAATCATCAGAACAACTCTAGCATCATACAGCACTGCAGTGGCTCTTGTACACTGCCCTACCCACCTTCTGCAGGAGATAAAGCATGCCAAACGTACAGCAAGTACTTAAAAGTGTGCCTTAAGCACCAAACTAATCTGCAGTAGGCTGACCTATGTATACAATACTGCCCTTTACATGCATCATAAATCACAGAGTGCATTAGCTAGTTGACTTTCAAGGATCACCTCCTTCATGCTTGAAAATGGTCCATCCTGATGAGCAGGAAGTCAAGCAAGCATGCCAAAAATCTGCATGGATGAACAAAGAGCTCCTGACGATATTCCTGCTATAGTTTCAATGTGCTTTTTCACTTCTCAGATCAGAGGCAGTATCCGAACTACAATGTTGTTACTTATTTTACACTACCAGCCAACATTTTTATTGTTAATGCTCTTTCGTGAAATTGACCACGAGAGGGCACCAGTACTGCTTCTAGGGGAAAAAAAAAAAAAAAGGAAAAAAGAAAAAAGAAAAAAAAAGAGCAAAACCAAGTAGCTCAATAAATAAATGGGAATTTGCTTACAGCTTGTATAGCTTCAAAGGCGTTGGAGAGCAGATTCCACAGTCATAAGTCACCCACCCACAGAAAGCCCAAGTGTCAGGCAACTACATAGGTGCACTGCAGCAGGGAGAAAATCACCCAACTACCTAAAGCCAACAGAGCTGGTGCTTTTTCTGCTTCCCCTACAAGACTCTGTTTCCTTACAGGCCCCCTTTCCTTATGGTGGATGGGTGAAAGGTTCATGGATTTTGTGTCAACACCATCCAGAGCCTCCCTCTGCAGCGTCTCTGTCCTACCCCAAGCCCCCTCACAGGAGCAGTACTTCTCTTCATGGCTGCTCTTGGGAGGCTCAGCCCCTTCTCTCTCAGCAGAGAAAGGCTTTTCATTCCTGAAAGCCAGGTGAGCAGCAATGTCTGAAACCACATGTTTTCAGCCCAGGAAGCCCTCGCAATGGGTTTGCTCATTTCGTAGTCTTTTCAGGGCACACTATCTATGAGGGGGGACTAAACAATAACTCACAGAACTAAAAGACTGAACAGTTATAGCTCATGCTGAAGAGCTGACCTCCAAGACTGGGAGGGTTGTTTTTTCCACAAAGAAATAACCATAAGGAATTCCTCTACAAAGAAGAGAAAAGAAAAAGCTTATTCTTTTTCAAGACTGCATCCTGAATATCTGATTCAAAACCACGTAAAAACAAAACCCTTGGCCTCACAAAATCTCGCAGTGAGATCTCCCTGCCAAACACCATCTAGGATACAGACATTTGCACCAAGAGAAAAACATCTACAAATACCCTATTCAACAGCAAGGGCAATTATGTATGAATGTATAGATCACTCGCAAAGCTAATTTTGCTTACAAAGGAAAATACCTCATTGCTAAAAGATTCGTATGGTTAAGCTAAACCTTTTCCTGCAGCATTGACTGTGAATACAAAAGGATTGTTCTTTTTTGTTTTGGCTCTAAGTGAACAAAATGCTGCTTTCAACTAGATGTTTCTCACGAGTTTTTGTGACAGTTGGATTAATTCCATGCAATTATTCTGTGAAAGTAAATTTACTCTGAATGCCCTGGTAAATTTCTGGCAGTCCAGAGGAATCTCCCAGTTGGGACACATCCACTGAGACCACCACCAGGTAAGCCCGAAATGGGGGAAAATTAAAATAACTCAATCTATAATCAGGGTAGAAAGTAATACAGCTGCTAGAGAACAAGAGAGTTGATAGGGTGTTTTATAGTATCAGCCTTACAGTCTAAAGTTGATAAACCTTTTTGCACTGTTCTGTTTCTTCTATTGCATTTGTAAAGGTATGCGTACTTGAGCAATTCTTGAAGTATGGAAATTATTTTTAATGCATTTATCAGGCCAAAGAGCAAAAAAATAATAATACTGATTTTGATTCATCTGTTATTCCTAGCTCCAAGTGAGTTACCCGAAATACAAACCACAGTTACAAATGTCAAAAACCATAATAAACACCCTAAAATATTATGAAAACTGTACTCTAACTTTGGAACAGAAATATCAGCACCCCTGCAAAAGCATACACTCTTATTCCCATAGGATTAATGCCTCAACTACAGAAAACAGTGATATACCTCGCAGAACAAGTTTTCTGTTCTCCTTGCTTCTTTTTGCATGACTGTCAGTCATTACTAACAAGAATATGAGGGGCAACAATAAACTTAAACTAACTTCTTGACTAGGCTGAAGAGCTAGATTTGACTGCTAATGTCTAAATTAAAATCACATGTATTTGCACCCTTTTCTGTACGTATTTAGACCCTGTGATTTTTTAAGTGGTTGTAGTTTGCTATTTTTTTCCCCTCCCCTTGCAATCTAAATGTTCACGTTAGAAATGTAGAGGCGAAAATTCTTTTAATCCAAGGCTAAAGGCCTTTGATGTTGAAGCAGATACATTTTTTCCGAAACCAGCTGGGCAGTTCCTGCCTTAATTAGGAGATATGGAATGCTCTTTAATAAGCGCAGAATGAGAGGCCTCTGGTCAAACATTTATTACATGTTCTGAAAAGTGGTTCCGTCACCTTTTGGTTTTAGCCAAACTTGTTTTTTCGTTTTTGTCAGGAACCAGTCTGCAAGCAACGCAGGTATTACACAGGCTGTTTGGCTCTGGTATCCCAGATGACCAGAGGCTTGACCTGCATCTCAGGGAAGTCAAGGCAAAGATTCCCACCGGGCTTTGGCTCAGGTCCTAAATTTTTACATGCAGGAGAGAGGTGCTGCAAAATCATGGTAAAAAGAAAGTCAGAAATAAACCATTGCTCGGTGCTGTTTAGCCAGTCTCTCCCATTCCTGTTGTCTCCTAACGGAGAAGGTGAAGGAGCACACAACGGGCTCACCATGGGTCACCTCATCCTGAAGGTGGTTTTTCCATCCCCGCTCTGTCACTTGCCGCAGGGCTGTGCAAGAGGAGCTGATGAGAAGAGATGCTGTGTAAAATGCAGTTCCCTTCTTGCATGTTGCAGAAAGACCGTAGCAAGGCTGGTTTCATACAGGCAGGCAGCATCAGGGTGTTTTCAGACCTTCATTTGCCTACTATTGGGACCTCTAAGGCTGTTAAATGCTGGCTCACGTAAGCAGTCCAATCGATCGGCTTCACATACATGTCCGATCCTGTAATCCCAGTTTGCTTTTCAAAGCTCCAGATGTATTTACTTTTTATACAATGATCCAATGCAAAATATGATTATTTTTAATTAGGTATCTGTTCTACCTTTCCTCATTTTCTTCCCCCATCTTCAAGTTCACCAGCAGGAATGTAAACCAGATCCTTTGGGAACTGTATAAATTTTGTGAAAATAGTGCTGTTCTGAAACTTCATTTAAAATGGTTTGAATCGGCCATCCCACCAATAGTTTAACCTGATTTAGCAGTTAAAAATATAGTGCATACATAGTAGCATTTTAAAGCAATACTGGATAAAAGGGACATCATCAAGATAAAAGCTGCAATTATTAAAACTGAAATAATCGCAAGTATCAATTTTCCTTTTCAACTTCCACAAGGTTTGTTTTCATTACATATTTAGGTGGCAAGATGCTAGCAGCACAATCACTTGTATTTCTTGCTCCCACTCACAATCACTGTTTGCAGGGTTTTTGTTACTGACACTGGTGGGACAGTTTGAAATCCAAACCAAAATAGCCACCAGCAAAGAGACTTTTAGAGTATAGTAAAGATAAGTAACACTATGGAAAATATGCAGGGAGCGCGTCTAATAGTTACAGTTTTGCACTTCATTCTTCTCTCATTTTCATTGCCCTGCCAGAAGCTTAACTGTATCTTCCAGTTAGCCCAAGGACTGCTTTGAGCCTTCAATGAAAGTCATATCCATTTGGCAGAAGGAAAAGAAAAAAAGCTTTTGCTTTTGATTACCCTAAGCCTACTTTGTAGAGCAGCAATACTTGACAATGCTCTTCTATCTCATCAGGTGGGAACTTGCAGAGAAAACTTTGCAGTGATGAAATTAACAGCAATGAAGACTTACATTTTAAGGATATGGTATATGCTTGTGCCGATAATACGGCTGAACACAGCTGAGGATTTCCAGTGGACAAAGAATAATCCTGGCTCTTTCTACTATGGCACTTTTCCAGCTGGTACTTTTGAACTACAGTTGATCATTGGTTTTATAATGCTCTAGATCTACTTGTGTGTTTGCACAAGAAAGCTACCAAGAGGTTTCCCTTGTCCTTCCAGGGAGATGGCAGAAACAAAAAAAATCAGACTCTGCAGAATACACACTTAATATCATCTTCTGCACCTAGCCCTGGAAATACAAGGATTCGCATAACACTGCATTCCATATAGTTACCTAAAACAGTAAACTCGAGAGTAAATGCTAATAGATTAATATTTCATATCCAAATCTCCCTTTCCTGTCAGTGATTGAATAAGATGCGCAGTATAACAGATCACACCTGAGAACTCTTCTCCTTTTTCATAAATTACCTACAACTCCTGAAGAATTATAAACTAAAAATATCCTTTGTTATGCAGCTAACTTAAGAAATAATTAAGATTAAGAAATGAGTGAAATAATTGTGTTGGGTTTGTTTCAAGCTGTTTAGTATTATCTAATTCACTCTTCAGTACTGCTTCATGAAACCTTGTTGTTTCTTCAACATATATTTATACACACACATGTCATTCAACCAAAATCAAAACTAAAAAGATATAGGCACTGGTTTGTTTTCATGCTCAAGTTTTTAAGTGGCTTATGAAATTGATCAATCATGTCCTTTTGTATAATACTAGGAAAATAATCCAGAATCTTTATATATATTTTATATAACAACAGTTAAACTTGTAATCACTAAAAAAAACTCATAAAAACTAGCAGACAGAAATGATGTGGGAACCTAATTTTTTCCTTAGAGTAAGACATTTCTGCCACGCTATCAATGCACTACCTCATTACTGTAAAATAACAGTAACAAGGTTTAATATATGAAAGAATTAGATTCCTTTTCCAGTGCATCAGAAAAGGATGCCTTTAGAGTATACCACATTTTCAGACAGTCCCTTTTTATGCACCGATGAAGTTTCATGTAGAAAACACTGGCCTCTTGTTCAGTAGGCATGCAATCATGCACATTGCACACCAAGCTATGCAGCTGTGAAGGTGTATCGATTACTTTCTCAGATGAAAATTTAGTACAAAGACCAGTTTTGCAGGAAAACGTTTAAATCATAACTCGCTTCTTTTTACTTTTAGACTTTTTATGGGGTGTTGGAAGTTCTGCATACCAGACTGAAGGGGCCTGGGATAAGGATGGGAAAGGACCAAGTATCTGGGATGCTTTTACTCACAAGAAAGAGAAAGTGTTTAGAAATGAAACAGGAGATTCAGCATGTGATGGCTACTACAAAGTTAAGGTATCATTAAAAAGAGGAACTATCCCTCTGGAAACATTCTGGAGCCATTTCGTGACACTGGTTTCCCATTTTGAAATAATAGTGAAGACAAAATGCTTTAGTCGCTCATTTAACTTAGGAAGCGAAGGGATGCTATGTTCAGTTAGTTCAGTAAAATCTTCTTTCCAAATAATCTCACAGAATCAATAATACTACAGTATTTCCCAAATGTGTCTCAGTTTTTCACAATTTTTGTGTCCAAAGAAATACTCTAAATTTTGTGGGAAGTCCAAATGCTTAGTTAGAACAACAATGAACACATTTGAGCTTTGAATAAAATTAACATCTTTTTATGTGCATTTGAGCAGCTTTAAAGGTTTTCTTTGTATATTTAAGAATAATAAATCATCAGATGCTTTAAAATTCAGCCTGAATGTTTTCCAGTTTTTTGAATGGATAACAAATAAATAATCAATGGAGCTCTATTAGCAATCTGTTTCCAAGCTTAAAACTATCAAAAACAATTTTAGAATTGCTGTCCTGGAGAAAAAACAGATACACAGCAAGAGGAATCCAAATGACTGTGATAACCCAATATTACATAATTGGAATTCCAACTACTTTGATAAAAGTTATATTCCATTGAGGTTTATCCACATATATGAAATCCAAGGGAGAACCAGAGGTCTCGGCAAGAACTAAGAGGAAAGAAACTATTTATGCCTTACTATCCTAAAATGGGAAAATGCAGGACAGATTTCATTTGATCTCTCTGAAAGAAGTGAAAGCTTTGAAGAACAGCTTCATAAAAACCCACAGAGAGGTTGGAACTCTGAGGCTCTGTTGCATCAGAAGAGGCCACGATGATCACAGGATCTATTTTCAGAGAGGATTCAGGCATAAATGATAGCATTGCAACATTTACTCACTGCTGTGGGCTCGTATTTTGAGATACTTTCTAAAACTTGCTTCTATGTGTTCAGTTGCATGGTCCTCTTTATATAAAAGCACTCTTTCTCTATTTGCTTTCATCATCAGAATTCTCTTTGCATTGGCTCATATACCATCAATTTCTAATTTCAGTTAATATTGAAGATGTATGATTTCTTAGAAAAAGAACATGTATTTATACTGAATTTATTTTTTGTGCTAACTCCAGTAAGAGACAGTAAACGAAAGCCTGCGTAATCATGTTTTTGTGCCTAAGCTGAAATGTTTGAGGTCAAGATTTACAGGCTTCAATTATTTTCTAAAACATTCACATTGCAAATTCTGACATAAATATAATTGTGTTATAGAATACCTCAACCCATTTTTCTGTCTTCTATTTGATGATGAAAACATTCAGCTTCCATAGTTGCTAACACAAAACATTACAGGACTTCTTTGCAGAGTGAAGAAAAAAAAATGGTTAAAAAGGAAGCATACTAGAGGAAAGAGCCATCATCTCAAAGCAAATGCAGAAAAAATAACTGATGGAATCCTCTTTTGTGCAACTCTTCTATAGATTTTCTGCATTCAGTACTATCTAAGACAGATGAATAACTGAGAGTTATTCTGCTTGGACCCAAGATACGTTAACTGAATTTTCTTTTCACAGGATGACATTCAGTTACTGAAGGAGCTGAATGTTAATCACTATCTATTCTCTATCTCATGGCCTCGGATTATGCCCACTGGCATCAAAAGTAAGCATAGCAATTTCACCTTATTCTTACCAGTATTGGTAGGCAAGTAAGTTTACTCCTGAGTATACCATTAGTTGTTTAAAGTAACAGAAATCTATTTAACAGTAATGTTGTCTGCAGAACAGAGTTTAACAATTACACATTCATTACAGTACACCCATCACTGTAATATAAAATTCCTTAGTTAAAATTTTTAGATTTCTATTCTTCCAGTTAGTCAAAAAACAGTCCAAGTAATTTTTTGTCCATGTTTTGTCAGCAGAGCAATTGAATGAGAAGGGAATACAGTTCTACAATGATACAATTAATAGTCTTCTGGAAAACAATATTATCCCTATTGTGAGCCTCTACCACTGGGATCTTCCACAGGTTAGACAATCTTTAAATTAGTGAAATGTTTAATATAAACACTTCTGATAGGAAATTTATTTCTAAGTTTAAGGCCTATGTGTACTTTACAAAAATGTTTAAAGATGCCTGTGTGCTTTTAAGTGTGCTTATAATTACTTTGTATTAATTTGCATTTTATATACATTGCAGTTTATATACACTGAAATTTTGAAAAATCTCTGAGCTACTGAAATACAAATAAAAGTCTTTGTTAATGGGCAGCTGAACTTTAAATAACATTACTGATTCTTGAAATTCTTATTTACAAAGGTTCTCCAAGAAAAGTATGGTGGCTGGCAAAATATAAGCATGATAAATTATTTTAATGATTATGCAAATCTGTGTTTTGAGAAGTTTGGCGATCGTGTGAAACACTGGATTACTTTTAGTAATCCTTGGGTAAGTTATCAATGCTTCCCTTCCAATCACTCCCATTACACAGTTCTGTTCCCACAATTCTGTGAAAGTGACACTACAGGAAGGCAGGTTAAAAATTGGAGAGGGAGAGACTTAGGCCATTAATCTTTCTGCCCCAAAATCTCAGTGGCCAGATTCTGCATAAGGGCAGAGTTTCAAGACATGAAATTCCAATGAAGTTTTGAAAAAATCACCAGCAGGAAAGAAGCACAGAAATCAGAAAGGCAGTTATAACTTGCCCATCGTGCATTTCGTCGGGGCACAGCAAGCTGGCGAGTCAGTCCACTAACAATAGTCATTGTATCCAACAAGCAACAGCATATTATCAACCAAGCAGTGGGGCAGTAAATGGGAGCCAAGGGGAGGGGAAGGAAAAAGGGGACTGGAGAGGACAGAGCGATTGAGAGAGAGACAGATTGCGCAGAAGAGCACAGGATCTAAGTCCGTAGGACGGTAGCAAATTCATTAGTTCTGCTGTTCAAAGAATAACTAATTCTATGTATTTGTAGGCAGTTGCTGAAAAGGGTTATGAAACAGGAGAACATGCACCAGGACTGAAGCTCGGTGGATGTGGAGCATACAAAGCAGCGCACCATATAATTAAAGTAAAATTAAAATCATGCTTTAAATTATGTGTAAATTAAGAATTTTTAGCAGACTGTTTTTGATTCTGCTCTTTAAACAGAAATAGAGTTTTGCAATGATGTCATTTCCAACTAGCACATCAAAATTATCACTTGACTTTAAACCACCAACACATATTCAGGTGTAGCACGAAATGCTAGGTACTTGATGCGACGCTGTTGCAACAACTTACATTTTTCCCTTATAATTTAAGTGTCTCTTTTACAGTATGTTTCAAACTGCTTGAATTAGAAAATATCCAGGCTACTCTAGAAACAAGGAGTAAAAAACAAGGAGTAAAATCCTGACCCGTTGAAATAAACTTGAATTTTGTGAGTGACTTCAGTAAAGCTAGCTCTTGTAAAAATAAACTTTCACTTGCCTGAATAAATTAGGCAAAGACATCCAAAGACTGGAGACACTGGACAAAACACTATACTGAATGCTGCATACTACCTTAATGGGGACCTCCTGGAATTTAGGGAACAAATCTTGCATAAATGCTTTTTTGACATCTTATATGGAAGGAAAGCTTCCATGATATACATAAACCAAATTAGGTGATATTTTCAGACACACCTTATGCAAAAACTGCTCTTGATCTTCACTAGCTTTCTATACTGACTATGGCATAACAGATTTATACGCGCATATGATTTTTTTTTTTTTAACTTACAGACTCATGCGAAGGTATGGCACTCTTACAATAACACATGGCGTAGTGAGCAGCAAGGTAATAAGGATTCATTCTGTAATTATGCTTCTGTTTATATTAAGGGCTTAAAGATTATGCATAAACTGCAGAATTGTCACTTTGTGTTTTAAGGTATGGTTGGAATTTCCCTAACTAGTGGCTGGGGTGAACCTGTTGATCCACATAGCCAAACAGATAGAGATGCTGCTGAAAGATATATACAGTTTCATTTGGGATGGTTTGCAAATCCAATTTACAGAGGAGACTACCCAGAAGTTATGAAGAATTATGTAGGTAAGCCTCAGTAACCGACCGTAACACAAATAAACTACACACTTACAGCACATTATCATGGAATAGCCCCTGACTAACGTATAGTTTAGTCAAGCATGAGGACACAGGTGAGACAAAGCTAAGCAACAAATAGCTCATGGGCTAGACACAGCTCCTGAGCAGTCTGAGGAACATACTAGAACAAAAAAGTTGAGCTGGTGTCAAGCCCAACAGTCGCACATCTGAGTGCTCCAAACTGGAAAGGAAGCCACTACTTCACTTTTCACAGTCCATTTTTAGCAGCCTAATCAAGACAGGCAGTTGTTTCACATTTTTCTGGATTTTCCACCTAAGGACAAAGAACCAGCAGTTTTTCATCACAGGGTTCCACTATCTTTGTTCCACAGAATGAAGAAGATGGTTAATGTACCCAGCAGCAACGCACTTCTGTTCTTGTCATGTTATGTTTCCAAGCATTTTGTTGACATCTATCGTGCTCCTTGGAAAAAAAACCAAACCACTTTAATTCACTGTCTTCTCCATGTATTGTACCCAACTTACTTCTCCAAACCAAAAGGATGAAAGATTATTTCATCTTAAAAAAGCAATCAAACTAAACTGTCCTTTACACTAAGTTCAGGAAAACAGTATTTATTGTTGGTGAGGTAAAGAAAACAAATTTCTGTGCTCCTCAGAAGTATGTTTCCTATAATTATTTTGATAGGTAGGAAGAGTGCCCAGCAGGGCCTGGGGACATCAAGATTACCAACTTTCTCAGTGCAAGAGAAAACCTATATCAAAGGCACATCGGATTTCCTGGGAATAGGTCATTTTACTACTCGTTATGTTCTACAGAAGAGCTTTCCCTTTCTACAAGAGTCCAGTTACCACACTGACCGTGATTTGGCTGAACTGGTGGACCCAAAATGGCCAGCTCCAGGACCTAAATGGTTATATTCTGTGCCTTGGGGATTCAGAAGATTACTCAACTTCATTAAGGTGATTACAGAGTAACTGTTTAAAAGAAAGTGAACAAAACATCTGGTTACATGCCGAAGCTGCAGGAGCTGCACTTACACTATTTTAGATTTTCAACAGTTTTCACCTATGTATTTGTCTTGTCATACTGGGAAGTTTCTTTGCAAAAAAACCCCACCTTAATTTCAGTTCAGAAGTCTACAGAATTCAGCAATTTTAAAATAAAAACCATAGTTAACTTAAATTCCTAGTTACACATTTTTCTTACCACAGGTGCTGTAAGTAAATCTGGAAAATTGCTTTTGATGCATTTTACTGAGAATCTCATGTTCTGTCAAAATAAGATGATTTTGTTTATATGAACCAATCTAAACATATCTTTGTCTGCAGACACAGTATGGGAACCCTCTCATTTATGTGACAGAGAATGGCGTTTCTGAAAAGGTACAGTGTACTCAACTGTGTGATGAATGGAGGATAGAGTATCTGAAAGGATATATTAATGAAATTCTGAAAGGTAACTTTAAAAACATCTTTTTAGTGCATGAGCTTTTTGAGCGTTTTCACCTTCTGATTATGTTTTACTCTTGTAATTTACATCATAGAGAAATAGATATTCACAGACCAAAATGGACAGCAAACTAGACTAATAAATTTTCACGAAAATTACAACCTAGCCAAACATACTGGTGCTAATACAATAACCTACAGGAGATTTAATACTGTAATAGATCATCAGTTTCCACTGTTAGAAAGGAGAAATTGCACCTAATTACTATTCTTACAGAGCTCTAGTACCTTTAAGCTAATAACATTTTCAAAGAGTCTAAATTACTTTATACTTTGCCATTTTTCTGTCCTCCTCCTCCTCCCCTCCCCATCTCTTTCTGGTATAAAACAAAACACCTACAGAACCATATTTTAAGGACAACAAATACAGGCAACAAGTTTAACAGAATAATTTGTATTCTGTTTACAGCTCTAAACGATGGTGTTAATGTCAGAGGTTATACTGCCTGGTCACTGTTGGATAAATTTGAATGGAACAAAGGCTTCTCTGAAAGATTTGGATTTTATCACATTGATTTTAAAAACAAGAACAAACCACGATACCCAAAGGCATCCGTTGACTATTATAAAAAGATTATCAGTGCAAATGGATTCCCAAATTCAAGAGAGGTGATGTCACTTGCTAATTTTATTCTTTTTTTTTTTTCTTTGTTGGGCAGATATCACATTGAATTTTATAAAACAACTTGCATGAATATGGTACATGAAATGACACTTTGGTTCTGTAAATTAGGGATGTGTTAAATACACAGGCCTCCAGAGACAGAGAAAGTGGAAACAAGCCTCAGTTACTGTTTCTAAAGCATTTCACGGACTATAATTAGACTTACTGAAGTGATCAAAAATTCTGAATCATAACTTACCACTGTTCTGTCAGATTTCTGGGCATAAAATTACGCATATGTGCTACCTTATTGGAAAATAATATGGCATATATTCTGTGCTTTTAAAAATTTTATTAAACAATTAACTATAAGAAATATCTTGCAATAAAAATCACAAAGATACAAAGAAACTTTCAGAAAATCATGTGTTGACAGAATAAAATAGTTTCAAGTCAATTGTAATAGACAAACGTTCAAGGACAGAGAAGAAGCTGCTGTGAATGAGACAGAATATTGGTCTAACAGAACTGCTGCATGTCAACCTTCTCAGGTGGAAAACTGGTATCAGGCGGCCATGGACACTTGCTCTACCACACACCAAGTCCTTGCTACAGGTATTACGTCTTCTGTTTTATTTTCTAAAAGCATATTATGTATATTTCAGATTTTAAAGTCTGTGAATACTACTGTTAGCAGGTCCTAAAAGGAATTTTCTCCCTGAAAGCACAACCACTTTCAAATACAACAGCCTCTAAAGAAACATGTATTTATTTACTCTCTCCAACTAAAGTCACTGTAGCTAAACAGATCAACTTTGGATGTTAACGGAATACACAAACTGAGTTACTATTTAAAATGAAGGCTAGGGATGACAGTATTCTCCTTCAAATAATAGAAGTGCTAAATGCTTTTTCAAACATAAAACAAACCTGGACAAATCAAGACAACCATGCAGACAGAAAACATCTAAAATGTTTGACTTCTGCATACAATTAAACCATTAAAAAAATGGGCTATGTACTAGCCTAAGGTAGTGTTAAGTCATGTTTCTGCTCTTTTATGCTCTTGGTAACAAAGCAAACAACTGCAAAACTTTGAGCGGCTGCTCAAGAATACATAATACAGCAGACTTTGCCTGCAATTTCCACAGTGCCAGGCTAATCCATCTCACTTAAGACCTTCCCAATGTAATTCAGGACCTTTCATAATTCCTGAACTAGGAGAACAGCCTACCACACTGGCTTTCTGAAATTTTTAAGAAAGATGAAATAAGTATTAAAGTCTCATATGAAGGATGAGATAAATTCCACATGGTAGAGAACATCAAAGCAGTTATCCTAAATTTATCCTACTTCACCTCAGCTGCTGAGTTGTGTTCTATGTGAATTAACTGTGTTTACTGAACTCTCTGAAGCTTATCTGTGGAGCAAAATTCTACAAAATAAAACCCATTTAGTTTTTTCAAAGAGCTACAAAACAATCATAAAAAGGATAAAGTACTTCCCAAGAATTTCTCTTTGACAATTTTCTTTTCTACCCTTCCCTTGGCAGGGCAGGGAGGCAGGGAATAAATAAATAAAAAAAAGTAAAATCAAAGGAACATAGAATATTGCTAACGCAATGAAGCTAATTCATAGTAAGCACAATTTCTGCAGCCCTTTGAGCACTGACATATCTTCAAAAATTTACCTTAGAAAGAAAAAAAGGAGGGAAAACTGTCATGGATTTGCTCCAGCTTTTACAGACGTATAAGGATTTTTTGGTTTGTTTTGTTTGCTGTTTATGCCAACGTCAATATTTCACAAAATAATTTTAGCCATACTGTTAAAAAAAACCTTAATCTATGTTAACTCTAAGTTAGCAATTAGTATGCTCCAGAAGATTTAGATTTCTTACATATTACTCATTTCTTAAATTTTAGATTCCCTGATTACTCACATGGAAATGGTGACAGAGATTGTTCTTCCTACAGTTTTCACACTCTGCATACTCATCAGTATTGTCCTACTAATATTCTACCTTCGAAATCATAGATAAAATTGCATGCTTACACACATCTTCATCTTGCATAATAAATACAACTGATTTATTATATTGGTTAAAGTTTACCACAGATGCCTCTTTTTATACCACTGTAAAGATAAAAAAAATATTACTTTTCTTGTCCATCTAGCACTTTTATAGTTTTCTATTCAATTCCCAAAACAATTTAATTTTTTTTAAATCAAAACCCCAAGTATATTCTTTTCCTGCACTACTTTCTACTAATTTTAAATAGCAGATTTTGTGTTTCTTATTATCTTGGAAACTACTATACATTTTGTTCACCAGAAAAAAAGGTTACCTAAAATTAAAGTGATTCAAATCATGCCAATACAAATTTCAAGTGATTAAAAGCTGTTTGCAAAGTCTGATTTCAGTCTGTTCATGAACAGACTTTTAACTAGCATGTAACTGCTATTTGAAAAAGAGACAGATACATAATTTTAATATAGAATAGGATTTAAATATTCCAAGAGGACTGCTTAAACATTAACTTATTATTCATGTCTAAAAGTTAGGATAATATATGCCTTACTATTCAGGTGTGGAGAAGAATTATTCAAAGTGATTAATCAAAGATTACTGAGTCATTTAAACCAGGGGCTCTTATGTCTCTAGTTTTGTTTACAGGGAACTAGGTTTACCTCATACAACTTTATGGTCTGTCACACACAGAAAGCACTCCCAGAATGTAATAGTCCACCTCAAATTCACTTATACTGCAGGTAGGAACAACTTAAGTACATGATTATAAAAAATTTGTTCCAGAATATGGCCATCTGGCTATATTTGTCCTTCTGTTGTGCTTGAAATTATTCCTCTAAAGCAAAGCAACAAACAAGTTTCCTGTTTAGCTTGGACTGTATTTTCAACACTGCATGCGCACATACAGAATGCAGAGTAGCAGTACATAAATCCAAAAAAGGACCTTGTTCTTAGCTTCTCTTCAAAGGCTATTAAACTGATAGTTATTAAGATGTAATATTAGGAAAGGGGTAAGAAATAAGATTTACTGAGGAGAAACCAGAAATGATAGAAACTTACAGTTTTTAAGAAGCATGAACATCGGAGTTTTCCTTATTCTTACTTATGAATAGTTAATAGTTTCTTTTATGCAAAACATTTCTGTCTCAAATTATTTAATCAGCATATACTACACTATGTAATTTTTTAAAATTACACTACCAAAACGTTACATACTGTATCTAATCAACATAAGAACATACGCAACTGTCATCCCAATATATTTAAATGATTATGCCCAGCCAATTATACTGAACATTTTTTTTCAAACAATTATGCAAAAGTATGTAAGACAACACTGTTAAAATAATTCACTTTGCATTGAGGGAAAAAAAGAATTTGAAGAGGAGAGAGAAGTGTATCCAAGAATACTGCAAAATATAAATCCAGGGACAAGGAAAAATCAAACTGTCAGAATTTCACAATGCCCCGGATGAACAGCTTTCCAAATATATCTGGATGATGCAATGTCACTTGACACCAGGAAAACATGACAATATTGCTTGTTTTGTTGGGTTAAGATAATTCATACTTTGAAGAGTGTCTGGTTGCATTCTTAATGAATAAAAATAAAATGTAAAACCTCAAAGTGCAGAACTTTATTGAATGTTTGTAAATATATGAACAAAAATATCTACTATATTTTCAAAATAATTATACTGTACATTCATAATTGCACATTTATAAAAAACTAGATGCGTACAGATGAATTATGGCTGCGTATGTCAGACTTCAAGCCTACTAAAGCAAATAACTCAGTAAGATGTACTGTTCTTCAAACGACAGAGTGTTTCTAAATATACCGTTGGGACACAGATAATACTGAACTTTCCCCTTTACTGTACCTTTCAAGTGCCTGTCTGTAGAGTAACATGCATTTATGTGAAATGCACCTGACTGCACTTAGCCATTGCTATGAAATACATTCTTTCTTCACTGCTTCCATTAACTGTGGAATCGGAAAAGAGACCTGCATAGACAAAAGAAAAAGATGCGATTAGCCACTATTCTTAGAAAGAGAATTTGTAGAGATTAGTTCATGTAGCACCTTCAAGAACTGGTTTCAAAACTTGGGTTTTACTGAAAGGAGCACTTCATGACCAAAAATTGAGAATGACAGGAAAGCTTTACCAGAGCATTACCTCACCCCTAAAAGGCAAACTATTTCTATACCAGTCTGTATGCTTAATTCTTCCCCATTCTCATACTTTTTCACTTGTTCTACATATGATTGCAGCAAGGCATGTCTTCTCTCCTTAGCACTTGCTTGCTTCTCTGACTAGAGGCCAGTATTCAATAACAGGTAAATCTCTCTTCAAACCCATTCTCAGATACACTGGCAAAGATTTTAGAAATAAGTTATAAGATACTGTGTAAAATATCAATCGTCATATTTGGAACTATTCTGTCATTTTAACTCTGAAAACGTAACTCAAAGGCAAGAAGGTAGAGAGTCACCACTTTGTAAAAATCTTTTACGTTCTATAAATACCATGTTGTCTTTTTATTAAAAGACAAAACATCATTTCACTTTTGCTGAAGATGTAAGTAAGAAAAAGTTCAGATCCCCTGAACCCAGTATAAAAACTGAATTTGAAATGTGTACTTTCATCACTTCATTTCACCACAAATATTCTTTACCTGTATTGTTTGATGTCATATGTTCAGCTGGAGGATTAGTACTAACTTGCCATGTTGTTTTAACCTCCTTCTGTCCGTGCCCACTACTCATGTCCACCTTCCATATTCCTGGGTGATCACTGATAGAATAATCAAGAAATGTCAAAATTCAGTCAAGTATTCAGTCACATCTGAATGTTAATGCTGCAAAGACTGAAGTTTCTCTTACTTTTGATAGAACTTCTTGACCACTGCTGGTCTGATCGGCAGTTGAAACACGTGCTTCTCATTTAGAGGGTTTTCCTTATAATACTTCATGCAAATTCTACAATAGAAATCAACCAGTTATTAACTTTCTTTGGAGAAATGCTTGCACAACACTGCACAAACCTCATGCAAAATTAACTGTACTCTCAGATTTCACGATTTCCTTTGTTTTTCAATTTTAGTCACAAAGCAAAATTTAACAGGAAGATCCAACTGCTACTTCTGCAGCCTCAATCGTCAACATTAAGGAAGGTTGCTTTTCTTTTTTTGAAGAGAGTTGCTTTACAGCTGTCGAAGAGAATCTATTTGTTACTGTCATTTAAAGAGCAAGAAGTAAAAATGAAATACTTACTGTGTCAAAGGGAAGAGGTTCTCATGTTTAAACTGAAGTAAGACTGTACAGCTGACCATTATTTCCAGCATATGGTGAAGCTTTTGAACACGATGAACTTGTTCTTGTAGATCTACTGATGTGGAAATGAAGTAATCCTGGAAAAGCAAACAGCTTCCACTCTTAACTGGACACTCAGTTTCTACAGACACACAACACACCCTCAGTATACTAAAATACTTTTCCTGCTTCTTCTGAGAAGCCAAAATTTTAAGAACGGCCCAGTAGAGTCAGAACAAAGTTTCATGCTACCGAAGTTCACTGTCCTGCCTGACTATGACCCATATCAGATACCTAGGAAATAATATACGAATAAAAAACCAACATAATGACATTTCTGTGGTACATTGTGCCATCCTCATGATTTGCAGTTCAGTTTCCCAGCTTATAGAAATGATATGACTTGCAGCCCACCATCAGCTAAGTGTGCTCTACTTTATACTGCTTTCAGAGTTAAAAATAAATAAAGCATCTCACCAAATAGGTTAATGTTGCAAGTTCCTGACCTGTAAAACAAACAGGGGAAAAAAATTATTAAAATTTACTACATACTGTCAGATGAAATATAAGCAACATTCAAGTAATCAAACAGGGAATTCTACCAAAGAAAAGCACAAAGTCACTAGGACTGCAATGTTATTTATTGACATGATTATTCATTCAAAACAAGAAAAAAACCCTGTAGAGTATCATGGTAGAGGCATTATTTTACTTACCACCAAGGCTGCACAATGAAGAAACGTACTATATACTTTGAGACAACCACCCTCCATAGGACATACAGATTTACAAATAGTGAAAATTAAAAAAGCAAATAAAACAAAAGAATGAAAACAGGATGACAAGGCAAAAAAGAAATTAAGAGATGAATGAAAAGGATGTGGGTAACAAAAATGGTAAAACACAAACATCTCCCACAGATTCAGAAAAAAAATAAAGCTATAATACTGAAAACAAAGCCACAGTGTTTTCAAGGAAACATGTACTTTACAAAGATCTTTCCACCCTAACTTTTGTTCCCAGTATCATATATATGTAAGAATAATAAAAAATATCTTTCTAAATACTACAGACTGTACAAACACAGTTATTATATACAAATACCCCTGCCTGATTTTCTTTTAACCTGTGTAGACCATAAATGAAAAGACAGAAAGAGTGTGAGGGTCTTATTTTTTCATGTCCAGCAAACAGGTAAGAAAACAAAACAGTCCACAGTCATACAAATCTGATATTTATTTTACTTGAAGTTCAACCTAAAGTTTTTCTCAAACTGAAAAAGAAACACACAGTTATCCAAACTATAGTTATTTTGAAACATGCATTTTTTACACTTTGAAACCATATACAGCTGAAAAGTACAGTTACTAAGGAGACTGGAAACAGCACGTCAGCAGATGGGAGCAGAAGTCAGATCAAGGTTAGCAAAAACTTCATTATTTCCTGCACAGAATACCTTTTCTCTTGAATTTCTAATCATGTTAACAGAAATCAGGCTTACCTATGAAAAAACTGACATAATCTTTCTTCATCTTATCCAAACCGATCTCCAAGAGCATCTGAATCGGAGTGATGCCACTGAGGGAAATGACCTCTATCTTTCCATGATAAGACTGTTGAATCAATTTACTTAGCAAACTGCTACTCCCTTGATGAATCTAAAAATTAGAAAACTTTTCTTGTGATGTAACTGTGTACAAAACACCATAAACATTGTTTAGAAGTACAACACCATGGAAACAGAGGCAAACTGTGATACGTGAAAGTAATTTAAAAACAATACAACAAAGAAACAAAGGGCAGTTGACAAGAACTATATTCGACTTCAAACAACTAAAAATTTACAAATACATACCCATGGCTGTATCTCACCATGTTCCAGGGATTTTATGATCAGTGTGAAACACTCTACCAACTCCTGATAGGAACTGACACCTTAAGAAAAAAAGGTGCAATATTTTATTTATCAATCCAGGCTCTCCAGCTGTTAAGTCAACACATATTTGCAAGAACAAAACCCCTCATTTAAACAACAATAGCTGAAATGACAGATTGGACTGCTTTTTGTTGTTTGTCATATCATGACTTTAAAAAAGGTTACTGTAAAGAAACCAATCAAGAGAGACCACTGAGCTGCATATGACTGTTAGAGAACAGCATGTGACAGAAGCAGATTGTCATATAACGCATTTTGGCTACATTCTCTCTACGTACGTTGCAGCTCAACACATTTCATAAATTTAACTCAACAGCATCGATCTAGAATATGAATTATTAGTATCTATTTATCCAACTAACTGTTTCCTAAGCAAAAAACAAGCCTCCACAGATTGTGCAGCTGACACTGCCCTTACACAGGACACAGTGCAGTCATGACAGTACATTTTAGCTATCTAGTTTCAATTCAAACACAACAGCGGTTGCACGAATAGAAATGAAAGGGATTGTGAAGTTACATACTCCATCCCTCAAACAGAAAGGTGTTGTTATAATCTCTGAAACAGCTTAACAAAACTTAATTAGTAATTTGAAAAAAACAGTAATAAATAAATAAAAAAGTATTTTACTGAAGGACTGTGAGCGGTATTACAAGAATAATAAAGTTTGTTTGCTGCTTTATCAACTTAAAAATTGTCCTTCAGATATAGAAAGAGAAAAATTTTATAGGTAAGTAGTATTCGGTCTTAGAGCAGATGAGTACTGTCAATTGTTTAGTACCTTTTACAATCAAACAAAATTACCTCCTTCTAGACTACCTTTGTATGTTGTAAGAAAGCGTATTATCTTACATACCTAAAATTAGCTCTTTTAGAAAAAGCCTGTTGATAACAATTTTCTGAAGAGCTGATCAGTCCTTAAAACTCAGAGAAATTCATATTCATTCCATTGAGAAAGCAATACAATATAGTAGATACAGAGAACAGGAGAATTAAAGGAAAACAGATGGGGCAAAAATCACAATACACTTACTTTTCATTTTGCACCATAATTGTTCAGCAAAATCCAGGTCTCCTCGCTCACTGAAGATTGACTTTATTGAACTGTCCACTGCAGCAGTGTCACATTTGGTTTTCTGAAAGAGTTTGTTTGTCTTAAGTAAAAAAGGATGCCTAAGATTCAAAGACCTTATGAACCCGAATTTTCTCCAGAGATCAAAACTGGGTGCATCACTAATTTTTCCCCTTTTCCAGCGAAACGACCGCATAGAAGCTACTAGTGCACAGTAATTTGGAGGCATATTTTTATTTAAAGTGAGACTAATTATTTCAGAATTATCACACTGGATAATCGCTAGCTTTGGACTAGGAAGTGAAGCCTACTATCAAAAAGACTTCTGATCATAGTCAAGTAACGCTCAACCAGATTGTCTAGGAAAAACCAACTGCTTCGCTCAAGATGGTCCTTTTTGCCTTACAATGCCACAATACATGGAGCATTGGTAAACAGCAATAATACAGTCCAGCAAGCATTAACTCAGAATATGACCTATGCTACACTGAACTCACAGATGATTCAATAACTGTATGCATACCTAGCAGTGCCCTGGGAGGCCAAAATTAATCCATACATAGATTCTCAGAAGAGAGAACTATTTTCCTGTTATCCTGATCCTGAATATCTCTGGTTTAGCTGATACAGAAATCATTGTATTTTTAGCTTATCAACAAAATGCAACTTCCCTCTCAACAGGAAAAAGACTCAAATCTTTCCTTGTAGATTGAAAGGGAAAAAAAAAAATCTTAATATAACTAAAGACATTTTTATAATTTGAATTTGTCCATTGCTTTAGAATGTCATAAACCGCTAGAGAAATAGGACAGATATCCAACTGATACCATTAGATTGGTCCAAAATTATTAAATTGGGCAAGAAAAGCAAATTAATGATAGAATGCAATGGCACAAAGGTCAGAGTTCCTGGAAGAAACTAGGACATCATGAGACTGATGGCTGTAGGAGATGACAGGTGATGATTAAGACAACAGAGTGTAATTGCAGTTGATAAAATATGGTTCAATTTGCAAGCTTTTCATAGTGAAAAAGGAAAGGAAAGAAGCAAATCAAAATAGCTCCACACCACGAATTTATACAAAAAAATATGTATAATGGACACTGGTAGATCATTTAGAATAAAAAAACCACGGAGGTTTTCTGAAGGTAAAAACTACAATGGACTTTCTATTAGAGGATAGCTCTGAATTCCTAATTTTGCCTGTAAGGCCTTCTTCCGTTATTTGTACAGAGCAGAAACAGAAAGCAATATCTTTCTTTACAACTCTATGTCTATGTATTTACATATATACATAAATAATATACAAGACATACTCAAAATTTGAAATAACCACAGTTAAAAGGGAAACAAGATAAGGTAATTGGTAGGAAATTGCATATACCTCTGTTTCATTCTTGTTTTCAGATATACAAAATCTATCCAGCTTGTTCTTTAAATCTAGTAGAGGAGAAAAATAAATTTCACCACTATGAAAAAAAAATATCATCAAACCAATTGTATAAATCCCTGGGCACATCATAATTAACAAATACACTGACTGGATGACTGATAGACAAAATTTATCCATTTAAAAATTGTTTTTACTGGGTAAGGATATAGTCTGAAACAATAATCTCTTAATTTTTTTTTATTATAAGCTATACATTTTCCCCACATACCTTTACTACATTCTGTTATCTAAGTATTCACTTGTTAAGTTCCAGTGTGGAAGCAGTAAGGAGTAGCAGGTGGTCTAATAAGCATCTCCGGTTTTCTTCCACATGTATTTGTCAGACAGAGTTTTTGTCTGTGTTATCTTTTGTCCAAGTTTTATCTACGTACTGGAAAAATTTACAGTTGCATTTGAAAACCTCTTGGTGCATTCCAACATCTGATTCTCTTTTTAGATTTGTTTTCCAATATCTTAAACTTCTGACAGACACATATTAGTCACAACAGTTTTCAGAAGGTATCAGTAATTTTGGATGCTTCATTTTAAGATGCCATGAAAGTATTTTTTCCCACCGCCAAAGGGACACTTAGCACATTTAGAAGTTCACGTGCATGTCAGATAACTTGAAAGACACAGGCAGAATGCTCTCAATTACTTTTTAAACACAACTGTGTCATTTTGTAACAAAAACATTATTACTTTTATACAAGATATTACGACAAACAAAAATTACATGTACTGACTAACCTATTTAACTGCTTTGTGCAGGTGGTTATAGCATAGAAATTAACATCTCTAATTCTAATACTTTAAAAATCGTACATGGAATTTCCTTTTATTTCTGTGAAATGTGTCATCCTCTCTCCCCGTGTAACAAGCGTCAATTACCAGTCAGAAATTCCTGGACCAGTTCAACAGCTGATTCAGACTCTAAGGGCTCAGGCCACTCGGTCACACCCGTCTTGAAACCTTCAGCCAAAGCCTAAAGGCAGCATGAAAATCAAAACAACCCAAATCAGTTCTTGTTTGAGCTTCTGCATGTGTCATGCTTCAAAATGTAATTAACTTCTCCAAGAATCATACATCTCTCTCCATACAACTAATCATGACTTTAAAAACTTCTTGAATTTCCCGGCTTTGGCATTCACAAGTTGTCCTCTTTGTATTCAAGATTCCTAAAACTGAACTCAAAGTTTATTCTAAAATAAAAGCTTAAAGTTATCTTTCAAACAACTGATGAAATTTTAAATAAAGTTATTGACACATAAAATCACCATTCTGTGTAAATCTGAAATTGGAATTTCTCACTTATACTTACAAGGAGAAACTGCAGTTCTCTATAGAGCTGATATACAGGACTTCTGGGGTCCCCAGACTCCAGTGTAATATTCTGAAAGTTCCAGAAGTTTATGTCAGTTTCAAACTTTGGAAATCAAGTGTCCTAAAACTGTTATTAGTGAAATGCATATTAGCATCATTTATAATTTAGATTATGAACACATTGTGTGGCTTATATAAAGAATAATAAACACAAATGTCAAGAGTCAAACTTATTTTCTATCCTTTACACTACTCATGATGCAAGCCGTGAAAAGAGTGTGGGTTTGTTTGCTTTTTCTTTCTTGACTTACCAGAGTGGCAGCTGAAATTAGTGGGGGTGTCTCTAGAATCTTATTTACAGTATTCCATGTAATATCAACATATATATTGCTTTCAGAGTCTACAATTGTGTCCTCTATTGCAGCAGCTCTAATAAGTTCATATTGAGCAGATCCTTTTGTCATCACCTTGAATGAACAGATTTAAAAAAAAAAATAAAAAACACAACCACAACACTGTTTTGTATGCATGCAAAATAATTTTAAAAGCATTTCATACACAAAAAAAGGGCTAATATCAGAAAAATGCATTACAACATGAGGAGCTCAAATGTTATTTCAAAAGAAATTATTATACTATCGAGAAACTAAGATGAGTTTCTAAATAATATCCATAAAGCTTCCCAAAACTAGTATCATAAATCCAAACCCAGAGTTTTTAAACTTAGAGGCATGACAGACTGTAAAAACCTACAATAGATGAATGATGCTTCATTTTATGTGCCATTTTGAGCTCTTCCAGATTTGCAAAACAGGTTTTATCAGCTGTAGGACCTAGGAAAGAAAAAAAGTAAGAATCAAAAAAACATTTAACAATCCAAATTTGGCACTTAAAATTAATTCTCAAATACTCCAAGTACGACTTGTGTTGTCATTTAGAAAGCAGGCATTCTTCTTCAATTTATCCTATTGATAATAAGAGCTGGTGTTAACGTATAAATGTCTACTAAGAGTCAGTGCTCATATAAGAAGTTGAATGGTAGCAATTTGAATTTGCGAAGTTATTACAGCTGAGTGAAGGTAGGCCTGCACAGATACCGTTGCATGAAGTATATTAAAAAGTCATTTCCTCCACATGGTATGGGTTAAAAACATCTTTTCTTTTCTCTCTCTCATTTTTTTCCCCCTCTTGTTTTTTAAAACAAGGACTACAGAGCAGTACCAAGCCAACATCACACAAAGGACAAAGACAGCATCACTACATCAATATTCCCACATTTTCAAGCCTTCCTCATTCAAGTTTATGAGGAAGCTTATAACCTTACCATCACATGTAACCATATAAAAATTGATCCCTGTGATTTTGTTTCCAGCTTTGAGAGGCTCAGCTCCAAGCCAACAAGTATGTTCAGGATCAGAACCATCACACCTTATCCAGAGGGGAGGAAGCACAACCAGTTCACTTGTCTTCAAGTGTGTCATGTTTGGATTTTGTACCATTGTATATAAGGAAATCAACTGCCTAGAGATATGAA
Source organism: Burhinus oedicnemus (assembly GCA_008921705.1). Taxonomy (NCBI): domain Eukaryota; kingdom Metazoa; phylum Chordata; class Aves; order Charadriiformes; family Burhinidae; genus Burhinus; species Burhinus oedicnemus. The sequence continues at coordinate 541,382 of VFFE01007168.1, read as the reverse complement.
CAGGAAAAAAAATAAGATGCCAGCAGGCATAGCTAAATCTACCTCACATAAAACTTAACTCCCGTCTACCATGCCTCATTAGCAGACATCAAATCATTTTACAAAAAGAATGCAGTATTACAATTCTCTTTTTACAGGTAGAACAATGAAGTCACAAAGGAATAAGTAAGATTTCATAACTGAGAATGTATTTAATATAATATTTTAATTTAGACTAAAGATTCTGAAATCGTAATTGAATTTTACATTTTAAGCATGTTAAAAGGATAAGTTAGTTCAGCAAACTAGTCATCATGTTTTGGTACCACGCCTTGATATTTTAATAACAGCCAAAGACTTCAATCAGAATTTTATTTTTTTTTTTTAAACAGAAATCTTACAAAAAATAAGCATTCAAGTCTTTATAAGCTTTCTTTGCTCACTTATGGTCAGACAGTCCCATTAACCTAATGGGACAGCTCATAACTGCTTTTCCAGTAACTTCACTTTAGCTACTTTGTTAGGAATACTTTTAGCCCAGGGAGCCGGGATGAGAAATGGTCATATCTCCTCACTAAACTAATGAATAATTTAATTTGGGGGGATTCAAAATACAGGTTCTGAATATTAGGAAGAGAGACAAAAGTTGCAAAAGAAAATTACATCAAAAGGGGAGGCAGACCTTTGATACTTACTTTGCTCTTCTGACAGAGAGCGCCACTGGTCCAGAACTCTCCTTTGGTAAAAGCTCAGACGCATCAATAGCATCATCTGTTCTTGATTCTTCCATTGGGTAACTTTCTTCATTGTGTCTCTTTAAGAGAAATGCATAGGTAAGTCAAAAGATGCAAGGTATGTGAAAACGTTTGATGGGAATTCAAAAGTGCAGATTACGTTTTAAAAATTAACAACTAATATACACACTTACTGCTTTCTGCAGAATATATAGCATATTGTTTCCATTCCAAAATCTTTCAATGGGACTTTTGCAACTACCACCAATCAAACAGATCTCTACATCAGCCTGGGGGGGAGAAGAAAAAAAAAAATTAAACTTTTTAATACACTACATATAAATGATGCATTTCAGCAATTTTTGTACCAGAAATTGCAAAATTAACTAATTCCACAAACTGTTTTCCAACCCTGTTGCAACTACTCATGAATCTAAGGCTTTATTACTTCAGGAGAACACAGTTACTGCATGCCATAGGTGGAACTGAATCAATGATGAAAACGCAACAGCTTTCAACTAACCAGCGTAGAAAATCTAATCTCTAACAGGTTGATTCTATGAGAAACTGAAGTTTGGTTCGATTAACAAAACTTCAGATAATCTGAAATATGAGGGATCAACGCTGTCAAATAGCAATGGCAGTCACTAGATATCCTTAGGATAGAGAATACTCATTTAAAGTAACATTAAAATCAATTGATCATTTCTCTGAATTTCTCATGAGAGCTCTAAACACTGTTGGGAGACATTAAATAACTCAAGCCTGTTCTTGAGAAAGAAGGAATATCAATCTTTACTTAGGCTTTTGCATACGCACAGAGAAGTATTGCTTGATTCTTCACATCTAGCCTGCTTTTCACATTACTGTAGATTTAAATAATCACCTGATTTTATTTTCAAACTATTATCACACTTACACAAATCGCAAGATTAATACAATTAAACAGCATTCAGAAATTTTCCAGCCGTTCCTTTGTTCCAAAAGCCAGTAGAAGCAATTGCTGTTTCCATACAGATACCCCACTCCCCCTAGCAGTAACTCGGACAAGACGGGTGCCGTCTGAAGCACGAAACCCCCCCTGAGGGCGGCTCCGGCCAGCACCCACCTTCCGCCCTTCGCACGGCCTCCGCCCCGCCACGCTCTCCCGCGCGCTCGACCTTTTACAATTATTTTAAACAAGTTAACTGTTCATAGGTGCAAAAAAAAAAAAAATCAAGCGGACCGGAGGAGCGGGCGGGGCGGTGGAGGCTGGCGCTGGCTCGGGAAGGGCGGCGCTCTGGTGGCGGGTCTCCTCCTCCGTCCGGAGGTAGGGGCAGGTCTGCAGAGGTATTGCTGAGGTGAACTTGGCCTTTCAGGCGATATCCCCCCACATATCCCAGGTGCTGATCGATGGCTGCGCGTTTTAAACATACATACTCAGGTTACACGACTGTATTTTCACATATATATTTACCTCAAAGAGATACGGACGTTCAAGGATGCTTTCTCTTCCTTCTTCATAGATCCTGAAAGAAAAAAAAAATGTTAAAGTACACAAAGTTTGGGCTGTTTTTTTTTTTTTCCTCTGCATTCCTCGTTAAACAGTAAGCTTAACTGCATAAACTAAAATAAGGCGGGTCTCCCATCAGAGCCTCAGCAGCCTCCCCGCCAGCTGGGGCCTCACCCGGCTCCCCCGCCCCAACCACCCTCCCCGGCCGAGCCACCTCCCTCAGCGCAGCGGCCCCTCACGGCCGGGCCGGGACCCACCGAAGGAGGCGGCCGTACAGCTCGGCAGCCGCCCGCCGCCGCCGCTCCGCGGCCATCGCCGCCCGCCGCAACCGAACCGCGCGCCTCGCCCGCCCCCCCGGCACTACATCCGGGGCGGTGTGCCCAAGGAAGGCAAAAAAATTATTCTCCCCGCGCCAGGAGTGGGTTTTATTTATATTTATTCTCGTCGCACGCCTCCACATGAAAAAAAAAAAAAAATCCCTCAAACATTTTATAAATTTTGTGAGTGAATGACTCGTCACGCCGAATCCCTCCGCCAGAAAAAGAGTCCCCCGGTTTGGGAGGTGACTGAGAGCGACGGAGGCGCCCGGAGGGAGAGGGCTCGGTACCGCCGGTCGCGGCGTATGCGAAGGGGCTCGGGCCGAGGCTGGGATCAGGAGCCGAGTGGCCGGCGCGGCAGACGGCGGCGGGCAGGGTGCGGAAGGACATCGCTCATAGCGATGGAGGAGTAACGAGTCCTTCCTTTTCCGGTCGGGGCTGCGGCGGAGACGGGCGGCAGCACGAGACGCTCCGCCACCGCCAACCACCATGGTGAGGCGCGGGCCGTGGGAGCGCGGCAGGCCGAGAGGGGCTGGGGCCGTCGGTGATCCGGGGCGGGTAGTGGGTCGAAGCTGGTGGGAGCCAGGCCCGGCGGGCAGAGCCGTGCCGCGGGCAGCCCGAGGGCTGGAGGCGTGGGGTGGCCGGCCGCCATTTTGGAGCCGTCAGAGCTCGGCCTGCCGCGTGGAGCCCGTGTGGGGAGGCCGTGGCGGCGGGCGGGCTGAAGAGGGGCCGGAGCAGGCCGCAGAGGGGGTCGCGGCCGAGAGCTTGGCTTGGTCCGCTGGAAATCACCCTTTCCTCAGCAGTGTGGGAGATGGGGCCCGGATCGCCTTCTGGCAGGGGTTTTCATTTTGCTCACGTATTTCTTTAAACCAAAACAAAGCCACGCGAAAGTTTTTGAGCCTACGTAGGGTTAAAAGAACGGTTTCTGTAACACCCATTTTTTAACTGGGTTTTTTTTGTTAATCTGAAACAGGCTTTAAAAGGCCTTAGTCTGGAACCATGTTGCAAATGAACAACTTTTCTTGCTAATACAATTCAGGTTATCGGGGCAAAGGAAGCAGAACACGAAGTTTGTTGCTTGCTTGTGTTGAGGTCTCTGCAGTAGCTCCAGGGGTCAGTGCTTTGCCAGTAACAAGCGTTAGAAACAGGCAGTACTTTCATTGCTATTAGCTCGTTAATTCTGAGTTTTGTAGTATTTTTAATACCTCTAAAATGAATTGTGAACAGGAAAGGAAGATACTTTGCCTGTATTATTGCCATGAGCTATTAATTTAATGACAAATACAGTATAATGCTAAAAAAATAATTTTTAAAGGCTGCTGTTCAGACCGGCAAGCTATTATTTGACATTTTTTCAGATTTTTGAAAGGAAGCTGGTGCTGCTAACAGTTGAATTTTTTCACCTCACAAATTTTGAGGCACCACGGATTGTTCAGAGGGCCCAGACTTCACAAAAAATCTACTGTGATACTTAGTTTTCTTGCTTGGGGTCACTGTGAGTCCCTGTATTGTATTTCAGAAGCTGGTTACAGTGCTTCAGCTGTTAAACATCATCTGAATAGCAAAACTTTGATAAACTGAAACACAGGTGGGTTTTATATAGGCTTTTTTAAATAGTAGATGGGGAGTACTTCAGAAGGTGTTACTAAAGAGCCCAGAGATCCAAATCTAGATTAATTTTGCCAAAATGACTTGGAAATCTGTTGAATTTCAAACCCTAGGTATTGTCTTCTGAATGTAGGTTGTGCTGTGGAGCACTATGTTAAGTGAAAATTATTGCTGTGATGATGTAATTTGCGTCTTATCCAGTGTTCAGCGACAGTTGCCTGCTGTCAGTGTGCTGGCACTGTTGAACTGAAGACCCCTTCATTCTGAGCAATATTTGATGGATTTGAATGCTAGCAATTTACTTTACTTGTGCTTAAGGTTTTTTCCTTTTTCTTTTTCAGGCTTGCGCTCGGCCGTTAATATCCGTCTACTCTGAGAAGGGGGAAGCATCAGGCAAAAATGTCACCTTGCCTGCTGTGTTCAAGGCTCCCATTCGCCCTGACATTGTGAACTTCGTTCACACCAATTTGCGCAAGAACAACAGGCAGCCCTACGCTGTCAGTGAACTTGCAGGTATGGCTAGACCACAAAATGGACAGAACTACTTGCATTAGCCTTGGCTTTTAATTTAGTTGGGCTAAAATAGGAAGTAATTTAGAACTAAGAGAAGCACTATTCAGTGGGATTCTGTATAGAGAGTAAGGCAGCTGTTCTAGTTATTAACAATCTGACTATGAAATACAACTTTTCATTATTCTGAAGAACAGCAAGGTGTTGTAAAAGTCTTGAAGTACTCTGAGATCTTATCTGAAATATATATTACTGAAAGTATTGTGGTGCCTAGGTCATCGAGTGGAACCTACATTCTTTGCCAGAAGAACACAAAATGTCTGGAAGTGTATCAGGCAGAAAACTGATGAAAACCCAAGCTTTATAATCCCTGCTCCATGTTGACCACAGGAGACTCACCTGAGGCATTTTCCAAGAAGAAACCTATGTAAATGTTGGAGTTGCTTTAGAAGCTTGTAGGTGCAAACAACTACTGCTTCCCAAGAAATTTGTGCTGGGAACATGCATTTTCAAGTTTATTTCTGATGGTGTTTCACATAAACATTTTAACCCACTAGGATCAGCAGTGCAAATTTGGACCTCCAAATTGAGGATCAAGCTTAGAAATCAGTTTGTTAATGTACTTGATTCTGACCTAAGCAGATCTCTAATGTGGTAAGAATTAATTTACCTCATCAGGATCTGTTTTGCTGAAATGATGAGATTCCACTTCATTGGTCCGTGTTTCTGAAGCACATGATAACAGTGGAAGTTCTGATTGGTGGTCTTGAATTCTGCATATCTGTGACTTTGGGAAACTTGTGGTGTTGTCACTGTGAATTAAAATCTTTCTTTTCCAGGTCATCAGACCAGTGCTGAATCTTGGGGTACTGGGAGAGCTGTTGCTCGTATTCCTCGAGTACGAGGTGGTGGAACTCACCGCTCCGGCCAGGGTGCCTTTGGAAATGTATCCTTTCATCGCTGTGGCTTGCATCGGGTGTACCGATGAATTCATCAAGCAGAAAAATTATTTTTAAGTATCTAAATGTGAAGTGGCATCTTCTGCTTGAGGCAATGGCTACCAACAGTGGTCTGGACCGCCAGGTTGGAGAAATTTGTAATGTGGGTAGAATCTGCTGTATGCAAATTCAGACTTGCTTTAATGAACAGAAGCTTTCATTGATTCCCCCCACAAAAGTGGTGGATGTCTTGAATCTCGTGATGCGTACCGTCTTGCCATGATGTCGTAATTTGCGTCTTACTCTGTGCTCAGTGACAGTTGCCTGCTGTCAGTGTACTGGTACAGATGGTTGACGAACAATTAACACTGAGCAAGGATTAAAGAGTCGCACTAGCAAAAGAAGTTTCAAAAAGGTTGTTCTTAACTCTTGATGCATAGATGTGTCGTGGAGGCCGCATGTTTGCCCCAACCAAGACTTGGCGACGCTGGCACCGCAGAGTGAATACCACTCAAAAGCGTTACGCCATCTGTTCTGCTCTGGCTGCGTCCGCTCTTCCAGCACTGGTCATGTCTAAAGGTGGGAATTCTGCCTCTGGAAGTGTTTGCCTGCAGTTTCGCATTGCCTGAGCAGTGTTAGTAACTATGTGATTAGTCATCCACAGGAAACGTTTTGAGTAAATTCTCTTTTTAAAAGAGGCAGTCTATTCTTCAGTAGGAGGGATATTTTTGTTATGTACAGCTCAGGAAGGTACTTTGCGATTATGCGGTGTGAGAAGTTCGGTGGTGCCGAGGTGCTTTTGTGTGCGTTGCTGACATGAATCTTGTCCGTGCATTGAATTTTGAATTGCATGGCAGTTGTGGTGTTTTCTGTGGAAGGCAGAGATTTGCTTAATATTTACTCAGGTACAGAAAGTACAGTCTGAGGCAGAGCCACAAGACTCCACTGAAAGTTCACTACTGTAGTTACTGTGCCTGCATATTAGATAATGAATCTGATTTCCACTGCGTCTGATGTTGCATCACTTCTGAAAGCACAAGGCAATAAGCTTGAGAAGTGCGTACAGCCAAGATCAGCGGGTAACTTACTGTCCTGTAAAATCCTGGCTAGGCCACCGCATTGAGGAGATTCCAGAACTTCCTCTGGTTGTTGAGGACAAAGTTGAGAGTTACAAGAAAACCAAGGAAGCCGTTCTCCTTCTTAAGAAGCTTAAAGCTTGGAATGACATCAAAAAGGTGAGTTGCTACAGGTATGTTCTTAAGAGCAAATCCCAGGTGATTCGACTCTGTCATTGTTAGAGTAGGAATTCCAAATAGTTCTGTTTTGATTTGATGCTGCTAGAAATCCCTTGGTAATAAAACTACAAGAAACTGTAAAAAAGAGCTTAAGCAAAGTAAATTTCTTGCTGTGCTGCTTTACTCCATTCAGTTGTCTTCATTTCAGTGTTGATTAATGTTAATAGCTTTTGGTTTTTTGACTCTTAAGGATGATGAACTTCTCACTGGTCCGTGTTTCCGATAAGCAGTGATGATTGTGAAGTTCTGACTAAAAGCTGTTTTGTTGTGTCTTACTAGTGGGATTTGGACTACTTTGAATATTCACAAGTTTGATTTTTATATAGGTTTATGCCTCCCAGCGTATGCGGGCAGGGAAGGGTAAAATGAGGAATCGCCGTCGCATCCAGCGCAGGGGACCCTGCATCATCTACAACGAGGACAATGGTATCATTAGAGCTTTCCGGAATATCCCAGGTAATTTTAACTTGGGGCACGCTTACTCTTTTGTTGGGAGACGGCCTAGAATGATGAGATTCCACTTCATTGGTCCGTGTTTCTGAAACACATGATTTTGTGGAAGTTCTGACTTGCTGAAGTAGCTAATGCGTTCTTTCTGACAACCTGGTTTGGTGATGTTGTTTGGTGACAAAACTTGTAGCTGTTCCCAACCCTAAACTGCATTTGGAGCAGGCAAAAACGAGGCTGTCGAGTTTGTTGCTGGAAAAAGACTGACTATGGTTTTTAAAAATTTTAATAGAGTTTCATACATAGGGGTATGTAACTCTGGAGTGTAAAAGCTAAAAAGTCCCTATCTGTCTCTGTGTACTTTCTCTGTTTATTTCTTAGTCTCGTGTTCCTGGATTTGAATCACAAGGGAAAGGGATCGGTTTTGCCTGTTTCTCTACAGGAATTACTCTCCTCGATGTGAACAAGCTGAACCTGCTGAGACTTGCTCCTGGGGGCCACGTTGGGCGTTTCTGCATTTGGACGGAAAGTGCCTTCCGCAAGCTGGATGATCTGTACGGCACCTGGCGTAAAGCTGCGACGTTGAAGAGCGACTACAAGTGAGCACAGCCCACGGTGGCCACCACTTGGGGGAGCAACCCCTTCATGTGGCGTGTTCTTCCCTTGGGAGGTGGAAAATGACTGCTAGTGCTTTTTTCCTAAATGCTGGTTTTCATTGCATTAGCCGCCTTTTTATCACCCAGCTTACACTACGGACGTTTGTTTTGCAGCCTGCCCATGCACAAGATGACCAATACGGACATTGGAAGAATCATGAGAAGCCAGGAAATCCAGAAGGCACTGCGTGCTCCAAAGTAATAACTTACCTAACAAATGCTAAGTGCGGTCTCTTTAGAAGTTGCCAAGTGCCAGGCTTTGTAGTGGGATCAGAATCTGCGTCGGGATGTTGGATGGGGATGGGATTTCTTTAGTTTCTGGGTATGAGTACTAGGAATTCTGGTTCCCCAAATTTCAGGGAAAAATGTAGCAAAATCGAATTGTGAAATGAGATTGTGATCCACGTCTCTTTTCAGGAAAAAGATTCACCGTAGAGTCCTGAAGAAGAACCCGCTGAAGAATCTGAGAATCATGATCAAGTTGAACCCGTATGCCAAAACCATGCGACGCAACACCATTCTGCGCCACGCACAAAACGTGAGTGAGCACGGAAACCGGGGATAGATGGAATCAGCTTTAGTACTTCAGATGATGTGCTGATGACCTTTTTCTTTTTTTTTTTTCTTTTTTTTTTTTTTTGAGACAAACTTAGGGAAGAGAAGAAAGCCAAGGCCAAGGCCAAGCTTGCGGCCAAGGTCCCAGCTGAGCCCAGGGCAGAGGCCACCAAGACGGCAAAGGTGGTGGCCAAGGCCAAGGCTGAAGCGTAAACCCCGTGTAGCGCTTCATCCGCTTCGGTTCCGAAAACTCTACTGTGGGTTTGCAATGAATAAATTCCCCTGGGACAGAGAAATGCTGTCACGCTTGTCCGATGTTTGTTTGTTTGTTTCTTATGGGTGTTTTTGAGCGGGTTTTAAAACGGAAACTCTTCAGAGAAGAGTGAAGGGCGGGGATGGTCGATGCCGTCTGTGACGTCCCCGGGGCTGGGATTTACCCGTTTCCCACGTCAAACGCTCCCGCGCGGGGCCGCGACGGGGGACGGCCGCGCGGGGGCAGCTGCTGCCCGGAAACCTGCAAATGGCGGCGGCGTGACGTCAGGGGGGCGGGGCCTCCGCCGGCCGCGGTTCCTCCGTCCGCGCTGCGGGGGGCGCTGTGGCGGTCGCGGCGGCGGCGGGCGGGCGGCGGAGGATGCTGAGCCGCCTGCAGGAGCTGCGCAAGGAGGAGGAGACGCTGCTGCGGGTGAAGGCGGCGCTGCACGACCAGCTCACCCGCCTCAGGGTCAGCGGCGGACGGGGAACTTGGGGGGGGGGGCGGTAACGAGCCCGGCGGCCTAAGGGGGGGGCGGCTGCGGGCGGCCCGGTCCCTCCGCGGCGGCGGGTGCGGAAGCGCGGCGGCGGCTAGGCCGGGCCTGCCCCGTCTTCTCTGTTATTTTTGTTTGGTTTAAGGCATGTATCGCCCTCGGGTTGCGAAGCGGCGGCGAGCCGCCGGCTGGGCGCGGCTGCGGGGGGGTTGGGTTGTTCCCGTGGCCTTTTCCTGCAGTGCCACTATGTCACCGAATAAAGCCTCAGCCGAACGCGGTGCCGGTAAACACGGCTGGTGCCGGGGCCGTCGGTGTCCTGCTGTGTGCTGAAGCTGAAGGTTTTAAAAGCTTTGCTGGTTATTCAAAAACCATTTAATTTCCCTATGGCGGAGTCCGAGAAGCGATGAGCGGAAAGGTTTCTGTGTCCCCTTGTCGGCAGGTGGAAGAGCTGGCGCTGCGCTCCATGATCCGGTGCGGAGAGGAGGCCGGAGCAGCCTCTTCGGCAGCGGCGGCGGAGGAGGAGACGCCCAGGGTAAGGGAAGGGGAGGGCACGGCCGCCCCTCTGCCGGGCTGCGCCCCAGGAGCCAGGGCGAGAGGAGCGCTGTGCCGAGCTGAGCGGCTGCGGGTGCTTCTGGGGCTGGTTTTCAGCTGCAGTTCTTAACGTTGACCTTGTTTGTGCTGCTCGTTACCTGAAAGGCTCAGCTGTAAAATCTCTCTGCTTTGTTGCCGTTTTACATCTCAAGGGTTTCACCTTTTCCCATCCCTGAAAGCGGCATGTTGTTTCCAGGGAGGTTGGGAAACACCAGCTTTATATTGGCGTAGCTTCAGGTGGCCGTTAAGTATTGTGTCTAACGCTCTTAGCGCTGACGTGCTGGTTTATGGGGATGGAGGTATGGGTACCCTCTCAACTTTTGGTAAATATCTGGTCAGCCAGAACGAGTTGAAACTCTTCTCTGGAGAACTGGTGCTCGTCCTGTGATGGGCTCGTACAGCCAACAGTTCCAGTACTAAGATTTCTAAAAGCCCGGTTTTAATGGTGATTTGAGAAGCATTCTGTATTGCTGCTGGTCTTGATAATTAGCAAGATAAACTCTTTTATTGTGACAGACTCTCGGGCAGATGGACAACGAGGCTGCTATCAATCAAACAGAGTTACACCTAAGTCTTCAAGATCATGAAGAGGAGGAGGAGGAAGAGGAGGAGGAATCAGATTCTTGAGATAGATAAAAAAAATCAGAGATGCTTTTTAATACAGACTCAGGAATTTCTTCATTCATACAAAATTCACCGATTTTCATTTTGTCCTGTGTATGGATACAAACCATATGATATGCAAGGCTCCTGGAGTCTGGGGAAGTTACCCTTCAACTCATGAATGTCACAAGCTTGGCACATCTTGACTTAGATGTTAAAAGAATGAAACTTTGCTGCACAAATATGTAGCATAATCTGTTCCACATTTAAAACCTAATGTAGCTTACCACGTCTTCATAGGTGGATGAGAGAAGTCATTAATCAAGTCAGACTAATTTAAGACGTACACTAAAAGCAATAATTTATCTGTTTTTTCCTGATGCTGAAAAATAAAACCAGGCCTTAGAGGCTGGTTGCTGAACCAATGATTATATTACAACCTCATTTGCTCAAACTGGGAATTTTTAAGCTAGACAGTGAGAAAAAGATGTGTCCAGGATTGTCTCCAGGCTTTCAGCTGCTATGTTCTCAGTTACACGGAAAATTGGACGCAGGCTCCCTGTAAATGTGATAGAGATGTAGTGTCCTTGCTCTGGGAGAAGCAGCTACTGCTCCGTCGATCTAATTCTGAGCGCAGTAAGGAGATGGCCTCTCTTTGTACCTACTGGTGCTCTTCTTAAGTACTGTCAGTCTGCCTCCAAGTGAAGTATTTTCTACTTCCTGCTCTTTCAGAGTAGCAGCCAGTTAGCCTTTTATTTGTCCACAAATTATATGGTAAGAATTGGTCCATGTTACTTGTAATAAGGAACTAGTATTTTTTAATTAGTGTTATTTTCTTTTTCCCTCACAGTAACTTCATAAATCAGTGCAAGTCCAGCTTCTGCTTTCAGGTGATCTTCAGGGAGGAGTATGAGGAGTTTAAAAACTTAGTTATGAAATGCAAAGTGATGTGAAGTCCCCTCCACAGTTTCTTTAATGGTACGGTAAGAAGCTGGTGCTGCTCTTATGGTATGTTCTTTCTCCTTGTGGAGTGCAGACAGTGCGTGGTGCCGCTCGTTATTTTATCAGTTCTTGAAGGCTCGTTTTAAAGCACAGAACCCCAAATCTGTTAAGGCGATTAAAAACACTAGAAGTAATGTTCTAACTCAGCCACTCTTGTCAGCTGTCCTGCTAGGAAAACAGTTATATCCAAGGTTGTTCATTGCACAACTAGTATCTAAAGGTGCTGCTGTTGTCTCTGGCATTACTCAGAGAAAAAAGAATATTGTCTTCTGGAGTTTGCTTTTAAGAACAGGAAAGGAACTTGGAAAACATCTAGTGTCCTGGGCATGGTCAGAACACACGAGTCAACCTCCACTGAGCTCCAGCCACTGTTTGAGGAGAGATTGATTATTTGGCTCTTACTTGGGTTGTAGCAATAGAAACTGAATGTTGGAATGTAAATGTAGTTTCATCCTGTACTAAAGACTGTTTTTTGAGAATCCTGGATGTCTTAATGAAGGAGCTTAGAACGTGAGTACAGAAGATTCAGCAAAACTTTTTCAAGGCTCACAGGTAAAAAAAAGCCAGAGACTGAGCTGAAAATGTTACAGGTTGGAGTGTCTAATTCTTTGGAAGTACGTGTGTGAGGAGCTGGTTTGTGAGGAGCTCGGTAGCCAGGCTCTCCTTTCTCTCCACGTTACAGTGCTCAGGGCACTTCACTCGGCTCCTTGGGACCACTTGCCACCTTTGCTTTGCTTCTGGGCAAATCACATTCTGGAGTAGTTGCTATAGGGTTTCATCTCTAAAGGGTAATTTTGACTGTTGAAAAATGTTATTTGGTCCCAGCATGTTTCAGAGTAGTTTTTGTGGATATACTTCATGTCCTTTCTTCCTGCTACCTTTGGTGAATGAGTCCCTTGCTTGCTTAAAATAGCCCAGTTCTGTTGCATGTTGCAATAAAGTACTTTACCTGCTGTCCTACTACATTTAACTGTGCTTGCATTGTCCAAATTATTGCTGTCTGTGGAGCAAACAAGTAAAATGGGATTTAAATATCTAAAACAAAATCTCTGTTTACATATTGCATCTTTCTTTTACCAAATAGTAAGAAGTACTGTTGTTTTTCTGTGTGTTTGTGTATATAATTCACATATAAAGCTCAATTCTAAATTAAACATTACACAGCCTTATCACTACTACCAACAGTCCCATTCAAGTGAGGACAAGCTGGAGGAAGCCTTGGATGTGTCAATGAGTCATTTCCTACTGCTGATGGGCTGAGGGCTATTCTAGCCCTCTCTCCGATACTTGATACTGTTGGCCAAGTAGAAGTTCATGTCTAGAATGATTTGGATTCCTTTCGGGAAGGAACTTCAGCTATTTCTGTGTCTGAAACATCCTTTCAAGGAGATGAAAGTTTTTATAGCACTGCTCAGCACAGCTGTTAAAGAGAGCAAGGCTTTGTGCTGAGGACACACAGCTGTACCCACCTCTCCCTGGTCTGTTGAACAGCAATTAGTTTGCCAAGGAACTGACAGAAGCTGAACTTCAAGAAAAATAAGCTGAAGAAATCAGTTTAGTACAATCACTCTCTGTTAATGACAGATGCAGGCAAGCAGGTCTTCCCTCTGCTGGGTGGATCGTAACATTCCTGTGTTTTGTGCCACAATGCTGGTTTGCCTTGGGAAAACACCCATCATGCCCCACCCAGGGGGTTACAGCACCGAACAGAGCATCAGTGCTCTACACGTCCTGTGAGCACTACCCTGACAAAACCTCTGGAGTCAGACTTCCCTCAGACATTCCAGAGAAACCTGGTAAACAGGATATAAACACATTGCAACGGCAACTGACTTAAGCCCTGTGTCACATGTTGTCATGTTACATATGCAAACTTGCACCTCATGGAACTAAGGATGTTGCACACTTGTGGGAAAATATGTAGAAAAAGCAAGGACTTCAGATTAAGGCTTTGGTTAAGTTTTTGAGTTTTTAAAAAAAAGCTTCAAGAAGTTACTTGATAATATATTTATTAAGAGAATCCATTGCTAAACATCTGAGAGAATAAAACAATAAAGGATCTTCATACACTTTAGACACTAACACAGCTGTCATGAATTTTTAGGTTAAAAGAAAGCAAATTGCCTGGATCTTTGTCTTGATTCTGTAGGACACTTCCAAGAACTAACTTTTAAAAATCAATTAGAAAGACATACATCACTAAATCCAAGTATGATGATATGTTTTAAAAATAAATATAGAAATATGAACAAGTCTACAATTAGAATATTGCTCTGTACATTCCAAGAAATGCAGAGCTCTTGCCTTCTTTACCTGGAAAGAGAAAATCTCTAACAACAGCAAAATTGGAACCATTAGGCCTAACTTTCAGATACAGTTTGGCAGCAGCAAAAGCATGCTTGACAGATACAGTTTAGGAGCATCCCTAACCCTTTTTGCATGGGAGATTAGGTAAGCATGATTGAAGTACCAACAACTTACAAAGAATCTTGATAAAGTTCAAACAAGCTAGGGGTAGACACCCCCAGTGATATTTTCATTAAGAAAGAATATCCATAATCACTTAAAATCAGCAAGCACTGTAACTTAAACATCTTAACGTTTTGGTCAGTAAACAAATGTAATCCAATACAATACAAATTAGTTATGACAAAATTTAAAACTGTTTGGCACATGCTATAAAGACATTCTTCCTTAAGAGGTGAAATACATGTTTGAACAGGTACAAGCTGAGGAAACAGGACCAAAATAGCATTGTTGTCAACAGATGTACAGTACAGGATTTGCTCTTCCATATTCAGACTCCAGCAGCATGTGTGGGTGTACTCGGTTGGTTAAGGCCTATGGTTGAACAAAGCCACCCCGCAAAATCCACCTCCTCCGCTTCAGATCTCTTAATGAAAGCATGAATCTGAGCAGAGGAGAAGAATATTATTATTCAAGCACTCAATCCGTTAAATAATAATTCCAAATAACATTGAACTACAATATATCCAGTTTACTTTCAGTATTCAAGCTAACTATAAAGTTTGGCGAACCACATTAAGTGACCAGGAGAGCTTTTCTGCAGAATTACTGAAATAACCAGCATATGAAATGTACATATTGCAAAGTATTCCAGAGGAAAACTGCCTACACAGTGCCTATTGCAGAACACTTACACCACAGTACGCGATAAAGATGTGACTCAGCCACTTGAGATAATACTCTGGAAAATGTCTGCCTGTGCACAGAAAGGCTTTTTGTAATAGAAAGTCTGATTGCATTTTGCACCCTTATGGTACAGAAGGATCAGGGCGGGGAAAACTTGATTTTCTGCAGCAGAATTCAAGGCCTAGCATTACACTTAAGGCCGTGAAAAGATCTACTGAAACCAATGCAGTCATTTCATGTAGAAAAAATGCAGGATTTCTTTGTGTCTAATAGTTCTACAGATTTTGCAAGGCAAAGCTGATAAAAAAATAATGAGGCAAATCTTGTATTTCACAAGAGATAACAAAAGTGTATTTAACTAGTCCATAAGGTACGTGGAATTTTGTTCTTTCGTCCTCCTAAAAGTAGTGAACTATAGCTTATTATTGACTAATTAACCCAAGAAAGAGAGAACCATTTTGCTAATTAATTTAATAGCATTAGGTCATATACTCATTGTAATTATCAAATGGCAGACTCCAAAACCCACTGGTTTTGGTCTCCTCGACAGTCCCTGTTTCTAGGAGTGTGTGAAAGCCTCTGGCTCAGAAAAGCAGCCCCTCCTCAAAGTGTTTGAGCTGTTTGTGTCAAGGGCCACAAACTACACTCTAGGCCATATGCTCCAATCTGATCTCAGGTCAGCTGAGGAACCCCAACCTGCACAGAAGAGTGCTCTTAGTTCAAGTTAAGAACTTTCACTTACCATCAGCTGCTTCAAATCAGCTCTCTCAGCAGGATTTTTAATTAAACTAGAAAAACAGAAAGTATTACACAAGTTACAGACTATTAGCTTTTAAAATAAAGATCAAGTTATATCACGTTTGTATAGGGCTTCGGTCTGAGGAAGACATCACTGTAGATAAGAGCATTAGGTAATGTAGTGCCTCTCAAACATAGATCTGGGTCTGAAAGCAATTCCCTTCTGTAGGCTTCACAGGTACAGTTATAGGTATGAAATCCTGTGTTGTCT
The DNA here is from genome assembly GCA_008921705.1 of Burhinus oedicnemus. Taxonomy (NCBI): domain Eukaryota; kingdom Metazoa; phylum Chordata; class Aves; order Charadriiformes; family Burhinidae; genus Burhinus; species Burhinus oedicnemus. The sequence goes on along the minus strand of VFFE01007168.1, from coordinate 525,750 downwards.
GATACTGTTCAGTGGGGGCAGGAGCGAGTGCCTATAACCAAGCTGGCAAGATCAAATTCCCATTTAAACAACAGTATGAACCACTTTACCCCTCAAGTTTCTTTTACCCAAGTCTTTTCAAACTCAGTATCAAGTATAGCTACTGTGTTACTGTTCTTCCTTTTGGAAACAGTAAATATATATATACACATAGCTTTTAATAAACTAACTTCTCAAACTGTAATTAACTGCCTCCCTCTGCACTGAATATACTGGTTCAGTGCAGGTTATCACTGAAGTGCAGTTGGAAAAGCAAATAGATGGGAGAATGACTGCTGTGATAAAGATACTAGTTCAGTGAAGCACTGGGGAAAAAAAAAAAGCAAGCATCTGGAGCCTGCAAGACTTCTGTATCATACGGAACAGTCACTGCAGAATGCTGTGAAGGTTACTGATAAAAGTAAGGATCTTTCTTTAGAAGTGTATTGTATGATCACAGTCCCTAAGTACTATGGTGTCTTCAATGCTGAGAAAGTACTAATCCAAGTTGCACACAGAAGCAGAGACCGTATCTTCAAGAGGGGAGTATCCCTCAGCTTTGGGGTTCTCTTTGGATGCGTATGCTGTCAAGCTGGTGCCTGTAATACGAGCTTTAGGCACATTAACAGTTGGAGAAAGGGGATTACAGTAATTGAAATTACTCCACATTTGCCAGGAACTACAAGTAGGGACCCTGCCAAGTTATTGATACAGTGAGACACAGCAGGGCTGATTCCAAATGTGTCCCTTTGCAACTCACCATTTGTTAACAAAATCTTGAAATTCAGAACCAAAAACACCATTAGGCAGTTTTGGAGGTGGCTGGGGAAAAAAAAAAAAAAGTAAAGAAAATCAGCAGTCATTCAGTATAACTAATACATGATGATGCACAACCTAGCCAGAGATCTACCAATTTTATGTCCTGTATCTGGGTAGAGCTGTAAGCCCTGGGCACTACCCAGGCCTGCCTTCAAAACTGAGCTCTGAAACAAATGTCGGGCAGACTTCAGCTTCCATGCATATGAATAAAGGACATGCTGTCATGTGATTTACAAAAGTAAAGATGCTGAGTTTATTACCAACTAATTTTGGTTATTACTCACAGCTGCTGGATTTTAGGTGTTTCCGTAATAGATCAGACCAGAGACAGTTTCTATGGTGTGGAGTGTTTGTTGAGTGTGTTGTTTTCGGGTTTTTTTTTTCCTCTCTCTAGACACCCACCTGAGTGGGGTTAACACAGCCTTGAGCTGTCATTAAAGAAGGCTCAGCAGCTGGCAATAATTAGCATCATCTTATTCTCCTCACTACTAATCTCCAGTTTGGGGAAGGAAAGATGCTCTGCACATCATTAGTTCCATAATCCTTTTGATTTACATGTTCTGTCCCAGGGAATGAGTTTGTTCAGGTTCTGAACTCAAAAAGAATTCTGATAAAGAAAGAAGAGGTACTATATAACCCTGCACATTACTGTCTTGTTTTCCATGACATTTGCTCTAAGATCAGAGTTAAGTTTTCATTCTCACACCATGCATCCTGCAAGCACTTACACTGGGGTTACTTGTACGTACAGAGTTGAGATGTGGCCTGCGTTCAGTTACTCGCCGGTGTACAGACTTTGCTGAATGTAGCAGCTCATGCTGAAGACTGCTTGCGCTACAGCAGAAGTGGCAGAAGATAATCTTGCCAAATTCTCAACTACTGCAGTTAGTGCCGTCTTATTAAAGTATTATATAACATGCCAAATAGGTTTGTAATGCAAGAGGAGAATTTTGCGTGCAGGTGAGGAACAGAGGCAGTTTATCAGTACATGTACAGTAGTATAAGCAATGCTAGTCTTTGCAGGGACCTAGACACTGACTGCAACTTTTAAATTCACCTGGAACAATTACATTATCCAGCTGCTATAAATGATAACTAACATGAGCATGGTTTTTTGGGTTTTTTTTTGGAAGGACACAAGCAGTGGAGTCATGTGAGTTCCAATAGCACTTGTGAAAATACTGGAAACATGATCAATTGTAAAATACCAAATTTCTTTTAACTAGCCTTGTAGCTTAGCTATTTGAAAGATACAGTATTATAAATGAGGCTGTTTGTAAGACTAAAACAAGGAAAAACCCAGTTTTGTATATAATGGATTGTACCGTTTGCTATTAACTGCCCTAACAGGTTGCATGATCCAGGCTGGAAAAGCCACAAATCTGCTTAAAGGATGCAAAGAAGTGAATTAAAATCTTCCTGGAAATAATTTAAAAATCAAGCCAACACAAACAACAAGGATGTCTCTTATACTGCAGCAATAAAAGCTCAGAAGACCTGGCTTATCCTAACACTGACCCCACACCCCATCAAATTCTGGAATGCTTTAGAAGTTTACAACTGTATTAGTGTAAGTGCAAATAGCCGATTACCTCATTGACGATGTAATCAAGAAGTTCAAAGATTGCCATTGGGGGTCTGCTGTCTGGTCCATAGGCTAAGAAGAAATTGTACAAGTGGAAAAATACAGAGTTACTCTCCTCCCATGGTAGAGGTATTTTAAGAAGCTAATAGTCATATACTCTGTTCTTACATGGTAGACTTGCTGGCACCCAGTAGATTTACAGGAAAAAAGCGTAACAGCCACAGGGTAATACTTTCATGCAAGGAGACATTGTTTTCAGGTCTGATCCAAACCATGAACTTCGCTAGGAATCTTCCTACTGTACTTTGATAGGCACTGCATCTTAGAGAGATGAACCATATCAACAGAATGGGATTTTAGTGGTGCTCCTGAACAGCTCAGTTATCAACAAAAGCATCTCTGGTCCTTGATTCTCAAACTCAGATAACCTCCTCAGAGTGAAACTGAGCCAGGTGCCCAATACAATCCTGATTTTTTTGAAGTTTAAAGCCATACTATGCAGATCACTACCAGGTAAGGAAGAACTTTAAGCTGACAGAGAAGGATATCAGAAAATAATTTAAGAGATTGTCTCAACTTACAGCTCACTGGTCGACCAGGTGTTCTTTGCCTGGGTGAGGTCTCAGTGACTGGAGAATCTCCTTCTACTGGGCAGCCAAACATTAATTCAAGCTCCTTGGAGTCAGGAGGAGGAATTGGGTATCTGCCAATAGCCATTTCTACCAGCGACAGCCCCATACTCCATATATCCGATTGCACTGAATAATGAGTTCCCTGTAGTCTTTCCGGCTACCAAAAAAAAAAGGGAGGGGGAGGGGCAGGAAGACAGTATTGTAACAAGAAAGAAAAAAATTGCATTCTGCAATAGCCTGGATAAAATGAAGGATCAAACATCAACTTATTGGTACGACATCTTCCAATGAGTGACTTATTGATCTTTTTCTTTAAATACCTCATCTCGAGTTCCAGAAGTTCCACAAAGGCTGCATACCACCACTGCAAATAACTGAGACTTTTAAGAAATGATGCTATTATGTTGCTGGTTTGTTTCTTTAACATATAATCTAAATGTTGCAACTATTAATGATGACGGGCTAATTAAAGAGCAAGAAAGCAAAACTAGTATGGGGCAACTGCAGATTCATCTGGTTTCCCTGAGGAGCTGTTCTTAGTATTCTGCTTTGGGAAGGTAACTTTATTCATTCTCTATGGGTCCAAAAGTGCTCTAGCAATAATCTTGTGGTTTGTGACACTTCTCAGCTGATACCATTCTGATAGCTCCCTACAGCAGAAACGCATTTATGCAATAACTATTCATATACAGACATACTGCAGTTCTGTATCCCTATTCAAATAATTTCTAAATAAAATGCTGCGCTCTACAATCCACTGAAACAATAATAAAACATAACATACAAATCGAACAAGGAAGTATTATGCAGGCCACAGACCTTTCCTGAAGGTATAGTGATTGAAAAATACATACAAGATGGGAAGACAGACATGTTCTGCCAGCTTAACCACTTGCACATTATGGCCTGACAAACAAAAATTCAATAGGCTTACATTTTTCTCAGGAATAAACAAACCGGAAAGGGACAAACAAATTCTGCATAGATTACATGCACATGCTAATGTAAGTATTACAAAAATGTATGCAGATAAGACAGACTCAGCTAAAAATATATTTCATATTGTCTTTCAGAGACTTGAACACTAAAAAGATATTTAGGTATGGGATTTTTTGGTCAGTTGAATCATGATTAAAACCAAATCTCGACATTCCAGTCACATTGCTCCAAAGATCTTCAGTTCTGAGCAGCATGCCCATCTGCTGTTTCTGCCTAAAGAACTAAAACATAAGAGTAGTTCATAACTAACTCCTTTTGCTTAGTTTATGCACTTGCTTTATCAGTACTATGTTGAGTGCTGAATATGGTTTCTGCAAATTTTAATACATCAATCTACATCATCTTTGGATCCATTTTTACTAAGACTTCTCAAAGAAAATGTTCAATTTGATCTTCTGTTCTCTTTTTAAGATCAAGCTCTCTTTTACCAAAATGGTGCAGATGCTTGCCTGAGTACACGCATATTTTGGAAAAAAATATATATAATTTGAAACGTATTCTAACAGAATGTAAGAATGCAGTATTACTATAAAGTCTCTTCCCACTGCCATAACAGGTGATAGTTTTGTTAAATTAGTTTTTTAACATTTACTGAGATTATATTTGAGCTTTCTCCACTGTCCCACCTTAGCTAGTTCCAAAGCTGTCTGGATAAACTACACAATTGCTGGACAATGGATAAAGATGTCCAAAACCAAAGATACACAAAAAAATTCGTAAAATAAGTGTAAAGGAAGAATTGAGTGGATGAGAAAAAGCAGGAACCACACACATAGTACTAGTTATACAAAAATAGTTAAGATCTAGAAAATAAATTCAAGTTAAGCACTGTGAATTGTATACACCTTCATTTGGTAGAACAGGATGTTGTTCAGCATGTAACAATTCTATAGCTGTTATTTGAAAAAGTATGTTAAGGGAGACAATGCAAGAAAGGGTAGTTCAGACACGATAAAAAGAATAAATAAAATCATGATCATGGCTTGGTCTGTGACATGATGACAGAGAGCAAAGCCAAATCTCAGTCTGTAAAAACAGTAAATTGAAGAAAACTGAAGGTATACGGCACTTTGCTCTCATTCCTTCTACTAGAAGAAAAGGGCAAGCCAGTAGTATGTCAAGGGCCCAGAAGAAATGGAGCTGTGAACTTTTTTTGCTAATTATCAACAGCTCCCAGATGTATGATGTGTATGATCTACCCCTAGATTCACACCTTGAATACCGTGTTCAGTTTTGGGCCCCTCACTACAAGAAAGACATTGAGGTGCTGGAGCATGTCCAGAGAAGGGCAACGGAGCTGGTGAAGGGTCTGGAGCACAAGTCTTCTGAGGTGCAGCTGAGGGAACTGGGGTTGTTTAGTCTGGAGAAAAGAAGACTGAGGGGGGACCTTATCACTCTCCACAGCTACCTGAAAGGAGGGTGTACAGAGGTGGGGGTCAATCTCTTCTCCCAAGTAACAAGTGACAGGATGAGAAGAAATGGCCTCAAGTTGCGCCAAAGGAGGTTTAGTCTGGATATTAGGAAAAATCTCTTCACCGAAAGGGTCAAACATTGGAACAGGCTGCCCAGGGAAGTGGTGGAATCACCATCCCTGCAGGTGTTTAAAAGCCAGGTAGATGTGGTGCTGAGGGACATGGTTTAATGGTGGTTTTGACAGTGTTGGGTTTATGGTTGGACTCGATCTTAAGTGTTCCTTCCAACCTAGGTGATTCTATGATTCTATGTGGGAACATAAGCCACAGTTTTATTTCAAGTATGTTACCAATATTAAATGACAAAAAAAGAGAATACTGTCTTTGCTGTTGAAATGCAGGTCCCATGGTGAGCAGAAGCAGCATTATTATGCTTTTTTCCTTTAATTTTAAGCCCACACAGTTTCAATCCTACAGCAGGATCTCTGAACACTCTGACTGTATGATTTAATTGGCTGTATGCTGAACAAGGTGAGTACATTAGAGACCTGTTATTTCCATTAACTGTGACTTTCACATAATGCAAAGACTTCATCTGAAGAGCAAGTTTCAAGGTATTCCTCATATACAGGAATAAAGAACACCCTGTAAATAGTCTCAGATTAGCTGCCGTGGCCTTGTCTACACTAGCCACTCCCCAATTCTCTTGTTGCTGAAGCCGTGTTGGGTTCCCAGGAGCAGTCACAACAGGATCACTAGCGAGGCAGCAGCTTGCCTACATAAGTGACCGCAGCAAAACGCTAGAGTGGAAAGAGAACCACACTTAAGGAAAGCAAACTATAAATACTGGGCTTTTTTTGAGACACGCGGATACAAAACCCAAATGCATTAACCAATTAGATTCTGCAATGTAGATGCAATTGCATCTCTTCTGTAGCATCATAAAACATTCCAAGTTGCTTGACTTTTCTTGCAGCAGTTCTTTTCCCCACACACACAGTCTAATATGATACTAGAATATTCCTGGAATGCAGGAAGTGCTGAACTATGAACAGCAGTAGTAACAGTAATAGTTGGTTTACTGGAATTGGTTGGTTGATTACTAGAATTGTGATAACTCTACCATAATGTATAGTAAACTCAAAGCTATAAAATCTGTACTTACAGACATGTAGGAGCGTGTGCCAACAAACGAGTTTGCCATAGAATCTATCAGTTGTCCACTGACACCAAAATCACAAAGCTTGATTTCACCTCTAGAGTTTACCAAAATGTTAGATGGTTTAACATCTGGAAAAAAATGAATGGATGATTTATATTTATAGTAGATAAAATGGGAAATTTGACAATGAAAGTAACATGAAATGTGAGAGTTACTATGTGTCTCCCTTTGTTTCCCTTCTAACTATGACACAGTTCTATCCCTTCTCTGGGAATCCTCAGAGAAGAGATTTGGTTCCCCTACTCACGCCCATTTCACAGGGTCTCTATTTAAATAGAGATAAATAAAAATAAATTTTTAAAATCACAAGTACAAAAAAGCAGTTTTAAGTTTCGATTTCACCCTGTTTCTTGGCTTTCAAATATTAAGTTTGGGCATCTACATCCTCCTTGCAATAACTAACATCTGAGATAAATTTTGAAGTGTATGTCAGCATAACTCCTCTTTAATCATGCTCTTCTGCCTAGAAATAATCAATAAAGATGCCCTACATGTTTATTTTACAAAGGTCAATGAACTACGGCAGCCACACTATCATCCGTAACTTCACCTTCATATGTACATGAGCATAAATCATCCTACAGCAAAACAATTCTTGGAGCATGTTCTTGGTGTTCTGGGGTGTTTTTTGGTTGGTTGGGGTTTTTTTTTTGTTTGTTTTTTGTTTGGTTGGTTTGGTTTTTTGTTGTTGTTGGGGGTTTTTTGGGGGGGGGTGCGTGGTTGTTTTTGTTTTGTTTGTGGTTTTTTTTTTTTAAAAAAGCTCTGAAAAAAATAATTATCCTATTATTGAAATGCTGCATTTAAAATACTTTATTGTTTACCTGTGATAGAACCCACTCATGATATTGAATTCATCGCTTTTTCTAAATGGAAATTTAATAAGGGTCACTGGTAGCTAAGCAACTAGTAACAGCTCTTTGTGAATGCAAAGGTACAGAGAACATTTCTTTTATAGCTGTAAGAAATTTTGTTAATATATCTTGCTGCTTAGCTAGTCATTACAAATGCATTATCGACAAGCTCACATCTGCAAAGTAATGCTACAGCAAAAAGGGTACTATAAATTAGTTTTGAAGAAAGATCAGCTCAGCCTATCAGAATTTCACTTTAGACTCTGCTATTCAAGAGCAGATCCAGAAGTCTATAGTCTGTAGTGCATTTTGATTTGCTTTTCACTTTTAAACACGAATATATTCCAGGTAGCTTTTATTCCAGTGACTGAGGAACTGACCTTAGTTTGTGATGTCAACGGGATGTCACTGGAAAGATGATACTAATGTGACTCCTCATCTCTGGAAAAAGATCTCCATGCAGAAGGTTATGCCTCACTGAACAAGATCCATGGAGATCGGAAATGAAGACAGAACTATGTTTTAGCTGTTTCTCCTCCCAGCCCCCTTTTAAAGAACAAAACAAAGCTCGAATAAAGTCATCTTCTTTTGGAAATTGTGGCTACATTTTCTGGTTCCTGACATCACCCTTCTAGGTAACTGAAATTGTCCAGGCACCCTGGAAACAGTGTTTTGTTATGATTTGTGTATATACAAGTTCTAGGCTGAGCTACAGGACAGCAAGCTTACAGCTTGTCCACTTTACTCAGAGCGAGCAACAGCCCGTAGAAAGTCTATGAAGTGATCTAACACTACTCCCTAGTCTCAAACACAGAGGCAGTCATGCCTGTGCACATCATCTTTCTACTGCAAAGAAAATCCCAGCTGCTTTTGCTAGGTGCAGTCTTCCTCCTTACAAAGGGGGAAGAATACGGGCATGTATTTTGTGGGCACTACTTTTAATTCCCCATCACTAGGAAAGTAACTGGCTTATAAACATTGCTCTCCTCCACAGATTTTCCTCCTGTAAGAGCAGCAGAGGTACTAGGCAGTTTGTGGAGCTGTTTACCAGGCAGGAAACAGAATGTTACATGCTGGTTCACTCTGAGCAGGGCTTCAGTAAAGAGAGATTTTTAGAGGCCTTCTGGACAGACAGCTGAACCTTCTGCAAGTTCTACCTCCATTATGCACGTTTTGACTACTTTTGGAGACCTCACCAAGTACACTTCACAATGAAAGGGCAGAATCCAGTCTAGGAGTTTAAAATTCCAGCAGGAAAAAACAAACAAAAAAACCCAACAAACCAAGCAGATGCTGGTGCAGTGAAGCAGGCAGCAGAGATTAGAGGTTCCCAGCTACACAGGAACCTTCACCTAGAGTTCTGTGTGAAAAAGCAAGGTGGAAAAAACAATGTTTGCAAAATATGCTGGAAGCACTGCAGAGCCTGAACAAGTTATAGATACGACTTTTAGATCTGTACTGCTAATCTGTGCACATCTACTAGTTCAATTCAGAACAAAGACAAAAATCCTTGCTTTTCTCTACAGGTCATTAATACTTCATGTTCATAATTAAATGGCAAAAAACAACATCAGCATTCCACTATCAGTGAACCAAATGACACACTCTTTATAAGTCTCTTACATGCTCTAGAATCCACCTGGTCTTTTGAAGACTTAACTTTTACCTTTGGTGTTTCTCTAGCTGATAATCCCACACTAACTGTCTTACAATAGCACAGCAAATCATGCTTCCTCACTTGGAGTTTTATATAAACCTTGCCTTTCCCTTAGGATTTTCATTTTCCTCGCAAGGTGCCCAGTGTGATCACAGTGTGATGTTTGGAACGCTGCTGTCTTTCCACCCCTCTGAATGTAGCACGCTATGCTATTTTAAATCCAGAGCGTCTAAGCACTTAAGCAGTTTCTCTGGAAACCAGAGATTTGTATTGCCAAATGGAAGAGGAATGCCAAGGCATCCTTCAAAACGTATGCAGTAACTTGCAAGAAATGGACAAATCTAGAAAGGAGGACCAACTATGCTACATAAGCGAAGTATTTAAGTTTTAAATAAAGTCAAAGGACATTTCATGTATCACCCCAGACAACTCAAAACAGAGCTGTGCAATTCTAGAGAAGTCAATCCAGAGGGATGAATATATGACACTGAAAAGGGAGCTAGTTAACACAAAGAAGTTTCCAGGATTTACAGGATGCCTTGTAACCTCTGTAAGAGGTATGCCGCCTCTGCCTGAGCCCTGCTCTCCCCCACAGGCACAAGCCTAGTTTGTTCTGAAAGGTGGCCACGGACATTATCATAACACCATCAGGCAAGAATTTCTTTTGTACAGAAGTTACTGAGTAGCCAGACACTTGAGAACATATTTGTCTTGCAGCACATTATTGTTGTCTTCCAATCAATTTCAATTTCCCAAGGCAGGTTCTCATGAGAATAATCTAGAAACTAACACACTAGAACAGACCATTGACAGCATCCCTGCTGTATGCCACCTCCTACCCAGCAGGGCTACAACTCAAGTTCAGAAATCTCACGAAGCACTTTCTATGCAAGAGGAGACTTTCCAGACAGAATTACACTCCAGACTGTGCTCAAAAAACTAAAATTATGTTCTTATTAACTTACAGGATTTTTATTCATCCAGAGACAAAACACAGCAAAAAAGGAGCTTGTGTGCCTTAATAACCTGCCGCAATATACTTTGTAATTAGTTACAGGACATTTCTTTCTTTGTCATAGAATGGTCTAGGTTGGAAGGGACCTTTAAGATCAAGTCCAACCATTAACCTAACACTGCCAAAACCACCACTAAACCATGTCCCTCAGCACCACGTCTACACATCTTTTAAATACCTCCAGGGATGGCGATTCAACTACTTCCCTGGGCAGCCTGTTCCAATGCTTGATAACCCTTTCGGTGAAGAGATTTTTCCTAATATCCAGACTAAACCTCCTTTGGCGCAACTTGAGGCCATTTCTTCTCATCCTATCGCTTGTTACTTGGGAGAAGAGATTGACCCCCACCTCTGTACACCCTCCTTTCAGGTAGTTGTAGAGAGTGAGGTGGTCTCCCCTCAGTCTCCTTTCCTCCAGACTAACCAGCCCCTCAACTGCCATCAACTACAGCAACATACAGACCTTCACCACTCTACTCAGACTACTCAATCTCTTATCTTAAAAATAGTACTTAGATGAGGTTGCATAGCCCAAGAAAAATAGGTCTTAAACTGTTCTGGATGCATCATTAGAACATTAAAAGCTAGGCAAATAAAGCATTACCTGAAGCTCCTGACAACTTGGTTTAAACTTTTTTTTCTTCTCCAGATTTATACACGGTGCAACAAATACAGTGACATGAACACTCAGTTTGTAACATCTACATCAATGGGTGAGACTAGTCAAGAAACCAAAAAACAAGCTGGATGCCTACGAGTTTTAAAGGAGGATTCCCCCCCTCCCAGTCTTATTTTGTAGTCATACACTGCATCAAAAAAAACCCAAACCACCAAACAAAAAACCCACAACCACCAAAATACTGAGAATTATGTATTTGTTTGCTGGGTAGGCAATACAGCTGTTCTGATGTGAAACAGCTCATTTTTTCAGTAAAAAGATATAAGCTCACATTTTGCGTCTTACTGTTAGAAGATGTTTAATAGGATCATACTTCTACTTTTCCTGGTAATCTCAACGGCCAGGTCAACGTTACAAACTGTTGCTGATATTGCAGTGTCACACACAAGTAATAAAACACAGTAATGGAATAAATTCCTCCCTGAAAATGAGCTACCACAAGCCTTGCTCTCTTCATATTTAAGAAGAAATTTTTTTTGCCTTATGTTGCTATGTACTCATGTTTAGTGAGGACATCTATTCATTTTTAAGTCTTCCACTCTCACCCCAACACAAACTCAAAAAAACCTTACTAAACCAAGCCAACTAGTTGCACACATTTTTCCCCAGGGACAGGATGAGTGAGAACAAATGGTGCATGTCAGACGTTGGTCACACTATGTCAGTATTGTGCTAGATAATCACCAAAGGCAAACTACAGGGGCTAGAGAAAATAAACCACAAAAATCTCCAATTATTCTAGCTGTGTCACCAAAATAATGCTGATACAGCTATACTAGAAGTGTGCTTTTACTAGTACTACATCTGGGACTCAAGAAAGAGGAAAAGCTAACTTTGCCAGAAAAAGCTTCACCTGCACTAGACAGGTTTTCCCCACTATAACATACTGACATTCTCATACTACAGACCTGGCTTCATTTTGGCTTCACTAGGCAGCACCCTTAACCCAGGGCCATATTTAAAAAGCTTAAGACAGTGAAGTGATGATGTAAGAAGCTTTTTTTTTTTTAATTACAAAAAGACCAAGCATCTAATGCATCAAATAGCAGAGAAGCTAATACATTTACAATGGTATTCTTGAATTTTGAAGCCACGTTTAACGTAGACATGCGTTATCTGAGCATGTTCTGACAACATTAAACCCTACTGAAACCATTTCATTCTATGTACTTTTCGTGTATTACATTTTTTCCACTTGCCAGTCCCTCCATAATCACAGAGCACCACACAACAGCACAAGCAGTATACAGTTGGGCATTGGTCAAGCTCCAGAAGAAAATGTCACATTGCAGGACAGCATCTTGCTCATAGATCTGACATGCAGGAAGCTGAACCAGGGCCCTCCTCAACTAAGATAAGGGACAAAGGGCAATGGGCACAACCTGAAACACAGGAAGTTTTGTCTCAACATGAGGAAAAACTACTTTCCTTTGAGGGTGGCAGAGCACTGGAACAGGCTGCCCAGAGAGGTGGTGGAGTCTCCTTCTCTGGGGACATTCCAAACCCGCCTGGATGCCATCCTGTGCAACCTGCTCTGGGTGACCCTGCTCTGGCAGGGGGGTTGGACTAGATGATCTCCAGAGGTCCCTTCCAACCCCTACCATTCTGTGATAAACTGTAACCGCTCAGTCTAGTGTACCAGCTTAGTGACAGGACAAGGGCTAACAGTTTTAAACTGAAAGAGGGTGGATTTAGATTAGATATTAGGGAGAAATTCTTTACTCAGAGGGTGCTGAGACACTGGAACAGGTTGCCCAGGGAAGCTGTGGATGCTCCATCCCTGGAGGTGTTCAAGTCAATGTTTCTTCATTAACATTTCATTATGCCACTGCAAAAACCCATTCATAGGTATCTTAACGGTCTTTTGCTTCTCTCTTAACTGAGTACAGGAACAGAAACTACATGAAGAGCTTAACTCCATACATGCTGCCTCATTTCAAGTGCTGAGATTTCTAAGAAAGATCCTGCCCACAACTCTCATAGATTGGGTATATCTTCACTGCAGCTACGCTAGGCAATGGTTGACTCTGTCCAAGTGCCACCGCTACAGGCAGAAATGGGAGAGCATCTTCAGTGCATAGCACTGTCCAAGACCGCAGCCTTTGCTTCTGTACTTGCCTGTGTTTACCTAGAAGTTTATAAAACACTTTGTGTTGAAAAATTGCTCTTCTCTCCCAGAAAGTGCAGGAAGACTCATTTGGTATTTAAGGGAAACAGAGGTTGAATCACTTAGGTCCTTCAACATATTCCTATCTTCACTGCAAAGGCAGCACTTGTGGTCTCAAGTTAGATTCCCAGCTCTAGCACGTACTCCCAACTGGGCAAGTGACTCCAGCAGTAAGCAGTCTCAAACAGACAGAAATTCTGTATGCGCATATAATATGAGCACACCATGTTTAAGCATGGATTACAAACCCAGATCAACTTCTACTATCTTACTGCAGTTTAAGATAAATGACAACCATAGTAAGAGAGTTTGATTAAAAAAAGCTTGTCTTACACTACCCAAAAAAACCCTCTCTGAATTAGTGTCATATTGAACCATAAAGACCCAATCAAAGAAAAAGTACGTATTTCAACTTGAATAGAAGTTATATTCAAGGAAAGTTACAATGTAAAATTTTATCTCACCTCTATGCATTATTTTATGCTTTTCCCTCAGATATGTGAGTCCTTTTATTACCTAAAGACAAATAAAAAAAAATTTTCAATTTATGAAACAGAAAAGATAATTGCATGCTTTGTCTGTACAAGAATTCCAACTGAATGCAACATAACAGAAATCCCAGAGTGTAATCACTGCAAATCAATATTTTGCTTTAATTTGTACCTCCAGCTCAGACTAGAAAAACAGAATCAACTGAACCCTTACTGGAAGTCTTGCATACACAGTTTGCTGCACAATAGATATGAAAATGTAACAATTCAAAGTTTTTTAGTGAAATGTTAATTCTGTTCTTATCCAGAAGAATCAGCTGATACAAAAGCAGAAAAATCAAAGGAAACACAATAGAATGTGTTACTCATTCCAATGCCCCGAGCTACCAAATAATGACATGTACAAAGACGGCTTTTTAAAAGAAAGCAACACACTTGAAAATCCAGTAGTATTTCTCTCTCCCACACCCTTCAGCCCTGAAGTGGCAGCTTCCTGGATCTGGCATTACCGAACTGAGACACAAACGTACCCACTTCCAGTCTTTGAGAGTGACAAACACACTTACCGCAATGCTAACTTTGCCCAGTATCTGCTCTGGAATTCTTCCTGCCTTTTTCAGTACTTGATCCAAGGAGCCGCCATCCTAATAATAAATGTTTGAATAGTCAAGCTTTAATCAAGTTACTCTAAAACATTTTAATCAAGACTGTAGTCTGAAGCCTAGATTTAGTGAGAAAAAGAAATGTCACTTTTCATGTTTGATTTATTATTGTTATGGTGCATATCTGAAAAAAATAAATCATGTCTCAGTAGGAATTAGTCAGTTTTATGTTTATTTTAAACAAACATTTGGCCAGTAACAACATCCACTCAAATAAACACTTCACAAAATGATCTTCCATACTATTATTTCCACAGTTTGGCTCTTGTTAAGGAAGTACTGTCCACAAATAGTGTTGACCAAGCATTAGGAATTCTACAGATTTCTGTAACTTTCAGATCAATGCGATAACATGCATTTTTTTCTTGTTACAGCCATCACATGATACTCTCTCCCTCTCTAAAGACAAAGTGAAGAGGATTGAAAAAAGCATAGAAGATTGTATGATCCTGATTACAAGGATGAAAATTTATCACACTGGAAAAGACAGAGTTCTCTTCCTGAATACAGTGCGTGCTAGTGCCACCCCATGATCATAATTAAACGCAGACCCCTGTTCCCCTCATCCCCCAGATGAGATTCTACACAGATAAAGTTGGCCTCTCTTAGCTCTGCATATCCCAGGTGACTCTGCCAAGGACGCATGGTTGATTTGCCATGGCTCTCAGAGCCAAAATAGGAAGAAATGTTTTTAAAGTTTCATGGTAAGTAACGGTCTTGCTAATCTTATTACGTTAAATAAATTGAATGCATGCACACACACCCCCAGCAAAGTGAAATATATTCCACTGTTGCTAAGAGATTCTGAGAAGGCAAACTGTAAAAAAGTGACATTTATTTTTAGCAACTGATTCAACAATAGGCTTGTACATAAGTTCTAGATTCTCTAGAACAGAGAATATACAGTCAAATAAGAAATTAGAACGTTATTTCTCAAACTAAAAAACAATATCCTGTTGTTCACATCAGCATTTGGTATCTCCCAGTACCCAAGACAAATTTAACTTGGGAAAGCAGTTGTCTTCTGCCTTAACCTATCCTTTGGAAGTTTTCATCACCATTTATATATGTAAACAGAAAAGCTAGAACACAAAGTTTTATTGTTTGAGAACTAAAAATCTAAAACTCTTATGAGAAGCAAAGTATATAAATACTTAAATCACATTTTCCTAAAAAAACACACCCACCTACCCCACACTTGATTAAAAATACACCAACAGGGAAAAAAGGTCTATATAAATCTCTTGTATAACCACTCTGCATTTCTGGACAGCTGCCTCTGCTGAGATGCTGGTATATTAACAAAGATTTCATACAGAAAACATACAGGGTTTTTTTTTTTCCCCTCTCCCTGAGGACTAGCTCCAATCCTGGAAGAGGCTAAATACAATTCAATTGCTTAGTGTTGGCTGCAAACTTCAGTGTCTTTCAGAAGGAAACTTCAATCCTTTTGCCTGTTAAATACCTGCTGCTAAGCAAAGTTATGCATTGACTTTAAATTTATGTATCTAAAAATATCAAACACTCAAATCTTCAAGTTCCATGCCTTTTCCACCTCCAACTTTTTGTTCATATTCATACTTACATTTTGTAACTCACTGCTAAAAATAAGAATTTTGACTGGCAGTAATTGAAAGTAAGATATGTACAAAAAAGACAATGGAGATTTTCATCTAATCTTTTATCCAAAAGGAGGCCAAAAACTTCCACCTAATGATCCGCATTAAGCCAACAGCTTAATGGCTTCATTAAGACTACAATTTAAATAACCCACCTTCTCTATTTCGTATCTTATTGATCAACTGTTCTATGTGTAAAATCTTGTCTCCAGTCTGACTTAGATCAGATTCAGCACTGAAACACCAGATCTCATACTGCCTTCTCGTAAATTGAAGGGATGTCTGCTGTCAGATATATCATTCCCTGCTTAGAAACTTGCAAATCCTGATCACTCCTGTTAATTTTCCCATTGACAAATAAATTGAGATTCTTTAGGCCTTTTATTTCTGCATGTAGTTATATACCACCGCCATCTCTTTGGTATGCATTAACATACACGCTCTTTTAACAATTGCGGATGTGCACATTTGTGACATTTAATAATGTATTTTGAAACAATGCCCAGACAGTCATGCTTAACACCTATTTTCTTATTTTTCATTATTCTTTTCAATTTTGAGAAACTAACTTCTTTGTAATTGCCAACAGTAATTTGTATTTTGGGGTACGCACACCTTCTATTCAGCTAACACATGCTTAAAAACTGGATCATGATCACTCATTCCTAGGCAACCATCGATTTCTTCTAAAAATTTCTGTAAGAGAAGACCAGAGAAGCACTAAAACAATCACATGTAGTTTCCAGAAAAAATAAGGTTTCTCTCCAAAGAAACAGTTTTTTCAGGGGAAAAAAGTTTAAAGCTCCTCAGATTTATTATATTTCATATTGTTAAAAACATCCTCTACTAAGCAAGTGAGGCAAAAAATTTGACTGACCTCTAATTACAGAAAATTTACTTTTAGTGTTTGGCTCCATATGGTTAGAAAAAGGCAAACAGATGTCGAGAAGAATGTGTACTTTTTTTATTAAAATGAAACACAGTTAAAAATATTTTTTGCTTTAAAAAAGTTGTATAACATCCTTCTGGGCTTGCTCACTTCCTGTGCACTATTCTTTACGTTTGCATTTTCTGTAAAATTTGAAAGAAAGGAGTCAAAATATGGACTCACGTAAATAAGAATAAACTAGGTTCTCATTATCATAGCTTCTAAGGACTACACAGCTGTAGTATCAGAGTGATACGGTCCATTTTGCATAAAAACAAAAGTAAACCCAAATCAGAACAAGCGTCTAAGTAGCCGAATTGGGTAAATATTTTCAAATAAAACAAAACAAAAAGGACCATGGACAAAGAAGAAGTAGCTGGGAGGTTACATTTGTACAGCTTCAACTACCACAGAAGAGCAGATACTGGAGAAGGGGATAAAACAGATCATATCAATCCCAACCTCTGATTTGCAGACTGAATCTGAAACAGTTATTTGGTTCTTTATTCATACAGAAAGGTCTACTTTGTTAACTTAAGCCCTGTTGACACTCAGGTTTTGCATTGATGGTCTGTTAATAATTTCAAGCTAAGACAGATTTATATGTACTTACCATATGTTCCATGCAAATGCTGATTTCTCCATCACTGTAAAAAGCTCCATAAAAGCCCACTATGTATGGAGAGTTGCACTCATGCAGAACTTGCAGCTCACGAATGATCTGGTTTCGAATAGCTGGCTTGATCTCTAGATGAATTAACTGTAAAATAATCCACTCTTATTATTTTCTTAGTAGCAAATTGCCATTCAGAAGGAACAGGTTGTTCAGAGAGGTTTTCAATACCTAGCTGGATAAGGCCCTGAGCAGCCTGCTCTAATCTTCTAGCTGACACTGCTCTGAGTAGGAGGTTGCACTACGTGACCTCCTAAGGCCCCTTCCAACCAGAACTAGTCTATGACTCAACTGTAAAATAATCCATCTTTATTTTCTTAGTGGCAAAGGGAAAGGAAAACACTACAATACAGCATGAGAAAGTTGAAATATCAGCACCCATGAAAAGGTGGGATTTCCATCTCTTCTTTTCAATAAATGCTTCTCTATCAAAAACTTTGTTCCAGCACATTTTCCTCACTTACTTTTTTTTTTTTTTTTTTTTTTTTACAGACAGTTCAAAATCTGAAGCTCTTGATGTTGAAGAAAAGCCCTGAAAAAGTGTCTGAAGGAAACATGTCAAAGACACACTGACTCAGAAGCACCTACTGAAAAATACCTGCACACGTACTTGTGGAAGGAATGAGTTGAACCTCAAATTAAAAACTGCCCAGTCTGAATCTAAATCTAAAGGGGAGATTACATAAAATACTTTCTTCCACTAGACAGTTTATCTCATACAATACCAGAAGTGTATTTCTTTTGTGCAAGGTAAGATTAAGAAACATTATGGAAATCAAATTTTAGTCAATATATGAAAGAAAAATTACAGTTCAAACATCTCAGTTGCATCAAATATTAATGAATTTGGGCAAAATTCCCTGTTAAACCCACAGCAGGTGAAAAAAAAATCAATTAAATTGATTTCGTTCAAGAAAACCTTAGTGATTTGTGTATTTTGCAGTTCTCCCACCTCAGAAGCAGGCATTTTTCTTTGCTTCTCTCCAAAATGTCAGTGTACTGAGCATAGTTTATTCTTAAAATCAGTACATGAACGTTTTCCTTTAGTTTTGCTGAAGATGACAGTGTACTCTTCTTGAAAAAAAGAAATATCAAGTCTTTCAACTTCTCAATTTAAAAAAAAAATAAAAATGGAAGTTTTCAGTGTAGTGTAATAATGGGATCTGGGTGTGACCTCTGTTTTATCCTTCTCAAAGACTAGGTTATGTTTCCCCACGAAAGTCTGCCTGCCATCTCACCCACTGCAGTACAATGGCATATGTCATGACACACTGCCTCACAACAAGTGCCACCTGTGCAAGGAACTTTGCTCCTGGAAGAAAGAGGCATGAGGTACCCAAACAGAAATAATCGGGCCATATCAGAGATGCATTTCCCTTACTGTACTTGGTTTCCAGGGATATTGAGAGAAAGTGAAAGCTCCTCATGTAAATATAATGAGAATTAAAACATCAAGCTATTTCAGTTTAAAAAAAAAACAAAAAACTCAGTTCTCTTACAAACTAGATCACAACTGCTATTGATTGTAAAGCATAAAGCTGAACCATTGAAAAATACTCTCGTCAGAAGGACAAGCACCTTTCTGCACAAAAGCCACCTGCACCCCATGATGAAACTATAAAACAGGAGACGTCACTGTACTCCAAAGCGTTCCCTCATTCTCAGGTTGGTTTTTTTGTTTGGTTGGTTTTTGAGTTCTCATTTTTTCCAGTATCACCCAGAGGCCCTTTTCTGGTCTGCAGTTGTGAAGGAAGATCTTAGGACAGGTGATATCTTTTCCATTCCTCTCAACTTATGGCCCAGAATACAGGATATTGTCACTTTTCCCTGATATATACCTTTCAGTAACTTCTTTTAGGCCTTCTACTCATTAATAAATCTACCACATTTCTTTAAAAGATATACACCCAGCTGAGAAGATCCTATTTGTCAAAATGGGAAAAGAAAAATATGAAAAAAGGGAGAGTGAATGCCTATCCTATCATTACTAACACATGGGACATGATTTCTGAAAAAAACAGTGAAGTTTAGGCTAAGTATGTGCAACCTTTCCTACTTTTTGAAAGACACCAACTTCTCTGAAAGTTGGCATTAAATAATCTTTTTTGTGTGTGTCAGCACCACTTATTTGCCTAAATAAAGTCACTGCATTTCATCAGAGACAACCTCCTTAATAAAAATCATCCCTAAGTTCCTATTTTTGAGGCACTTGCCTTTCTTGCCATTATGAGACCAGAAGGCTTGTGAGATACTTTGAAGACCACACCGCCATTTCCTGCTCCCAGCTCACTGATCTTCTCAAAATCATCGTCCTTCAGCTCTCCAACTTTTTGTTTCTGGGTAAGGAAAGCTTCAAGGCGCTTTCGTTGCTGTTCATCCAACTCTAGTTCTTCCAGCTTCTTCTGAAGTGCTTCCAGATTTGTCCTGCACAACAGAGAAAGAATAGATGATTATTAAGCAGTCTGAGCTTACCTAGCAGTGTTGCAAGAGGAAGAGCAATAGAGCGCTGAGGTCAGAGATTAAATCCACTACACTTTCACACCTGTGTACATTATCTAGAAGGACCTGACTTGTACAGTCATCCCCATGAGACATACATTATTGGAACTCTAATTTAAGTAAACAGTATTTTATTCCAGATAAAACAATGACATAAACACAAACAGATGATACCTAGTTTCCCCACCTTTGAGGTTCTGTCCAAATTCACGCATGGTAAGTTTCAGTACCCACAGGAGTGGCTTAATGACTCAGCATTTATGATCAGAGATCTCATGAATCACAGCACATCACTCCACACTATTTTTAGTTTCACATTGTCAAGGATTGCATTGCAATTTCCTACGGAGTTTGTCTAAACGTTTTATTTACTGATTTTCACATAACTATATAACTAATAATCCATTCAGAAGCTTCTTATTTAGGTATCAGTAAAAAGCTATAAAGCACAGCCAAATAAACATGCATTAAAAAAATGGTTGGTGTTCCCCCCCCAGCCACTGGAAACACAGAAGTCTTTGTTAGTTTAACTGGGGAAAAGAAACTGCCCAATGGTTTTAAGCTTACTTTTTCTTTTGTTTAAGGGCACATCTACTAGAAACCTAGGTTTAACATCATTAAGCAATACAAAATAGAACTACAATATTTTAAGCAGTAGTTAAATTTGGGACTACAAACAGAAGTTTGGTTTCCCAGGAAGATTATTTTTTAATAACTTAACTTCAGATCCTAAAAACCTGCTTCATTCCAACAATATGACAACTTAAAAGCTCATTTAAAATTTCCTGCTTCCAACTGCAACAGTAAGTTGCTGCAAGAGTAAATATTTAACAGCAAATATCTTTTTTATTTGGCTCAGCCAAATTTAATGCACTGTTCCCAGGGAATAGAGTGTTGCTAGGACGAAAAACTTCAGGAACAGAATCTACTTCTTCAGAGCCTAAACCACTTCCCGTTAAAAAAAAGATTAGATTTCACCAATAAACAAGAAAACTATTTCTATTCATCACTTCATAAGACATCCACGTTCAGAACATGCTGTACAAAAAGAGATTCTCTGAATGCCCAGCAAGGTGCTGGTCAGTTGAGAAGATACAAGGTTGATTCTCCAAGAACCAACGACAACCCCCAGACTCAACAGAAAGAATTATACTGGATGAAACCCTCAACTCATTCATTAGAGAGTCTGTACTTCCAGGCAGGATAACAATCTTGGTTTCACTGTACATAAGGTTTAATCGAGGCAAATAAAAATAAGTATTCACAGCTCTTCCTTACTACACAATCACTCCACAAGTTCAACCGATGACACATTCCTACTTCATTTATCAGTTTAAATATGTTAGACAGGATGCAATTGCTAAGCTAACTTAGGAAGTGACAATGCTTAGGAGAGTTAATATTCCTCTATTAAGAAGAATAAGACCACTGATGAAAAGGTGAGTTCTGTTCAGTCTGTTATTTTGTCATTTTAACAGTCCAGGCATAAGATTACTAGGCAACACTTTGAGCAAGTTTCACAGTACACTCACCTAGGACAAATGTAATTTGGCAATGCTGCTCAAAAACATGCTCTTACATAGTACATTTCTATATACTTATTCTACTGTAGTTATAATACCATGTCTCTATCTTAGTATAAAAAATAATTTCATTCTGCTGTAGAAACTTTGTTTTCAGGCTATCTTACAAAGAGAAACACACTCTTATTTCTGTCCTCGTATCATGCTTCATACCAGTATAACCATACAACAAATATCCTAGAGTATCCACAATGAGAAATTTCCCTGTGTACATAAGCATGGCTTGTAGAAGCATTCAAGTTAATCTGACTTACAGACTCTGTTTTAAAGATGAACCATAAACATTTTTGAAATCTAATTTCTAAAATGCAAAACAGAAAGCAAATTAATCACTGAATGTTTTCCGCCTCAAGTGCGCCCAGTAAAGCAAACAAATACCAGCCCAAAGTCAAAGCAATGTGTGTCGTTTCTAGAACACAGCTGAACTAGCTCTTCTTACACTATGAACACAAGATAAAAACTGGAGCAAAGTTAAGCACCCCTTACTTTCCTATAATAAACTCCAGAATAATGAATGCTGGACACACATTCTGGATTTTACCCAGGAAGGTTACTGTTATGAGAAGACGTAACTCCTGTTTTTCAAAGCACGTACGCTGACAAACCCTGCCCGTACGGCACTCCAGTGCACTCCCCACATCAGACTGCCTGCGGCCAGCGAGGAGCTGAAGTGCTCTGGCTGGCGGCTCGCAAGGCAGGGAACACACTGCTTGCTTGCTCCGGTGGTTCGCTCTCGTAGCAGGCTTGAACAACAGCAAGCTTTCTACGCTCACTGGACAGATACCTAAAATCATATTTTTTTATTGAGCAGTATGTTAAGCATTGGTATTTTTAGGAAGCACAGATTATTTTTATTCTATAAAACCCTACACAACCAGCAGAAATGGAGAACAGAGATCACTGGTATTTTGGGGGCCACTTACCAAGACAGTATCCTTCAAATAGCTCTTTATATTAGAAGCAGAGCAACTTTATAGTTCATGTTCAGTCATTAAAAATAAACATTTTCATTGTGCGTTTTACCTGCTTTTACCCTGTGCTTATATCAAAATCATAACTGCCAAGAAAATATGGCTTACAAAACATCTTAAATTAATGAGGCAGTTTTATTGGATGTGACTTTTGTGGAGACAGATCTGTTTATTCTGTATCACTGCTTTAAAGAAGTCAGGACACAAGACTGCAAGTAATGAAGGCTTTACCATTAGAGCTTAGAACATTCTGGTGATTTTGCTGGTGGCTACATTCTAGATGGAGAAACCTGATGTGCTGACATTCATGGGACCAATACTCTTCCATCTATGAGAGCCTTTGGAATCTTCTGACTAGTGTTTGAGCAAGGACCCCAACAATCATTTATAGTTTCAAGCAAGGAAATGGCTATATTTTAAGTGAATGCCAAGTTTACTGAGACTGAAACAAGCAATATTTAAAAAAAAAAACAAACAACCAAAACCCCCAACTTTATACAGACATACATTAGACTAACAGATGTGATAAATGCTGTTCTAGCAAATTTTTTTGTTACTAAAGCATCAGCATGACTGTGTGTTTTGTTTCATCACACCAGCATTTAGTCTGCTCCAAGTCATGTGCTCAAGCATCTCTGTTGTCTCCAAACCCAGAAAACCCCTTCTGCTCGAGAGGAAAAAAAAATGCAGTTGTTTTCTTCAAAACAGCAAGAAAAGCCGTATTGCATCCTCTGTCTGTGTCTCTAGTTTCTTTATTTTTCCAAATGAGCAGCCCTAACTTCTTCAGTAATCCCTAAAATGACAGCAAGTTCCTTCTCAAAACTTGTAAATGTTTGTGGCTGTGGCTTAAAGGACCAGATTTTTCAAAGGAAACTGAAATTTCCTGTTAAGGTCATATTTTCTGGGGGAGGACTTGATTCTGTTTTGATAATAAGTCCACATGCAGACTTTACAGTCTGTGTTGCTTGCTGATCTCATCTGAAAATCTGGCCCTATATATCAAAAGGGCACTTGATATATAAATATATAAAATATTATGTCTAGGAGCTTGATAGATTTTTATTTCAGAGATGTTTAAGTGAATTCAACAAAACTTGCTGCTAAGTTATTTGGATGTACCTTCAAAATGATGTCTTGCACATCAAAGTTCTCAAATCTCACTTGAATTTTTCAGGACTAATTCTCTAACTGTACAGTAAATTACTCTGAAGACTTTTTGTGAAAGATATGAACCCAACAAATGCATTATCAGAATTACTATTCAGAATGTAATTATAAGTAACATCTACAGTTAGTTTTATAATTGAATAACAGACATCAGGACAGAATTGAATTCTTTTTTCATTGGCACTAAACACCAATCAATTTCAAATATGAACAGATAAATTTAAAAAGAGAGTATTTGTGCCATTAAAATTCTTGGTGGTAATCTACTCTCACTATTTCTAGGAGGCAGGACTTTGACAGTTTCAGTTTTGAACACGAACTACTGTAAGGATACTACCCCTGACCAGTAACTATGACTGTTAATCTGGATCCTCACCACATAAAAGCGCCACAGGCAAGCTGCAGTGCAAATCACATACAGAAACAGGTGGATAAGTAAATCATTGCATACGAAGTTTTACAAATACAAGTAAACCAACATACAAAATACAGAAGAGTGAACGCTTAAGTCAGTTCATTACTAGGACACCATGAAAATGTTAAGGAAGCTTTGGTAGCTAAAAGTAGCAGTATGCTAACATGATAATGTCTGCCTCCAGAAGGAGCACTAGTAGTTAATCTTATATAAAACTTTTATTCAGAGACAAAGATTCCTATTAAAATTCATCACCATTACCTGCTGCAGTCTTGGGAGTTGTTTTTTCACTGTCAAAGCACTATGCCTTTGCCAGAGCTCCATCAAAGCAGGAAATTATCAAACCACCTCAGTGCTTCACTGTTCCAAGCACTACTCTAAAGCAACAGGTTATCATTTAATTTATTGCTATCAGTTTTAAAGCCAAGCACATACTAAACATACTGCACTAGGGGAAGAATCCAGCTTTCGTAACATGATCATCTAAATGAAGCCACAGGGAGGTCAGTGCTGTTTTCTCCATTTGTTAAAGACACAGTGCAATTTCACACAACACTACTAATAAATATATTCCAAATCAGCTCGCACAAATGGATAAATATGCTGTATAGCTAGCAGACAATACCACCATAAAAAAGTGTAGTGTCTTAACTATTGGACTTCAGATACAATTATCACAAGATCTTCCTCTTCCAGAGGAAATGGAAAGCTAATGCAAGTTTTTTGGGGGGTGGTTTGTTTTTCCCCTCCAAGTGCAGGCCCAGGTACCAGGTGCTCTAGAGGGGGAATTATCTCCACCCACACTTGATCAGGTCAGATCCTTCCTATTAAGTCAACATAATTTCTTCCTTTTTGTGCTCCAGGAAGCATGCTGATAGTACAACATCCTTCTTCTGGGCACACAGCACTTCTGTAACCTCAGAAGTTTAAAACCAATGCAGAACAGAACTTAATCAGAGGGCAGCCTCCTACCAAACACATACAGTGACACCCCACCCCCCAAACATCAATGATCCTCTGATGTATCCAGAGAAGATTCACCTGTACTCCTGCCCATTTACACTTTTCAAAAATCCCTGTTTTAGAGGCCAGCAGACAACTGCAGTCTGACGTCCTGGGGGAACCCATATCCACCCCTTCTGCAGCCAGTTCGTGGTGGACCACAGAGGTGAGAAAGGTTTTCCATAGAGAACTACTGCATAGGATGCTGGGAGCTTTTTGGCCTCAGTGAGGCCTCACCTGTACAGAAGCTCGTCTCAGAGCTTCAGAATTGTCTCACCTGTCCCAGTATCCCACCTCCCAACAATGGCCAAAAACAGATGCTCAGAAAAATGAAAGAGCGAGCACAGTAGCACCTCTAGTTACTGCTGGCCTGGGTGTTCTGGTCTCTCATTCCCAGAGATGTACATGGCCTCTTCCACAAACTCCTGAGTAGAAAAGATGCATTGAAAGTATCATCACTTCACCAGGTTACTTTTTGAGCCTATCATAGCATGTTCCGTTAAAGTTTGGTTGTGAGGTTTTGTTCTGGCTTTTTAGTGGGGGAAAAAAACAAACCAAAGCAAGAAGCAACCCAAAACTTTCTTTTTAAAGACCAAAACACCCATGACCTATTACCACTGTAAACGTGTGCGTATCACGCACAGGCGGGCACTGTAGGTACATATTAGTGTTACAGGATGCTGAGCAACCACAGGGTTGATTTCCTGCGCACGGGGAGGAATAACAGATTCTGCAGAGTGCTCTCGCCCTATATAAAAAGATGAGCAGACGGCAAGAAGAGACTTCTCCGTTCATGCTTTTGGGAGCAGCCACCCCAGCACTGAAGAAAGTACTCCTGAAAGAGATGCATTACGCATTTTAGAGCATACATGCTCTCTTTGAACCAGTAAAAAGAAGAGAAAAGCTGCCTTTAGTCTGCTAGTACATAACGTCATACTAAAAACAGAAAGGAAATCCTTACTCTTAATTCATAGTAATAAAAGAAATTCTCAAGGATTTGGAGTGTTAATTCACCATAGTGATAAGTTAATCATATACTCAGCCCTAAAGGCTACATTAAAGCTGTACTCAACCCTGAAGTCTACTTTAGAGAGAAGAAAAATGTGGTAGAGGAAAAAAAAGTCTGACAGTAATTTGTCAAATAGTTGTTCAAAGTTATTACTATCAGTTTTGCAAGCTGAACAATTAGTATGAGTGAAAGCATAAAGAAGTACATTTACTTTCAGATCTCCTGTCACATGAGGATACAGGCTTGGGGGTTGTTTTCCAGAACAGTGACAGTAATGCTTTCCCCAAGCCTACACAACTGTCAATTTAGAGAAGAAAGTAGGCAGTTCACTACATCATTTCCATGAACAAACTCAATCAGGGAGCTGAAATAAAGTATTAGGAATATGAAGACATTCTGCAGTTTTGGAAAGACAGACTACTATTTTGCGTGACTGTGCCAAACCCAGGCAATAAGACAAATTTTTAGTTAACTTTTCCTTTAACAAGGAACAGTTCACAGAATAACATGGAAGATAAAGTAACTACAGTAGTCTCAGAACTTACAGAACAGGTGTCTACATCTGGGCTAACTCCAGTGCAGCCTCATAAAACTTACAGTTAAAACAACAATTCAAAAAGATCCAAACTCACTAAAAGTGCAAAGGAATCTTGTTTTGGAAAAATACACTATTCTTCAATTCCTGCTTACTTTCAATTCTTGCAACATGTTAGAGGTCCTTCATAAATTACCTTTAGGTGGGATATATGATTGCCCAATACACCTGCTCATTTCTAGCATGAATTTTAACACCTGAAAATACCCTTCCATTTTCACAATGCAACAGACATGGCAGGGCATATTTTGAGGTTTAATGCTGGCAGAAAAAAAATTACCCAGTAAGAATAAGAGGCAGACAATTTGATTAAAACCTATTTCATAGTAAAAGGTATGTAAAACAAAACTATTAGAAAAGTATTGTTCTGTCCAAAAAAGTATCCAGCTAGACTAACTCAATGTGAGAATTCTCATTTTTCTAAAGCTGAAAGTCACATAATTTAAAGAAGAAAATACACAATACAGCTTCAAGTCTCCTGTTGAGTCTCCAACCAATTGGACAGCTTAACTTCAAAAACTCCTTATAGGCTGAGCTGTTGGGTAGGTACCTTTGCTTTAAGCTTCCTCCCTCTTCTGCTTTAGCCTAACCACTATTCCATTAAACATTTCAGACTATTTTTTCTTAAATAAGCCAAAGCATGCCAAGTGACACATTTGAAGACAGAGTTCACCAAAGGGAGTAAAGCCACAGATGCGAGCAGTGCCACAAATGGACAGATATGGGATTCACACCCTGGGTGCCTCTTCCGACCAGATTTTTTTGCAGCTGTTCCCAGCCACCACTTGGGAGTTACAGCCCTTTATCCTGCTGGCGGCAGCAGCTGCCAGCAAGGCTCAGGCACCCCTTTCACACATTTAGCTCTGCGGCTGAACAATACAACTGGGGTTGGTTGGTTGGGGGGTTTTTCGTTTTGGGTTTTTTTTTTCCCCTCAGTTAAAAGGCTTCCTCAGGACTTACTGTAGCATTGAATTCAAAGTTTGCCACAAATAAACTCTGCCACCTCAAATTAAGAAACTCCAGAACCAGAAATCCAAGTTCTCAATCTCCCTTTCATAAATAAATATCTGTGCACCTACCACTGATTTTTCCTAGCCAGCCCTACACACAACTGGAACAAAAGAGAAACAGGGCAATTAACACTGCCTTACGGACAGAAAAAAGGAACTTATTTTTCAGGTATTCAAAACACAACACAGAAGATAAATAGAATTTATAAAATTCTGATCATCAGCTGACACGTGTATTTACCCAAGTCCTGCTTTTCCACTGTTTTAGGTCTCTGAACTCGAGTTAAATTTAGTGATAAAAACAAGGGATAAATATGTGCAGTACTAACGGTAACAGTACCTTTATGGACTCCCTTATGTGGTAGGTACACAGCCTTTGAGAGACACTACAATAATAAAGAAGATGAAGTTACAGTATCGGTTTACAAGGCCCATGAAAAAGCCAGGATTAGAATTGAGATGCCTTCCGTGCAAGAGCTGAGCACGGAGCACAGAAGCACAAACTTCATCAAAAGCTGCAGTTAATGCATCAGGGACTGGGAAAGAAAACTGCCAGAATGTACAGATGAAAACATAAAAAAAACCCAACCCATAACTGGGATTCCAAGAAAGCCATGGATGGAAGGTTTAAATCTTTGCCTATATTTGAAATGGATGGATTGCGTAACACAGAACATTTGCCAGTATAGCCATTTAGTGGAATAAATCAGCAATTCTTACTAAATATATGTATAGATTGTACCAATACATATAGAAATATCCACATACAAATACACACACTCCTATATCCAGACAGAATATTTTTCCCCCCCAAAATGGATTCTGCAATTGTTATATTTGCTACCTTAGATCTGCTGACTCATCTTCCCACTACGTTGAAAAAAGTTCTAGAAAAGCACAGAACAACGCTGAGTTGTAAAAAAACACTGAAAGAAAGAAGAGTTGCCAGGAAGTTTCAAGGGTTTCTTTTAAAAACCTGTAAGTAGATTTTTAAGAAGATACTCATTCATCCAAAGAATCACACACTGATGGAATATCTCTGTCCTGGTTCTCAGCCTCCAAAGTAAAATAAACTGTTTCCATTCTTACTCTTTTGCATGTCACCCAGTCACAGACACCACTGTATTCTTCCCTCTGCTGGATGCCTGCGAGGTGACCGAATCCAGGTGAAAGACCATGTCCTCAGCTGCCAGTAGGTAGAAGTTCTGCTGCAATTCACTCTCTTGTTCAGACAAGACTCAGGATGACAACGGCATCTCAACAGATGTTTGCAAAGAGATACTGAGCAGTGAATTAGCCTTTCTCAGCTGTTCAATTCCTGTGGGCACTACCTGGCAGAAAGCCTTGCACATTCATTCCAGAGTATAATCAAGTTTTTGCGTAAGTCATATTGAACACATATCAAATCAGAAGTAATCTGACTGCTAATTTCTAGCAACACATTGGTAAGTTTTCAGAAAAAAAAAACCAACCCACTGCTTCCTTTAAAAAAAATTCAAAAATCTTTGGAAGAACCAACCCACTCCCCAAAAATTCAGCAAGCTAGAAATTGATGTTGCCAAATAGCATTGCCTCCGCAAAGAGACATTTTTGTGTTTTGGCAGTGAAATCTGTACACTTTATAAAGCTCAGTCAATCCCCAGGGCAATGATGGGAGAACAAATGCAGCTGTAAAAAGAGTAACCCAGGCAAGAAGCTGGGGGGGAGCTTCTTTATTGGAAAATGTAGAACTTAAAGGGAACATATAGATTTACCATAAATAGAAAAGAATTCCTTCCCCAATTCATTTCAGAATGTTTCTCCTGTATACACTGAAATAACTTAGTCAATATACACTCAAACAACTGGCTAATGTATTTCCAATCTCGTGTAACTTCCCCACAATTTTCATGTTTGTTTTTTTGGTTTTTTTGGTTTTGTTTTTTTTTTTTTAGCCAGTGCTAAAGCAAAGGCCCTTTGCCCACATTAACAATAGTAGCACTGTTGTTATGCCAAATAAATAATTCAACTACATATTGGGTTTACCTTGTCCCTTTCAAATTTTTTTTTTTCTTCTTTTTAAAGCCTTCTTCAGCTGCTAGGTAACACTGGAAGCTCTCAGAGGTAATCTGATCCTCTTGAGACAAAGACCGAAGACTATTCAATTAAAAGATGTGCTACTCAAATTGTTGTAATTACTGAATTTCAGCACATCTCAGTAGTATCTCTCAGGCTCTGAGTATACTGTCACTTAATCCTGCAAAAGCCTGGGCTCTTGCCAAAGGAGGCTCTTGCCAAAGGAGGTGGCTCTGCCTCATTCTGCCCCTAGCCATTCATTCCTAAGTAACCTGTTCAGATAACAGATACATTTAAAAATTAACTAAGAATACTGCAAATTTTCAACCAGATTATTACCCTGATTAAGTTCACCATGTGGCTACATCAATGCTGCTGCAAGCACAAGAGGATAGCCCTCTGAAAACTAATCTGGGCTTCTTTGGTAGGTAAATTCTCAGTCAGATCAGCGCACACGCATCTCACTGTAAGAGCTGATACAAGAAGAGAAGCTTCATGGACACAGCAAGGATAGGAGAGGACTTCAGAAGGGGCAGGATCTTGCATATGCTTAATTGTGAAGTCACACCTTTGTACCCATCTGCAGATTTGGTACTCTAAGGGACAGAAAAGGAAAAGCAGCTAGATCCATATTTACAGCTTGCACTTACCTTACCTTTCATCTCATTGGAATGCAACAACATTTATTTTTACACCCAGTTTTTGTTTAACTCTCCTAAACTGATTTGTGCTTTTTGAACAAAGACAACATCATAACAACTAAAGGATGCCTCCATTACACTTATATTTAAGTGTAATGACAGTAAGGACATAACAAGACTTGGTATTTACTGTTACCTCAGAATTAAACGTCTTAATCTCTCCAATGTCCGTAATTGTAAACTAAAAGCTGCCTATCAAGTAAGAACAGCACAGGTCAACTTGCCACTTGTGTTAAATTCTGTACTAGTTGTGTACGCTTACTTACCTGTAAATTTTTTCAGCACATGCATCCAGGAAGTAAGGTGATGCAGGCTTTTACTTTCTGCTATTTTATTACAACAGATCATGTGTTCTCTTAGCTTCTTAAGTATTATTAAAATGCCATTTGTAATTCAATGAAGGACTATACACAGGCTCAAACACATTTAAACAGAATGCTATGAGCAAGTATGTTTTGATCTAAATTTGTAAGGTTTAGTGAATAATAAAAGGCTCACAGTTTTCTTGGAATTATCTAGCATTTATGATTGCCAGCCTAAAATGCATTCTCTCATACCACATGTATTTATAAGCTTGATTAGTCATTAGTAGGAGATGAAGAAAAAAAGAAAAGCTTTAAAATTTTTTTCTTAAAAACATCTACAAGCTTGCAGTAATTCCATGTACACATTCAATGCAACTGCAATCCGGCCAGATCAGTCGTAAAATTCCAGGACCTAATCTCCCAGAACACTACACACATGCGAAGAAGCTCCTCTGAAGTCAAAGGAATTCCATAGAGGCGCTGCCCCTCCTCAGAGACTTTTTGGTTTTAAAGACAAAGAAAAAAATCCCCCCCAAACAAAAGCAGAAGTGACCCAGCAAGCATTAAAATTAGCAACTCTGAAAGGCTTCCTTCCATTCCATTTCATCTAAACTCACATCCAAGAAAACTGACAAAAACTTCAATTACTCCATGGAGGACAAATCCTCTTGGAACAAGGTCTACTGGGAAACAGCCTACTGGTTCTGCTGCTCCCCTCATGCCACTCCATTTTACAATGCAAACAAAGACCAAAAATCTCGAGACAAAAACACACACCCCACACTACAGATGATGGGAGACAATCTTCCTTTCTATTCCTACAAAGCCCAAAGTGAAGTTCCCTTGAAAAAGGTATAGAAAAACATGAAAATGGCAAGACACATAGCAAGTAAGAAACTATTTATTTTGCAAATTGTAATACAAATTGAAGTTCAAACCAGTTTTGCATAATGCCCAAGTTCTTTGACTATCAAATACAGGCACTTGCACTCGGATGTCATGCCAGCTATTCAGGGGCTTCCTTAAATGCATGACCTTAAATGCAATTTAAACAGAATAAACAGCAAGAAGCAAAAAGAAAAAGCTTACTAATTAATACTGCCGTTCTTACCCTATGACTGGATTTGGCCAGTCATCCATTTCTATGAAATTACTCTTCGGCTTGAACAGTTCTAAGGCACAGATGTACTACAGTTAAGACTTAAAACCGAGAACTGCTCATCACGGGTGTAAGCACCACTGATAACAGCTCCATGCCCGATAGCCTGTTTTCACTCACAGTTGTCCTTGGACTTTCTTTCAGGCCAAATCCTTTAAAAAAATATAGTTACTAAGGTGGTAAAGACCTGTAGATAGTATCTTCTTAAATTCCTCTTAAAGACCTAGTTCTTCACAGCATATTAAAGGAAGATGCGAATTCCTTGTTCTACTTTTTTCTTTACATTTTTATCTAATTAAACCCAAAACAGAAGTGTTCTTTCACACTGTCCTTAGCCCTTCTTGCCAAGAATATAATCTTACTTTGCTCATTCTATCTCATATTATGCCTCGCTATGTCCCATCTGAGATTTGCTTGTCCCTGTCTTCCCAGAGCAGAGATCATAGCTCACGCTTGATTTGGGAGATACCAGCTGTTGCTGAAACACACACACAGTTTGTATATTTTGGAATTCCTTAAATAGATATATTAAAAAAGACATTTCAATTCCAATCACCTTTTCAGTGTGAATGGTTATGCAACACAGAAAAAGTGGCACTCAAAAAAATCTGCTTTCATTTTTATATGCTACCAAAGTCCCAGGCACTTCTGGAAGGTTCAAGTTATAATACCAGAGACAGGCAAATTTTTATTTACTCAGTCAAGGCTTTAGAGCAGTTAGTTTGTAAACATCCAAATGTAACTGATGTACAGGAAAAGTAATCATAAAATGACTGTTCTGCAATTAGAAGTTTTAAGCAATAAAACACATTAACATGCATTCTTAACTGCAGCAGTAGTCTTTTCCATGACAGAAAAATGAACTAAAAAGAGTAATTATAATGCTCATTTGGTGGCTCACTGGATTGTTGTGCTCTATGACAAAATATGTTGCATTGACTGCTTATGTCACTTTTTCAAGCAAGCACTTTTAAAACAGGCTGTGAATATAGTTTACATTATATGCCAAGACATTCTATCTCATTAAACATAATTTAGGATCTCAAGCCACAGGTTTCATCAATTTTTCTCCTATGTGTATACTTCTGGACATGGGCATTTTAACTAACAAATTTTAATGCACTTTCCCAAGATCAGTGGAACAACTCAAAACTCATTATAAAGTCTAACTTACAGACAACAGGTTTTAATGAATAAAAACAAGTAGTGATTTAAAAAAAAGTAATATATTACAAGGCTTTAACTACAGAACTCTTGCATTTTGCGCCATCTCAGCCAAAAGCACTTTAAGTAACTTAATCACATTTAGATATTTGGTTTGAATTTTAAAAAATGATCAAGCATCTATTTGGATCTTAAATACCAATTTAAAAAGCCAAAGCAGTTAAAAATCAGTAAGAATTTGACATGCCCATAACGTATTAATAGCATCAGCTGTTTAGGTATTCAGTGATGAGCCATTATAAGGCTTAATGTGTCAAAGAAATTAGCAGAGACCAAAGTTGGGGAACAATAAGGTGCCCATACTCTGTTCTGTCGTGCGAGAGAACAGTTAGGTGGCTGTTTAAATGTTTTCACCCAGGGTGTCATGGTTTAAAAACAACAAACAAAAACCCCCAAACACCTCAATAATAAAATCCTGTTTGAGACAAGACAGTGTTTCAGCATGATTTGTACATAGCACCATACACACCTTATCTGGCATTTAGTAGACTAACTATAGCAAGCTGAAAACTAGTTGTACCCTGTCTTCTCTGGAATTTTATATCAAATTAACATTCTCATTATAAATATGACCCTTCCCTCTGCTTACTTTTTTTTTGGTAAATATGCAATTAAAGACAGTAAACTATGTCAGCACACTCAGTCAAAAGGCAAGTATTCCTTTTACTAATTTTACTAATTTTCTTTCAGGTTTGTCTGTTTCCACACCACACCCGGTTTTCTCTCCCAAGAATCTTTGCACAGGTATAACTGTGGAGCTCCAAAAGTACCAGAATGAAATTAAACTTGCAGCTGGCCAGCGTCATCTTGGTTTCATTCCGATGATCTGAAGCAACACAGAGCTCAAGAACAGCAGCACAGGTTCGACTCTCTCTGTGCAACTGCTTCTCAGCAGGAAGTGTCAAAAACAGAAGTGAAGCTCACAGCATAGGAAAGTCTTTTATTAAATTGTTGCTTGTCCAGCAGGCTAGCTAGGGATTTGGAAGGACCCAGAGAGCGCCACAACATCCTGTATAAATAATTAATTGCTATAAATAACAAGCTACAAATAGCAAAAATGACTGTCAAGAGAAAAACATTGTGAAATTTTCATTAAAATATTCAGTATACACATATTTAAATTGTCAGTACCCTAAATCTCCTTTATATTACCTTGCCAGGGAAGGGTGCCCAGGGCAGAAGGGGAGGAGAAGAAGAGTCATGCAAGTGAGAACCAGGCCTCACAAGCGTACTTCTTAAAGCTCTACACCTCACACTATAGGCTTTTTCTTTCTCTAGTCAATGAGTTCCCATTGCCAAATAAGGATGTAGTCAGAGGACAAGACAGGAATGGAAAGCAGGACATCCTGAATCATCAAGTCCCTTCTTTCATTTCCTCCCTTTCCCCTTCCTTTCCGCCAGGACACCAAAGTATCATATGAACTCATTCCTAAAAGTATTAAGCTTCAATATTTTAAAACTAGCAAGAGACTCCGGGGGTCAAATAGCTGTCAGAATACATTACAGAACCTTCCACCTCTGACAGCTAGAAAGTTTCCAAATTCCAACGTACAACTACTGATGGCCAATCTGTATCTGTTTGATTTTGTGCCAACATTGCCTTTGGGCCTAAATAACTTCCTTCCTTCTGGATGTTCCAGTCTTTCATGCATTTATAGACAGCAATCATATCACCTCGCTCTGAATCTTCATTTTACCGAGCTCTTTTCGTTCTTTCTCGAGAGGTTCTCTTCTCTGAAAAAGAACAGGGAAGCATCCAAGATCATTTGCAAAGTGACAGGTTTGTATATGGTGGAAGCAAATAAGAGGAGACTCACATAGCCAAAATTCCATTATACCAGAACTGAGCTTTAGGAGGTGTTAATATGGTAGTCCACAGATGCACAGCATACTTGAAACACTTGACAATGTATACAGCCTGACAAACACCTCTACTGTTTATTTCAAGCACTAACCAAAGGGGTAGGGGGGGTAGACCAAAAAAAAAAAATTAGGAAAAAAACCAACCAGACAGAGCAGAAAGAAAAAAAGAAAATATCTTACAGATGAAGGCAAAAAAAAACCCCACACAAAAAAAGAAGTGTTCAATTTAATTCCAAAACCCATTTCCAAGTTCTGATGCAACTATTCTTTGCTATTTGAAATCTTTCACAATGAGGATTTAATATCAGCAGGACAAGAGGATATTTCCATGATTAATTAATTATGGCTGTTTATAGGACAAGAGGTTGTTGGATTTACTTTCACTTTTTACTTCTTTTAAAAATACTTGACATATCTCTAAGCCTGGCAAAAGCCGGGTATAAGGTCTTATATATGACAAAGAGCACAAGTCTAGGAGACACAGATGCCAAACAAATCAACATACAAAACAGAAAACGAAGCAAGATAATTCATTGGTGTACACAAGACTCAACACTCCCACGAGTCTCCAAAGGTTTCCAACAAGTAAATGAGTATCAGAAATGTAAAAGCAATTTAAAATTAATGACATTTATTGAGTGAAGAAATATGTTATTTAATATATTGCATGCTTAGTAATTAACTTTAGGTATCAAAATAAGCAAGTGATGGGTATATCAGATTTATTCTATAAAACAAGAGTAATATGCAACAGGGATCCCTGAAGACTAAATCAACATATCCACAACTACCTTGAAGAAAATTAACTGGAAGGTGCTATAGAGGCATATAGAAAAATAGTATTTTCCTCTTATTAATCCAGAACAAAACCTGCATAATATTCAGTTCATAATACTTAGATACAATCTAGTAACTCCTGCCAAAGAATAGTTTTTAAACAGCTCATCTCTCAGTCAACCATCAAAAGAGTTTGCTAGAAACATCACAACTGGATGTGCTAGACACTGATTTTTTATTTTTTTTTTTTGAGATGTTTAGGTGGTTAAATGAGATCTGAGCCTGTCTGAAAACATGGCAACAACAATACATGCACAGCACTTTAAAACCTAAGACTTGTAGATCTCACTGCAATTCCACTTCACATACCCTTTGTCAGGGTGGTACATAAGCACATCAGAGCTCAGTTTACACATCCAAGAGAAGGCTGAACTGACCATACAGGGACAAGAATCTCTTCTTCCAAGATGCATCTGTGCTTCAAGGCTCAGTTAAGAGCTAGCCCATCACCTTAATCTAAAAATTAGGTGGTGAACACAGACCTGTTAACCTTAGAGAAAAATCTTTTACTTTAGGGTGCCAGCACCATTTCAGCGTAACTGAAGCCACCGGGCTCGCTCCGATCCATACGCTCAACAGAGGCTTCACAAGCAACACGTAACAATCCACTGTTGTCTTTTTTCCCCCCCACAAGCGTACCCACGATTAGCTCAGACCTACCTTCCACACAGCCGTACAGCATAATGTTTGTATTACACACAGGAAAGCTCAGAAGCATTTTCTCCAAACATACTCACTGATGTACCTAGCATTACGTGCTAATTACTGAAAAACAGATTGACTGAAGCTAGCGTTAGTTTAAAGCCAAGGAGGAGGAAAAACAAAACATCTTTTTGACAAATCTGGGATTTTCAAGATAATTTCTCCCCCGCACACATTTATGAAACACGCTATTGGAAATGTATAATTTGCACTTACTAGATAATTATATAATCTAAGAATTCAACAGATACCACTACGAGAAGAGGGTTATGCAAGTTTCCATCTATATTTTTCTCCCAGCTTATTTACCTTGCAGATCTGACAGAAGTTTGTTTACTGCCGAAGACACCGTCCACTTATTCCGCTGAGGAGACTCTTAGGAGGTACCACGAAGGGGGCACGCACCCCCATGAATCTGTAATTTTGATTTTTCTGGAAACCAGGCCATGCCGGTTTAAAGCAAGACGGCTTAGGGAGAAACTAACTCAGCAGCGTTGGTGCCACTTCACCGCCTAGGACACGCGCTTTTCCCGGCGGGCAGCGGCGGGGGTCGGGCCGCAGAAGACCTCCCGCACCGCTGCGGGCGGCGGGGAGGCTGCAGCGGGGGCGGCCCCACCCGTCACCTCAGGGACGCGGGACGGCGGCCGCCGCGGAGCGCCAGCAGCCCCGCCGGAGCCTCGGCCACCCCCAACCGGCTTCACTCACTCTGCGGAGCTGGTCCCGTTAACGGCGGATCCATCCGGAGCGGGGTTGAGCTGAATCGGCCCGGGCTTCTTCTTCGGCATTTTCACCCCCAGACGGCGCAGAGGGTAACGGACGGAGAAACCCCGGCCCCACTTCGGCCAGGTTCGAGGGACTTCCTGCGGCGGAGCAAAGTTGGGGGCTCCCCTCGCCGCCGGTGCCCCTGCGGGCTGCGGGCAGCCTCCTCAGCAGGCAGGTGCCTGCGGCGCCGCCGCCAGACCCCGGCCGCACCCCGCCGCCCCTCCCGCCCAGCACCGGCCCCCCCCGGCGGAGCAGCGCCGAGCTCTCTCCCGGCAGCTCCCGACGGGGAGAACTACCCGGGCTCAAAATGTGCCCTTCTTTGGGACTGCGCCTGCGCGCACCGCCCCGGCCCGCCCAGTGCGCAGGCGCGGTAGGTAAGCGCATGCGCACTGGGCGGAGCGAAGCCCTGCTGAAGCCCTGCCCTCACTGCGCTTTGCCCGCAGCTGCGGGGCGAGCGGGGCGAGCGGGGCGGGGGCGGCGCAGGGGAGCCGCTTCCTCCGCCTACCGGTACCGGCCCCGCCGGGTCATACGGCTTATGGCCTTGCCGTAAAGTTTTTTTGGTTGGGGCTTGTGGGTGGGTGGGGGGAGAGGAAATCTTTTAGCGATTAATTAAAACAGCTGCTTCCGACAGGCGACGTCTGCGCAGCGAACCCCCCCCTTGTTAAAACGAGGTGTTGCGGAGCGGTTTACTGATCTACCTCGGATGCGATCATTAACGTACCCCCATGTGGAAACTACTCTATAATTAAAACACAAGCCTCAGTTGGGGTACTAACGGCTGCTAAATTTTTCCCAAAGTAAATGCCTGAATTAAAAATGGAAACTGAGGATTACAGTTACAAAACTGCAAATTATAAATAGTAAAACGAGTATGAAAACGAAGCGCCCGAGCCGCTTTTGCTGAGGCACTGCTGTAGCTACGCGGAATGGCCAGATTTGGTCACATACATTTCACACATTAATGTGATGATGGTTTTACGTGGGTACATCTCTGTGAAGTTCTGATTTACATCACCATGATTTTGGGTCTCTCTAGGTTTTTGTAGTCACATTATTTTAATGAGCCTAAAAATACAACCAAGAAAATTTTATTTTCCAGGAGCTCTCTATTGTGTTTCAGCATACAAAAGCAAGAATGTATGGCTGAGAAAGTATGATTTATAAAATAAATTAAAAAATCACCGTTGTATATGGGGATTGCACTTTATGAACCCGCTGCTTAGCAGTTTTAAGTTCAGACATGGAAGTCCCGAACCATCAGGCAGCAGGGCTGCGACCCCACACCATGGAAAGGACAGAGCCTCTTCTACGTGAGTAATTCTGGGGAGAAAAACACCAACATAAGTATGAGGTTAACGCTTTCAGAGAACAAAAGCCACCTTACTGCTGAGAAAACGCCTCCACCTTGGGATTTAAACTGATCACTGCCTTGCTTTAACATCAACTTGCTTCCACACATCTATAAAGTACTGATTTTTTAGAAAATAAGTCTGCCACGTAATGCTGGAGAAGGTGTGAACCCCACCGTGGAGAGCGGTGGGAGCAGGGTGGCAAACAGGTGGGGTGACGATGTCCCGATGTGCCCGGTGCGGCTGGAGCAGCGCTGGTCCCTCAGCCCAGAACACCCACAGCCTCTCACAAACCGGGCTGGCTCGGGGGCCAGCGGTGCGCGTCACCGGCGGTGTGTGCGACTGGATGTCCTTGCTCCAGGCCAACGGTGGTCTCTTCTCGGGTAGGCAACTTCGCTTTAACAGTAACAGACAGCCTTTTTCTTCAGTCAGCAGCAGCTGTTCCTCCATACCAGTTCTCCTTCCAAGAGGGAGAATTTAAATGTAAAGATTCCTGTTATTTAGCTGTAGATCTTGCGGGGAGGGAGGGGAATGGAATGTTAGAGGACTACCAATGGCCCTGTTTGGATCAACAAAGCCAATCTGGGTATTACCCATGTGCAGTGCTTAAAACTGTGACATTCCTATGGTCATCATGTAGTAAGATTCAGGAGATAAAAGGAGTTAAGTGTTACTTGACTTTTCTGAACACAGTGACAACACAATCCTGCCTCTACTGCTGAGATGCTGTAAACAAGTTTGGTAAAGTTTGTGCTTCTTCAGAAAATTAATTTTTCACGGTCTGAATCCAGCAGAAGTAAGATGAAAACTCTTTTAAGGCCTGTACCCTGGGAAGTTATGCATTAAGAAGGGCTTGCAGATTTCTTCTGCTTTCTGACACAGCTGAGAAATTCTTTCCATTGCTACTGTAAGTTTGTGTACTGGACAGCGCTCGCTCTGTCAACAAACGTGACACATCTAGAAGACAAGACTCTACAGTTACTCGTAAATTTGCTTCAGTGGTAAACGAAATCTCCCACGGAGACACGAGAGCCAAGAACTGAAGTAGTACCGAATGACTTGGTGCTGAGGTGGATGGCTCGGTACTGGGTAGAAGAGTGAAAAATGAGTTCCTTGGGCAGTTCCAGCACTGACCACTATAACTGGTATTCGATTTCTGTGCTTTATTGCTTGAGAGCAGGAAAAGATCAATGCCTAGAAATGCCTTTCTTCCTTGCTAGGCAGCTGCTCCAGCAGTAGCTCCAGACGCATGTGTGTGTGTGTCTCTCAGCCAGGAGTGGGAACTCTTCACAAGCTCCTGCTGCATTCTGTGCCCGCTATGAGCACTACGCCCGCGGCTTCAGTGCAGAGGCTGAGACCTCCATCTTGTGAAGCGGTTCTCAGTCACCTGCTCTTTATCACGCATTCCATAAAGCAAGATTTTTGCTGAGATTCCCTAACTTTTGAAGCGATATGGTCTTTTTCCTATACAATGCAGACATATAAACACATCACTTAAATGAATAACTTCTTTACAACTGTGGACAGGTTTTATACTCCAATGAGTTGATTCGGCCACCAATTAAAATATAAGAAATCGGGATTTATATAGTTATTTGAGAATTTTTAATTATATGTTATTTTCTTTTCCATTTTGCCACAGGACTAAGGCGCTATAGTAAAACTGAATGACTAGCATTTACAGTAACTCATGAAATATCAAGTCTTTCCTTGCTAAAATCAGATGTTTTTTCTGAAGAAGACATTGAGTTGTAGCTGAAGTTGTTTTTCTCTTTACACAGCTGTGTATGGGGAAACGCAAGGACTCCTTTGAAACACTGAACTCCTCTGCAGAGAACATGTGAACATTAGACAGGTACTGAATGTGCAATTACTATATATGCCCTTATAATTGCAGTTGCACTATGCTGTAATTGCCCACGAGTTACGCAACTATAGTTATTTCTACTATGTTGAAAAGTATGGCCTCTTTTTCTCCGAAAAGATGATTGCAGGGAAGGTTTTATCTTCTTTTAAATATTTGGACTGAACAAAGAATTTTAGTTGTGAATTGTGAATTATTTTTCTCCTTGTAACACTGCTTGTTTTTCTCCATCAGAAAAACAGCCTAGACAAACAGGTGAATGACTGGACATATCTACTGAAAACAGAGGTTTCGGTATGCAGAATTTTTGAAACACAGCAATAAAGAAGTGCGGATCACACCGATTGACTCAGCTGACAGTAAAAGTGCAGAGCAAATTCCGTAACAAAATTATAAATCCTTTGTATAAAGAACCACTCTGATTTCCGTGTTTTAATTTTCTCTGGTTTGCAAAAGTAAAATATTTTTAATCAAACTAGTCATTAATGCTTTTATAACAATTGAAATTATGAACAAACTTCCCTAGATATTATGCGAATATGCTGTATCATTCCTAACATCCATTTCTAACGCAGAAAAGTTAAATTATTATTTTCACAGCTTTGCCGTTCAAAGCCAGGCTCCCTCCATCCGATTCCAGCTATTAAGAGATAGCTCCCTCCTCTGGAGCACTTTATACTTGCACTGTAAACATGTGGAATCTTTGAAAAATCACTGAATTCACTCATCTCTTAAAGTCCTGCTGACCTATAGAAAGAAAACAAAGGTATTTTGAATCGACTGATTATAGGAATAAAGTCACGGGTGTATAGATTGATGCCACCGCAGGAATAATTTCTGTGTAACTGCTGCTGCCACCGCCGAGTTCCTCAGACACTGTCGTACCCCTGGAACCTTGGAGAGACCCAAGAGCTGGGTGGCCCCTGGGCTTCACTCACAAAGCCTCGTTAGACACCTTTTTTGGGTTTTTTTGTTGTTGTTGTCATTGATCTTTTATAATGGTTGCCACACTGGTCTATATAGGCATACTGAATGGCCAGTTTTCTTTTAAGTTATTATATAGCACATTTGAAAAGTTTCAAGATTGTTGTAGGTTGGTTTGAACGTCCGTAAAACAAATAGGTTTAACTTCAGTGCATTTGCAACTAAAAATTGACCATATTTCCCCCCCCCAAAACAAAACACACGTTTTGGGAATTTTAACATTCTCCGTGGAAGGTACCGTGTTTTGCTTTACGGACAGGTGTTTCTAAAGGTGGATCACAGAGGAAAAGATGACGAAAAAATAGAAGGTGGTCTAATTTCTGTGAAAGACTTCTGAGTAGGGAGACTTTCTGATTTCTTGATTCCACCACTGCTTGGAAAAATAGAACTAAAATATGTCTCTGTAAATAGAAATGGAACAAATAAGCTTGTCTTCATTACCGCTTTTTTTCCTCATGGAAACCTGAATTTTGTGTAGTTTCTTGCATGAAAAGGAAAACATGATTACTATATAGATTAATTGCATCACTAAATTAATCCAACTTTGAAACTCGATTGCCACATAAAGCTGCATATTTTACTGCCAAAATACATGCACACAATCTTTTATTTGTAAGATTTAATATTTCTTCATCTATTTAGTGGTTAACAAAGCAATTTAAGGAAATAATTGGTCCCATGAGCAACGGAATTTAAGAAGCCTGATTCAAATTTGACTGAAATTGGCCAACAGGATCAAAAATTATTAGACGGGGGCTGACACAAACTGACTTTCAAACAGCCAGAGATCCCAACCTGTCTTGCAAATCTTGTTTTCCTTAAGAAGCAGGGATTTAAAAGAACACTGTGGATCCAAACACAATCTTAACTGTTTAGTAATATACTAAAAGCTTAGAAATTACTGTTTAAGATGTATAAAATGTAGATTAGCAGGATATAAATCACAAATATCTGAAGTTTGCTAAATCCGTGAGATGTCAACTCCCACTAACACAGCTACAATGGTACCAGTTTTGCCT
This sequence comes from Burhinus oedicnemus, assembly GCA_008921705.1. NCBI lineage: Eukaryota > Metazoa > Chordata > Aves > Charadriiformes > Burhinidae > Burhinus > Burhinus oedicnemus. The sequence continues at coordinate 483,246 of VFFE01007168.1, read as the reverse complement.
AGGTCTATTGCGTGAACAGCTTTGCCAACATAATACTTAGAGGGTTTTTGCAGAACAAGTATTGCTCCCATAGAAGTAAAACCCTCCAAATGCATAAGTAGCCAATTATCCATTTTACAGATTTTCTTTGCCATCTATTACATGTAACATAAACAAGGAAATGAGACTGAAATATAAAATAAGGTGCTGCAGCTTTTCTAATGAAATGACACTATTCAATATAGAAACAAACAAGTAATATTTCTGTTTCACCTAAACTAGAAACCAGAAGTGTTTTCTAGAATAAAAGCAAGCTATGGGTTTTTTTTCCCTGACTTATTATTTTATCAGCATGTGGCTGGTTATTCATTTCCTGAGGAAAAAACAATAATCAATGCCTGCCAGCACATGCTTTTCATTTAATTAGGAACACAGGACTGGAAAGAACCACCTAGGTCATCAAGTCCAGTCTCTAATTAAACACTCTTCAAAAATATTGATTAATCAAAGTTGCATAAATATGGTAGGTTTTATAACACTGTACTCCTCTGCAGAGATTGTAAGTCATCTTCTGCGTTAATCTTTGTATAGTATTTTTTATACCTTTTCCAGCACTTTTTTCATATCTGTTATCTACCTGTTCTGGCAAAGACGAATCGTGTACCACGGGACAGAGATCTGCTGATGCAGACCGGCTGACCTGGCTGCCCAGAGACTGGCCAGCCACGTCAATGAATTCCACCTTCTCACTGCCTTTGCTCTTGGAGAACCCTACCGTGCTATTTCTTTCCACTTAACAGTTGATTTTGCAGAAAATATGAAGGAACTTAAAAGAATTTTGAAATCTTGAGTCTCTAATAAGTTTGGTTTACATTAGCTAAGTATTTAAAATCCAATTACATCACATACAACACTCCCCCCCTTAAATATTAAGGAAAACATTTACATGAAAATATGCATCATGCTAATAGTTATGAATCAGATATTTAGGCTACACCCAAAAGCTAATTCATTTGTTTGTAAAGATTTTTAATATAAAGAATGATTAATATTTTCAATGCAAAGAGCTCATCATATAGACATTTTATTTTCAGTAATTTTATATGACACAAATCTTTACAGTGTTTTGAGCTGGAAATTAGCAGCACTTGATCTATAATTATACCTTTGTGTTTACTTTTATACTTCATCTGCCTCAGTCAATTGAAGAAATTGGCTGTATCTAAAAAGATAAACAGATTCAACGCTAACAAATCCATTAATGTATTCTTGACCATAAAAGATGCTACTGCATTTGGGAATACACATTTTAGACATTAACTGTTAAAATAATTTTGACTAAAGGGTAATACTTTTAATTGGAAAGTAACTGCAATTGATTTGCTTTGTCCTATTAGAAGGAATACATTAAATTACCGGAAACATTGTATGTCGAATTTATAGAGAAATAAGGGAAACCCAATTCCTTTAGTGTATTAGTATTTGACATTAACTTCTCTCATTTTGCTTAAATGAAGAGCCTATAATTTAAGTCAGATACACATCTATGGACTGACCTGTAAAAATACAAAAACATAATTTTTCAGATGCAACAGCGCTAGCGACTGTAGCATGGAGCTTCTCTCCTATTGCTTCTGCAGCCTGCAGTCCAAGTTAAATGGCATTTTATACACACGGCTGCCACATCTCAGAAGGCCTGATGTACTTATTACAGCCTGGACAATTGCAAACTGTTTAGTTTTAAATTACCAGAAGGCTCTAGCTGGCATCTGTATGGAAAAAAGCTTGGGATCGCTACCTGTCCTGGCAGCCCTTTCCTCAGAGGCAGGAAAATGAGAAAGGGCTCAACTATTTTAAATCCCATTCCTGGGGCTGATTCATGGTGAAACCCAACAAGCGTGGACTCCTCGAATAAAACTCTCAATCCCCAGGAACTTTTGCCTGCAGAGGTGACACTAACCCTCTCCCGCAGAGCTGTGAGGGAAACGACGCCCCCAGCTCCATAAACGCCTCAGCCTCGCCCATGGGGTTTTGGCGCCAAAAGCGCCGCCGCCGCCGCCTCTCCCGCGCATGCGCTCTGGCACGCAGGCGCCGGCCGGCCGCTCCCCTCAGCGACCTGTCCGGGAGCTCGCGAGACCGGGGGCTCTCGCGGCACTTCCCCGGCGCGCTGCCCGCCCGGCGCGGCAGGAAGCGGGGGAGGCGCCGGGGCGGCTCGGAGCGCCGCTGGCTGGGCCGTGAGCGGGAGGCGATGCGGACCCGGCTCCCCTGAGAAGGCAGGCGAGAAGCCTTCTTCGCCCCGTTCTCCGCCGGTGTGAGGGGGAGAGCTCCCCGCCCCCACCCGTACCCGCACGCCTCAGGGCTGCTCTGTGAGGGGAGTAGGGCCTCAGTGGCGCCCGGTGGGTTGTAGCTCTGGGGGGAGACCGTAGCGAGCTGCTTCATTGCCCTCTCTCGGCTCCCTCAGCCTCCGGCTCCTGGAGAGTTTCGCAGGCCGGAGGTAGGAGCTCGCCTCCGGAGGTCAGTGTAGACGGAGCTGCCTGGGGTGGCACTAAAACCGCCTGAGAAACAACTTTCCCATCAAAAAGAGCTGTTCCTCAAGCCTTGGGAAGGCAGCCGCGGTGAGACCGGGCCACCCTAAACCCGGTTGTGCTGATGTGCGAAAGTCTCTGGAATTAGCTTTGCTTAAGGAGCCGGAAAAGGGGAATCCTCCTCCAGACTGCATTTCCAAGTGGGTAAGCTGTAAATCAGAGGAATTATCGCCACCCCCACCCCTAGTCTCTGATAATCAAGGATGTGAGTGGAAAACAGCTGTAAGTGCTTTGGTTGGAATTCCTTTTCTTTTGTTTTATTCCTGTGACCCATAGTTGCCACTCCCAAGTAACTTTGATGAGTTGAAACATGACAAACCCGTATTTTGCTCGGCCTAATGAGGCTGGATTGTGTCATCCGTCTGTGTGGTATCTCTTACTTAATTTGTGTGATGCTACTTTTTCTGTGTGGCAAATCTTTTTCTGGAAAAGCTGTAGACATATTGTATATAACTGATGTTTAGCTGCTTCCGTGGCAGCCTTTTCTTCTCGCTGCTTCTCTCTAAATGCATCTGCTATTTCCTGCAGGAGGGAGGAAAAGTTTATCGGTGACAATGATAGATCCTTTAGAGAACAACTTGTTTAATCTTCCTGATTATGAGAATACAGAAGATGAAACGTTCCCCCCTCTTCCACCTCCTGCCTCTCCAGGAAGAGACGATGTTGAGTGGGCTCAAGCTAATGGAGGTGAACACCTGTGACCCCTAAAGATCCCATTTTGCAGTATAGACAATGAAATGCTGGGAGATCAGTATTATCGGTGTTGTACTTCACTGCCTTGAGTTTACTGCATGAAAATAGTCTTGTGTAGATAAGAAAGCAGCTTGTAAATTTAAATTATTATCGTTTCTCTGCTTCCAAGCTTGTGGGAAAAGTTGATTTTTGTAGATTCCACAAAAATATGCACACAAATGAGTCTTCATAAAATTCGAGCTCTTCTGACAAAATGTTGGTAAAGGTAATTGTACAGCGGTGATTTATAATTACCGTTTATACCTTGGATTTCAGAAGAGCTAAGAGCATTGAGTGTCGTATTCCAGGGAGGTGTTGGTGATTTTGTAGAGCATGTGACCTAGGAAAAATCCAAGACATTTCAGGACAGTAAAACGTAATTATTTGCATTTGAAAGATCTTACTGTGTACTGAACAAGCTAATAGAAAGTATAAAGACTTTATTTTTAACTACTGTTACCTTCTATTTGTATTTGCTTGTAGTGTTAAACATATGTTTTCCTTGATCCCTGCTCTCTCTGTTCCCTAGAAAATAGGATTTTGGGTAGATTTAGTTCCTTGATAGGTGAAGAGGGCAACTTCTGAATTCCTGATGTTCGAAGTAACAAAAAGTAGACCAAGAAATCAGTATGATAACTATTTGCTAGCTCTGAGATGAGATGGGCACTGGTGTCTTGTCTGTTGCAGTCAAATAATACATGCTGGCCGTAGTCAAAAAGTATATGGACTTTGGTTCTTAAAAGACACATTGATTGTGGTCACACATTTTTTTTGAAGGCGGTGCTGGGGGTTTAGGTCTGTCTTTCAGATCTATCAGTGGAAATTTTGGGACACACCTGTCAAATTATGTTTATTGATAATTTGAGTATCTTTTAGAAACAGTGTCTACTCAATACATTTCACATCAGAAATACAATATAAAAGTTCTAAAATTAGGAAATGTCCCTTTCAAGGAACCTACTTTGCTAGAAAAGTCGATTCCTCCGTGTGTTTTGAAGAGATAGATTTATTTCCAATCTCTCTTGTGGGAGAAGCAAGGTGAAATATGCAGACATTTGTTTGGAGTACTGTACCTGCAGTGGAATACTTGTGACTTGTCTTTTTGATGGGATAGAAACTTAAAATTTACCTGACATAATTCTAGTTGATGTCATTTGGATTACATACTTAAAAGTATGTTATTGTCTCTGCTAGAACCAGATGGAAACCAGCAGTCACAAACAAAGGATTCTACTGTAGCTCCACAGAAAGCAGTTAAAAGACCTATGCCTAAACTAGATGCCCAGAGGTAATTTTTTACAGAATATTTCTTTCTGTGATTAATTTGGTGTATGGCTGTGGGGGAATTGTTAAGGTTACTGTGATCCCTGCTCGGTGGTAGCCAAGTCAGAGATCAGGAATTCTGGAGACGAAAATGCTTCTTGCATGCCATATCTCAACCTTTTTATTCCCACCCTACCTGTAGAATGTGATTACTAGTCTAACTTCTTGAAGTCTCTTTGGGACTTAGTACATGATTAATAATTTAAGAGATATTTATTATTCATACATAGGACTTTTCCAGCTTGATTTTCTTTATTTTGCTTCAAACGTAGTGCTGTAGATTTTGTTAATTAAATAACGTGTGCTTCAGAATAAAACCTCAATATAATGGTGGCTGTAAGGTACTAGTTAAAGTACACTTACACCTGACTTAAGTACAAACCAGATAAACTTTGAAAGGATTTTACACTATTTTTAGTGATAACAACAAAGAAAATATTAAGTTCTTTACAAGCAAGGGAAAGAATCTAAGCCTTCAGTTTCTTCTGTTTTAAATATACTGATGAATTTAGTGATATCACAGGTGGATGCTCTGGTCAACCATCTTAACTAGTTTTACTTTGCCAATATAGATACAAGAACTGACTTTCCAGGTAACCAAAACTAAAAAGCTCCTTGGACTAGGAATATACGTGTGGTTAATATTCCAAATAAGTCTTTGGTCTTACAGAGTCTTTATGCTATTTTGTGTATTTTCTTAACGACTTACAATTCTGTACATCTTTCAACTAGAGCTCTGTAGCTTTAAGCTATTTAAAGGAGTGGGAGGTTGGTTGTGTGGTTTGTGGGTCTGTTTGTTTTCTTGTTTGTTTTTAATTAGAAAAAGAAAGTATGGGTATCAAATAACTTCACCCATTTCCTATTACCAGGTTAATTTCAGAAAGAGGACTTCCAGCCCTGAGACACATGTTCGACAATGTAAAGTTCAAGGGTAAGGGGCATGAGGTAAGACATAGTGAGCTTTTGTTTTGTTTCCTGGGAGGTTAATCTAGACTTGATAGCTTGTTGCCCATCTGATATGGAGAGAATGGATATTACACTGCAGTTAGCCAGCTTTCTAACAGTATTTGAATGTACCCTGATAGGGTTTGTAGTTGCAAATTAAAAAAAGAAAAAACAAACAAAAAACCCAAACAAACAAACAAAAACAAAACCACAATCCCAAACACACATGAATGTTTTAAAAAAATCCGTATTTTCATCTTAAAACTGTTTTCCTCTACTTCAAAACTAGACTATCGTGTCTGTGGCTCTTTATACTGTTAATAGAATGTTTTGGGGTTTTTATTTTTTTAAATTGGAACAAGCTTCTAATACTGCCTGCTACATCTGGAATACCTTTACCATCTCATTGCATGATCAGTTTTCTCTGCTAGTGAAAATCTTCCTGCTCAAAGTTTTTAATATTGAAAAAAGTGTGACATACCACTTAGGCAAAGAGAAAGCAGTGTTTTCTCTACAAACTGTCTCATTGTCCTGGGTACACTTACTTAAACATACAAAGCTCATTTTTCTTTAAATATCATTAGACTGTTGGCGTACTTGCAAGGATGCCTTTGCATCTCTGGTTTACAGTGAACATTCATGATATAAATTTTCTCTTTACAACTGAGGGCACAAAGAAACTAGGCAATACTGCTAATCTGAGCACAAATCTTTACTACATAAGGTTATTTAGATGTATGTTTTTCTGTGTGTTCTAAACATCAAAATAAGTGCTGGCTGTGCACCTATGGATTTTTTTTTCTTTTTTCCCGGTCTGGGTTCAGACCTAGATTGCTTAAGGGCAACATCTCAGAAGCCTGTCGGAAGTTTTGCAGTATATACAAATGCTCTTCCTGAACTTGGATCACTATTCTTCTCATAGCTTGAAATTGCACTTGTAGGCTTGATTGCAGGAAGAAAGGTTACCCACACATTCATATTACTTAAATTTTCAAGAGCGTTTCAAGCTGCAGATGCTTAATGTTTTCAGAAATGTTACTGTCCTGTTGCCCTCTGCAGTCTGCTGACTTAGTCAGCTTTTACTAGCTGGATGTTTCATTTTATGTTTTAGGCAGAGGACCTGAAGACACTCATACGACATATGGAACACTGGGCTCATAGACTGTTTCCAAAATTGCAATTTGAGGATTTTATTGACAGAGTAGAGTCTTTAGGAAACAAAAAGGAAGTTCAGGTACGTATTGTTCAGTCAGTTTCTCTTCGTGCAGTGCTGAATAGTGTAAGAGGTGGGTTTAGGAGAGCAATTATGCAACAAAAGAAGACTTAAGTTGTGCATGCTGCTAAGGAGTATAATGTTATTAATGCCTCCCCTTTTTAGAAAAAGCTCTTTCCATTATTTAAGTTTACATTTAGATACAACCTTTCTTTGAATTAGTACTTCAGAGAATTGGCTTCGACCCTTCCAGGACATCTTTAGCCAAAGTAATTTGCTTAAGAGTGCTAGAACTAGTTGGTTTTTTGGGGTTTGTTTGTTTTTTAACATTTGAATGTGCAAAAGAATAATTATGAAGAATGCTGCTTCATCTGGCTAGGTGATAGATGAAGGACTAGGAAAACAGAATCACAGACTGGCAGGGGTTGGAAGGGATCTTCAGAGATCATCTAGTCCAACCTCCCTGCCAAACCAGGTTCACCTACAGCAGGTTGCACAGGAATGCAGCCAAGCAGGTTTTGAATATCTCCAGAGAAAGAGACTCCACAACCTATCTGGGCAGCCTGTTCCCGTGCTCTGCCACCCTCAAAGAAAAGAAGTTTTTCCTTACGTTGAGACGGAATTTCTTGTGCTTCAGTTTGTGCCCACTGCCCCTGTCCTGGCACTGGGCACCACTGAAAAGAGTCTGGCCCCATCCCCTTGACACCCGCCCTTTAGATATTGATAAGCATCGATGAGATCCCCTCTCAGTCTTCTCCAGGCTGAACAGACCCAGAGACCCAGGTCTCGCAGCCTTTCCTCATAGGAGAGGTGCTCCATTCCTTTGATCGTCCTTGTAGCCATCCGCTGGACTCTCTCCAGTAGTTCCTTGTCTTTCTTGAACTGGGGAGCCCAGAACTGCACGCAGTACTCCAGGTGTGGCCTCACCAGGGCAGAGCAGAGGGGGAGGATGACCTCCCTTGACCTGCTGGCCACATTCTTTTTAATGCACCCCAGGATAACAGTGGCCCCCTTGGCCACAAGGGCACATTGCTGGCTCACGGTCAACTTGCTGTCCACCAGGACTCCCGAGTCCTTCTCCACAGAGCTGCTTTCCAGCAGGTCAAGCCCTAACCTGTACCAGTGCATGGGGTTATTCCTCCCTAGGTGTAGGACGCTACACTTGCCCTTGTTGAACTTCATTAGGTTCCTCTCGGCCCAACACTCTAGCCTGTCCAGCTCTCGCTGAATGGCAGCACAGCCCTCTGGTGTATCAGCCACTCCTCCCAGTTTTGTGTCATCAGCAAACTGGCTGAGGGTACACTCTGTCCCCTCATCCAGGTCATTGATGAATCTGTTGAGCAAGACTGGACCCAGTACTGACCCCTGGGAACACCACTAGTTACAGGCCTCAAACTAGACACTGTGCCACTGATCGCAACCCTATGAGCTCGGTCATTCAGCCAGTTCTCAGTCCACCTCATTGTCCACTCATCTATCCCACACTTCCTAAGCTTACTTACGAGGATGTTATGGGAGACAGTGTCAAAAGCCTTGCTGAAGTCAAAGCAGACAACATCCACTGCTCTCCTCTCATCCACCCAGCCAGTCGTGTCATCGTAGAAGGCTGTCAGATTGGTCAAGCATGATTTCCTCTTGGTGAATCCATGCTGACCACTCCCAATAACCTTCTTTTCCTCCACATGCTTAGAGATGACATCCAAAATGAGCTGTTCATCACCTTTCCAGGAATGGAGGTGAGGCTGACTGGCCTGTAGTTTCCTGGGTCCACCTTCTTGCCCTGTTTGGAGAATGGTGTGACACTACCTTTCCTCCAGTCCTCAGGCACCAATCCTGTTCTTCATGAGCTTTCAAATTTGATGGAGAGTGGCTTCACAATAATATCTATCAGCTCCCTCGGCACTTGTGGGTGCATCCCATCAGGGCCCATGGATTTGTGGTGTTTGCCTAAATCATCTCTAACCTGATCCTCCTCAAACAAGGGAGAGTCTTCCTTTCTCCAGGCTCTCTCTTTTACCTCCAGGGTCTGGGGTTCCTGAGGGCTGGCCTTAGCAATAAAGACTGAAGCAAAGGCAGCATTCAGTAACTCTACCTTCTCTGCATGCTCCGTCACCAGGGCACCTACCTCATTCAGCAGTGGGCCCACGTTTTCCCAAGTCTCCCTTTTATTACTGATGTACTTGAAGAAGCCTTCTTATTGTCATTGACATCCTTGCAACGATCCACAGCATTAAAAGTTGTGGGTCAAACAGACATGTACTGAAAGGAATATTTTTTTTCAGAGTAATAAAAAAGAGAAACTGGGAGTATTAAAAACATATCAGTGTTGCACAAAAGATGTATTTTAATTTCTCATTTGCAGACCTGCCTAAAGCGGATTAGACTTGATCTTCCTATTTTACATGAAGACTTTGTGAGTAATGAAGGTATGCTCATTGTGCTGTTTGTTCAGTAGTTCAATGCTTAAAAATACTTTATTTCACCTCCTACTGACCGGAAGTTAATGATCATGATACAGTTTTCTAATGTAGAAGTTGTTGAGTGGTTCTCTATTTTAAAACCAAGCTTCTGTGAAACTTGCAATTACAAAACTGAACTGATACTTGGACTAAAATACTACATGTATATACAGAAATAAGTAAAAAATGTGCGGTATACTGAAAGGAGATGGAAAATGGGTATTATAACCCGCATTGTTAGCAACATTCTTCCAAAAAAAAAACAAAACCCAACCCCCAAAACTGCAATGATCAAGTGAACATATTGGTTTGTATTTTACCCTAATGAGTATGCAGGCTGAAGAGCTCTTGGATCTTAGTAGTGCAGAAATCAAACACTCATTATACTGTTTATACTACAAGCTGTTACCATGCAGTCAGGGTGTAGTGTTCTTTATAGGGAAAGTACTTACTAATGGTTGTGGACAGTTACGTCTGTGTGTCAGTCTTGGCGTATAGCTACTGTTGAATGTTTCTTCTAATATGAAAATCCAGCCACTTAACAAGTAGGTAATTCAAGAGTCTTTTCCAAGCAGATGATGTTTTTAGATAGACTAGAAATAAATGTTTTTGGGTTTTTTTTTTTAATGAAAAAGAATGACCAGAGTTCACCTGGTAGTTTGAAAGAAACTTTATTAGCAGAAATGAGACTGTTTCATAGTCATTCCTAAGCTCCTTTGCAGGTGTTCAGGCTTTCACTCTGGGTCTCTTGAAACAATTATCCCCCCATTGTCCAGTTTGTCTTCACTTGAACCTCAGCCTCCGGACACACCAGTGCTTGGGAAAGGTGTTCTGGTGGATGAGCTAACCAGTGGTAAAACCTTGCCTCGCCTGTGGGGAAGGCCTTTGGGCGGTTAGTGGCATGTGGCTGTCTTCACTGTTGGCTGCATTTGCTAGAAATGGAATGCAGCCGTCAGCAGCCACAAACAGTAAAGCAAATGGTTCCTGCCGACAGGGTCTGTAGAGTTATCAGATTTTTCTGTGCGATGGTTCCATACATTTGTGTTTACATATGGTGCTGATCTGTTCTTGAACTGTGTTAGTGAGCGTACTTGTCAGTCTTCCGTTGAAAAACTTGAGTAGGTATCTTACAGTTTTGAAATAAAAACTGCAGCTAGAGTGTTGTATTAAAAACCAAAACCTTGTTACCAGCTAACTTCTCTATTCGCAGGCTTAAAGTGGTGCAGAGGCACAAGCATACTTGGCCTTGGGCACTCTTGAAAGAGTGCTCTGCTGCTCTGTTGGTGGGTGAAGTTTGTCTAATGGAGTTGGACTGCCTCCATTTTGCATGTGTTAATGTTGGCAAATGAGTAAATATTCCATAATAGTAGCACACCGAATTCAAAATTGACTATTCAATGTCTATGTTTGAACTTCTGTCTGATTCCCATAACTAGTCCTGCCACTTCCGAAAAGACAGTGTCGTATTCCTAAGGGTGGGAAGAAAATTATCTGGCCTTTCAGCAAGGATTGCCTGAATTTACTGTCTCTTTTTAACCTTCAAGCACAGCTCATGGTTGCTAACTTAGCTGTGCCTTACAGAACTATGCCTCTCTAAATTCAGGCATTTATTATTGTTGTGTGTTTGGGATGTCTGATGAGCATTTGTTGTATACTCTGAATTCAGGTGTGTGGACTTAGACAGAAAATTGCCTATTAAAACTATATTACTGAATGATCTGCAGCTGTCAATACAACTTTAAAATGTAGATCATAGAAATGCTTTGAAAGTGTTCTCTTGACAGATATGTAGCAGTAGCGCTCTCTGGGTTCAAAGTGTTGATTTCTGCCCCTCTTTCCCCCTCCAACCCCCTCATTTTTAACCAGATGGTGGAGGAGAAAGCAACGGACTGGATACAGCCACTGAAGATGTACGTTCCTGCTCTGGAAATGCAGAAGAACTCAATTCTCTGTCTGGTACAACTCTCACGGAAGAGCAACAACAGCGAATCAAGAAGAACAGGCAGCAGGCCTTGGAGCGTAGGCAAGCAAAGATGCAGTGTAACAGCCAGTTGCAACACAACGGTAATCAACTCTGTAACTTAAGTGTTAAAGTTAAGGTCTGTAGCCTGAGAAGCTTGTACAACTGAGCTTCTGAGTCAGTTAATTTTCTAGTAAGTAGCAAAATGTGTAACTCCCAAATTTAAAGTGTGTTCCTGTAGTTAGACTCACTCCTCCAAAGCTAAGTCAGAACTACTCTCCCTAGTTGTCATGGCAAGTCGTCATGGCAAGTCGTGATAGCTTTGAAAATGAAACTCAACTTGCTGGTCATCTCTGGAGTTGGCTTTCCTGCGGACTGTGATTGTGGTGATAGAAATTGCAGTTAAACACATAGCAACAGTGTTTTCTCATGGTAGGGACGGCTTTGTGACTCTTTTAAATTTTTTATTTTTAACAGAGCTCTCTGCTCATTACTCGGAAGAGGAGTTTAGTACCCCAGTTGCTCAGGATCCTGCTGACCTTATCAAAGACACTCAAGTTACCACAGCCAAGGTGGCTGTTAGAGAAGCTGAAGACGGAGATAAAGAATTGGAATGTACCGGTGAAAAGCAGTAACTGTTCCCCATACTTTACTTTGAATGACTTTCTTGACCGAAAGACCCCAATGTTTTATGTACTATGAGAGTATGGAAATGTTGCTGGCCCTTTGCAGTCTGACTCCAGAAGCTTCATGGAGGTCTTTATCATGACATCTGTATAGTTGGACTGCTCTTGAAACTGCAGATGAGCAACTCCCTATGCCAGAAAACAGAAAAGTGCTTCATCTGCATTTGAGACATCTTTTCCACCTCCCCCAACATTTTTTAGGAAATGTTAATTATTTTTTTGACCTACTTTGAATTTTGTGTACAACTGAAGCCAAACTGAAGTAACTGGGATATTGACAGGTGAAGTTTCTATTAAAGTTGTGTTGTTTGGTTGTTTTGTTTTTCTTTAATAGAGGGTGTGTATATATAATAGCAGGTAGTGGACTCTTAACTTGTTTATTGAGTACCTGTATCGTTTTCTTATAGAATAGAAGCTATTAAATTTCAGAAGTCAAACCTGAAGTACTGTATGAGGCTGTTACAACTAAATCCCTTGTGCTAGGTCAGACATCTCTTCACAGGCAAGTACATCCCTGGGGGGAACCTGCTTTGGCTTTGACCAAATTAGTTATCTTCCTTTAGCTGACCCTGTTCTGTCTTGAGGCGCTGGTTCATCCTCTCACAGTCTTGTTTTCCCTTTACGTAATTGGCTTTTCCCTTTTGTGGAATGAACCAGAATCACCATAACGGTAAAGCCCTGAGCCTGCCCTCTCCAATAGCACAGGGTAGACTGTTGTTCATAAGAGAAAGTGAATTTCTAGAAAGTGAATTAAGAGAGGAGCAGCACTTGGAGCAGATGAAGTAAGTTCATGTCAAGAGGTGTTATTTTATGCCAGATGAGCAGCTAGGGACTTCAATAAACAACACTCTGAACTTTTGCTTAGTGTGCAGGAGTTTGCTTTTTATATCCCTGTAGCTGTGAGCTGAACTCACTAAACTATAGTGGAAGATAGCCAACAGCTGTAAGAACTACTTTGGTTTTATGACTATAGTCAGTGCTGGAAAGTAACTTCTTCAATGATACTTCAAAGAATTCACCACACTGTTTAGTCTGGAAGGTGAGATTTATCATGTATGAAATCTTTCAAAAACTCACACATGTTCATGATCAGATAAAAATAATTCTTATTTAAAATAGACATTTAGTTTCTTATTAAAAGGACTTGAATACTTAAAGACTGCTTTTAAAAAACCCCAACCATACAAAGTGAATAGGAGCAGAACATCAACAAGCAGCTGTTGCTAGCTTACAGTTCAAGTTCTAATGTCAGCTGAAACATCCAATAGAGCCAAATCCCTAATCTCCTCCAGCAGCTGGTACAAGCTCGCTCCCTTGGTCTGGCAGTACTCCTTGTAGTCTTCATCAATTACTTCAATGCTTGCTTTTTCTTGGGCATGCTGAGCTGCTTCTGCAGACTGACTGACTTCTTTTACTAAGTCAGACTTCACCACATGAAAATTCTTCTGGGAAACCTCTGTGTCTGAAGTCTGATACGGTGCATTCCTGATTATTTCAAGCTTGATTGTGTCAGCATGGCAGCGGGAAGTCTGCACAAGTATTTTCACCTTAAAAGCAATACAAAAATTACATTATTTCTGATGGTGCTATTTCCTTTTACTTCCTTCAGATTAAATACTTACTGTAATATGATCAAAAAGGTTTAATGTAAGAGATTCTCCAGTGGTTGTAGTGGAAGTAATTTTATTCTGAAAGCGATGAAGTGATCCAGGCTTCCACTCACAGCTCCTATTGCCTTGACAAGAGATGACTAAGCCTTCTTTATTTTTCATATATGCGGCACCTTTGATTCCGTATCTACAGATAAGCAGACAGAAGCTGTTCTAACAGTTTTCACCCTTAACCAGTTCTCTTAGTTTTGAAACCAACAGAAGTCTAGCTAGGATTATATAAAAGCAACATAAAGGGGCAAATGCTGTCGCCTGATAATCCTGCTTTGGTGACACAGATGTGCATTGTCAAAGAAACCCCTAGAGTATACAAAAACAGCAGGAAGACAGTGACTGAAATGTTTTGAAAGCAGTGAAGCAAAAGTAAAATACAGTCAGCGATCCATTATCTTACATGTTGGGTGGAGCCTGGAATGGCCCAATAATGGAAGAGGAGCAGCATTACAGGTTATTCCAGACAGCACAGTGAGGAAGCAGTTCTCCATTAAAAAGAGTCAAAGACCAGCAGCGTATTTGCACTGGGTTCTCTGGAAGGAAGCCTTTCATAGTTGGGCAGGTTCTGACTCTTCAGCCGTGCATCCAGGCCAAGCCATCTGGAACACTGGAGATGACAGGCCCACATCGAGCTGGTTCATATCCAAGCTCAGTCTGTGGCCAGGATCAAGCAGCCCCAGGCTGTATTCATGGAAGTCCAGGGTGTTCATGTAATGGTTTCCTTTACGTAACGTCCCTGTAGAATGTTTTTTGGGTTTTGTTTGTTTTTTTTTTTTTAAAGGAGAGTTTTTGTGCCTACATTTTTGTACCTGTTAGCTAGCCAGGCAGACAGTGTTGCTACCAGTAATGCACAAATATGAAGATCGTTAACTAATCCAGGATGTCCAGAGCCAGTAAGGGACAGGAAAGCTCTTCCGCCCAGCTTGAAGAGCTGGCCAAGTCTTACGAGAGGCAGCGCTCTCCAGTTCTGTGGTGACTAGTGCCTTCTTGCATCATTCACTAGTCAATTTATACCATAAGCAGAACACATTTAGTATACTTTAAAATACAGATTTAAAAGCTCAGAAATTAAAATGTAATACTAGCTTCATGCAGAGTTGCTTTCTACTAGCATAAATCGGAGGCTGAGCTGAGATACAGATGCTTTTAAGAGCCTAATTGCCATAAACAGCACCATGTAAACACTTCTACGCTTCCCTGCTGCCTGTGAGGAGTAAGTGCGCAAAAGGTGCTTGTAAACTACAGTCTGTAGTGAAGGAAAAGAGTGCTCAGGAATGCGTCGCTTTGTGATTTGGAAAATCACTTTCCTTTTCTTTTTTTTTTTTTTTTTTTTAAAAAGGGGGGCAGGGAATATTCCAGTCATTGTTCTGCCCTAGCAGCTGCTTGGGCAAAAAATGTCCTTTTAGTGTTTTGAAATAAATACATACTGGGCAGCATAGTCTTACCCCTTCCTCATAGGAACTCCTTTCCAGAGTCAATGCATAGAAAAGCACTGCTTATGATTTACAACAAAAATCTAAAATGCACAGGCCCACATCATTGGTCAACACCAGGCCATGCTATAAACAATTCCTTTCTCAAGGACTAGAGCCATCCCTACAGCATTCTAGTAACACTTATGTCTTGTTTATAAGCTCAGCCCAAGCTTTAATCAACTCACCTCGGTACAAAAACAAGCACGCCATTTGTTCGAACTGAGTAAATAACACCATCTGCTATGCAGCGCTCATCTGTTTCTGGGGTTTTGTCTTTAAAGTACATGCACTGGAAGAGTTCAGTAGACTGTTTCTGAGCACGCTGGGCTGCCTGCAAGCACCCCCCACAAAAAGAGAAGACAAAACCACCTCAATAATTTTTTCAATGAGCTTGTTTGGCTTTCATTTTCATAGTTTCTTTTTTCCATTACCTGTCTCCTAGAAAAAGGGGGGGAAAAGCTAAAAGGAAATTGTACATGTTGTACAGGTGAAATATAAAGTCACTTTTACTACTTCTTACTCAGAAGAAAACTGGTATTGAAGTAAAAAAGCCCAAAAGCATTATAAATAAAAATGAAGTGATACTATGTCATTGGAAAAGCTACAGCCAGGACTGGTATCCCATCCCGTTGGGCAGCATACAAACATACAGAGATGCGCACCATGACCATCTTACCCGGTTTCTGTTATTAATGTGCCTGCACAATTCCTGAAGATCCTTATTACTGAATACATAATCCTTAACATCTCCTTTATTTTCCTTCAGAGTCGCTGCCATCAAGAGTCTGTGGACAACAATATCAGCATATCTTCTAATTGGAGAAGTGAAATGAGTGTACTTATCTAAGGCAAGTCCTACAAATAAAAAAGGAAGCGGCGATAAGCAATCAAAGCAATCAGCTGCCTCCCCCCCAACAGTTCAGAAGTAATAACAGGAATAGCATAAAAAATAAAAGTGACATGATACCATAATGATGAAACTCTTCCTCAGGACAAGAGCCAGTCGAGAAGTACAATGCGTTAGACATTGCATGAGTGGCCATAGATCGCAACAGTTTATTTACAATTGGATCCAATGGGTCATTTGCTTTATCCAGAGACTCAGCCAATGCTTTGTTAGACCTATCAAAAAAGCATTAATTCTGAAGAAAGTTATGCTATCCCTGATCACTATAGCCTATAGTTAAAAAGAACATACAAAAGCACATAAAAATGTATTCATCATTATTAATATAAAAATATGAATGACAAGCAGAATTATATTAAAACTTTCAACGCAGTTTAATAACAGCTCTGCTCTAGACAAATATTTAGAAAAAGTTTTCACCAACAGGCCTGTCTTCTGCAACCTGGAGAACCAAGGAGGACTGGAGCGAAACTCACTTCTCTGCAGTACAAAACAGACGGCAAGCTGGTCCAAAACCTGTTCTGTACAGGACACCACAAATGGGACAAGGGGACACCCAAATAAAAGGAGGCACTACTGATGCCCTTCACAGTCTATGATGTCCAGAAATGATGCCTCCCAATGTGACGAAGCTCACAGCCTTCTCATAGTATCTTGACAAAGTAATTCTGAATTATTTTGAGTTATTTAAAATGACCGCATTGCACAGAATTAACGATTTAAACAAGTACTTTCTTACACTAGTTATTACAGGAAGTATGGTGCAAACAAAGCTACTGCAGAGCTTAACCACTACGTACTGACTGAGCAAATTCTTTTTGGATATGTCTAGAATTATACAGATACTGCCATTTTCCGTCCAGTCAGCAGAATGCAGGCAGCCTTTCTTGTTTAGAACGTCATCTCCCGCTTACAGAAAGGTTATGGTAGTTTTTTTTTTTTTAAGAATTGCTATACAATGTCTATTAACATTGATACTGAGAACTGCAATGCTTTGTGATGGCAACATAGCCAAACAGTTAATTGCTTAACTTTAATTAAAGCGCTGAAGAGAAGTAATAAAAGATACCGTGTGTCTATTGAGAAACCTTTGGCACTGGCACATTCTCGAAGTTCAGTAAAAAATTCCTGTCGTGGTGGAGGGTGTTGACGCAACAAAGCTTGATGAGGAAAGTTTTCTGAAATCTTTTTTGCCACCCAGTGGTTGGCAAGAATCATACATTCTGCTACAGTCTCATGCACCTCCAGTGGCTGCTTGGGGATGAGATCATGGATATTATTTTTATCATCCAGTTGCACTCTGATTTCTACCCCTTCTAGTTCCAGAGCACCACAACTGTCCCGCTTAGCTCTAACGTGTCGTGCTATATCGGTGAGTTTTGATATTGCCCAAACCAGTTCATCCAGCTTCTTCTGTCTAGTTCTTTCATCCAAGTTTTTCAGTTCCAGGATATCACCAACAGCACTTGTGTCTCCATCTAACAATCCCTGTGCTGCTTCGTAGACTAGCTTGTATGCAGATCGAATGATGGTTTTGTTGTAGCAGACTCTCAGAATTTCGTATGTCTCTTTTTCTAGTTCCCACAAGACACTTACAGCATACCTTAAAGATAAGATCACAATTCTATAAATAGTTCTGGTTGACTTAAACTATCATTTCAAGCATATACAACTGTTAACAAATTTACAGGTTTCATTCTGGTTTTTTTCCTGGAAACATCTTTTTCTTCATAAAACAAACCAGTGCTCAGCAGTGCCACTAATTAATGCACTTGCCTTTCAGTCTCATGTATCATAACTTAATAAACGAGGACCAACTATGTCAGCAGTATTTTCAATCCATCTGTTGAGGCAGAGTACCCCTGAGATACAAGGCCACATCTATTTTAAAGCACAGCTACACTGCAATAGTTATTTTTATTCATTTTTATTTTGTTAGTCAGATGCATCCATAATTAACATATCTGCACCCTGCATATCCTCATGCCAGCCAGCCAACTAACCCTGTAATCTGTAATGAAATAGGATAACGGCATGTTTGAGGAGTTGGAGAGTAGTAAAAAACATGACCTTTCACAGGGGTGCATGTACTCCAGACTGAAACCCATGTGAAAAGAGAACTGAAGAACAAAGATGCCTTAACCTTTAGGCTGCTGTTCAAATACAAAGCAAATTGCTACGGGTATGGGTAAACATTATTGCAGGATGAGATAGGCATTGTATAATACTGTATTTCAGCTTTTTGTGACTCCCTACTACTTTGCTTACCAATAGTAGCACATAATTCAAAGAGCAAGTGCATAAGCAATTACTACACAAAATCTTACCTATCAACTCCACTGAGAAGAGAGCATATGTCAGCACTCAAGACAGAGGGCAGCATGTCATAACGACGATCCGCTAAATAGTAAGTTGTTGCCCTGAGGAATAAAATACATTTACTATTCTTCTCACAAGGACTCAATGGTGTGGATCTCCCAAGCAGCTGGCAGTATAAGCGTAACTTCAGCAAAAGAAGACACACAGCATGATTTTAAAAGGTTATTCTTACAGAGCCCACACGTGTGCAATACCGAAGTCAAATTATTTAAGTAACTCTTTGTATAGTACAAGCCTAGTTTTGCCTTTTGAGGTATCTTCAACTGGCATTAAGGCCAGAGCTAGAGCTGTACAAAATATGCTCAACTAAGAAGAGGTCATTTAACAGCTATATCAAACATCTCTGCTGCCTATACAGTTTACATTTCTTTGCATCTACAAAGAATATGTTTCATAAAGTGATTCAGCAGTTTACATTCAAAACAGTGGCAATAATAGAAAAAGAAGAACAAAATATTTGGCATATGAAAACACAAGACTGAATATTAAAATGTAAGACTACCAAATACCTCTGGAATTAAATTCATGTAAGACTTAATTCAATTTTGTGGGTGTTCTATGTGAAGATTCACCTCCCTTGGAATGCAGACAAGTGGTTTGTAAATACTTCAAATCACAAATGTTAAAGCAGACTATAAAGCAAACACTAGTGATTAGGGAATGATAAACTTAAATTACAACTTTGTGGAAAAGAGCAATTTCATAGTAAAAGAAGGAAGCAGTAGGTTAGAAAGCAGTGTCTTCCACAGCAGGCCTATTTTATCCAAATAAAAGTGGAATACCATTAGTTATATATTGGTATTAATAAGCTGTTTCCGTGACATGAAAGAAGAAAGAAAAAGAAAGAACGTTTCCTTCCTTCCAATGTTTCTCAATGTTTCCTTAAGGTAGCATCACAAACTTCTAAGCTCCATAAATTTTCTAATTTTTAGAAAATAATTTACCTTGCTCTGGCCTCAACATCAGTGTAAGAATTAGCTGCCACAAAATGGGTTACATCAGCAATGTGGACACCTAACTCCAGATTCCCATTAGGCAGAGTTCTAATGGAGAGCGCGTCATCCACATCCTCACAGCCTTTTGGGTCAATGCTGAATATCAAGTGTGTATCTCTCAAGTCGAGACGTTTTTTTAACTCCTCCAGATTCACTTTCCATGGATTCTTTGAAGAACTCACCGGCATTTCACTCATCTATACAAAAACATGATGGATGAACATACAATTATATCTTTTCTACAAAAAGAAGCCAACAAATTAGATTTAGCTTTTCCTTTTCTACTCAGTTAATTGTTTTGTGTACTTTTTCATCCCAGACACATTGTTCTTCCCTTGCATTTTCCAAGTCAGTCTATTACATTTACTTCACAGAAAGTACGAAACAGATTTGAAAAGAATGCTACACATATTATTAACAACCAACATTATTGTGGTGATATTGCAGCTCTGGCAAACACCACCACTGTATATTGTTTTTTTACATTCTTTTTCTTTTAATTAATTGTAGGTATAATCAAAATACTTATCTCTGACAGCTGATTCCTCTCCTGGTTGAAGACAAAAGGATTTAAGACAATTTCAGCAGGTCTGGGTCTTCTGGATCAGTACCATAAACACATATTAAAGACAGTAATATCTTAAAAATCTACCTCAAATTAGAATTAAGAGTTTGTAATCTTCTCTTCATAGCAAACATAGTCTTAAAAATCACTCTTGACTTGAAAATCCGTAATAGCTATAAAACTACCAATCCAAAAGTCATTCCAGAAAAATAACCTAGAAATAGCCCTCAGCTTTCAAAAACCTGTTGGCAACTAAGACATTCAGCTGTAAGAGGGTCCCCGTCTTTGAAAAACAAGACCCTGGAAATCATAGAAAAGGACGTATGTAATCACAAGGACTAACCTGGATTTCTGAGAAAGGGGCAACACAAACGCTGTTCTCCACCAAAATAGCTGCAATTTCCCCCTCAAGATCTCCAATTCTTCCTAGAACTCTCACGAAGTGTCCATTTGGATATACAGAAGTTGACTCCCAAGAATCAATACGCACGACAACTCTATACTCCTGCAGCAAGACAATTCGGTTAGAACAGCAATCTGCTCCTGACAAGCAATCAATATAAATACTCCTTCAGGGGCAAACAACGCTCTCCGAAGAGACTGTCAACTCTAAAAACTTTACAAAAAGGAAAAAGAAATGCACAATGAGAAGCATACAAACAAATACTGAGATTTACATTTCTTTCCTGAACAAAGACCCACTTGGGGTTGTTACATGGAGAATCTCTAATTTAAAGTATAAAAAATAAAATCAAAACCAAGATGTACACAAATATTCTTATACCAGAAAAGACACAATTGGAATTCTTGGCTGTGAAGAAGTACTTAACATTACAAGGTAAAAGCAGTAAGGAATGAACAAACCCATGTTTGTTCTTTCTACAGGAATGGCAAGCGAATCATCATAATTCATTATCAATTTGTTGAAAAGCTCTTACTACTTTCATCAAAGTCATATACAGTCATAGATCCAATAAAGCCACAAGGGCTATTACAATTTATACCCCTAATATGACCTTTATCAGAAAAAACCCCAAAGCCAGTAGTATATAAACAGTCAGGGTACCTGAACTGTGGCCCAAATTCAGAACTCAAATAAGCTGATGCGGTTTTGACAGGAATTGAACACATTCCTCCATGGCAGAAATTGAACTACCCTCACAGACTTAACTGTATTAATAGTTTTACCCATGTTTTTGCCAAGGAAAACATCATTAGAGCATAACACCTGCATGATTTTCTAGGAACACGGAATAGAGAAACAATTCTGTCAAATTACCTGTAATGCTTCAGCTTGCTGGGTACTGATCCGGATTTTGGGAATTCGGAAGTCCCAAGGTGTAACAAGGATTTTCTGAGCATTTCTGCCCTGGGACTGGCTCTCTTCTTTAGAGGGGAAAGTGACCACATAATCCCTCCAGTTCTTTTGAATGATTCCAACAACTTTACCTTTTAATAAGGAACATTGTTGGCTGTACATTAAAGAGTTAAACAGGAACATGAAAGCAAATACATGGGAAGTATAGAAGATTGATTGCTTTGTAATATGAACTAATGTGTCCACAAATCTGTATTAAAATTGCTAACAACATATGGTACACATGCAACATAACAAGTTTGTTATAAATTATTGTTGGCACAGCCAGATTTTAATGAGCTTTTATTTATGTGGAGACTAACTCATTGTATAGATTTCAATTGATACAGTACATAAATTATTCAGAGAGATTCCCACTGCTGCTGAAATGTCGCCAATTCTAGTAAAAAATACAGAACATTTTAATAGCAAAGATCAAAATTAAACAGCATTTTCTTGCAGAAAGAGAATTAACCTCCTAAAACTTGTAACTCTGACCTCAGCAAACTTTTAAGATGTAGCTATACCTGCAGAGTAGTATTTTCAAATAAGACTCTAAGTTCTAATGGTACACAGGCATGTCCCATTGTAACAGGAGCTGGCTACTTCTTCACCTAACAAAATTTTTTTTCATCTTGAGCATTATTTGTCATCAAGGAATTAAAAGGATGCTGTTATCTTTCTGTATAATCAACAGCAATAGTGGAGGACTTGAGTGCACATTCTGGTAAACTGGTCTGTATTAGATTGGCAGTTCATCTCTTGTAGAGCTGTGAAGAGTGACAGCATGCGTTTGGGTAGTAATGTATCCCAAACTCAATATTTTAGGATGATAACTACAATAATTCGGCTATTTCTGTGAAGCAAATTAAAGAGAAAAAAAAGGGGGTTTTGGATATAGAAAGAATCTAGTGGCCTTCTTTTTGGAATACGATAGAATGCTTTAATTTGGGATAATCACATCAAGTTTACTTTGGTGCAAAAAACGTGACAATCACAGAAATCAAGGGAAGTGACTACATAATTAAGAGTACAACACAGCTTGGACCAAGGAAGTGAGGTGATCTTAACACAACATTGTATCACGCTATCTACTTTACCTGTGGGCATAGGGTCACCAGTGGTGTCTGCAGGTGTTTTATCCTCGGTCTCATTTTCACAAAGGGCAACAGTCCTTCCTTTCCATTCATGCGAAGGTAGTAACTCAACAGCTACCACATCACCATGGATTGCACGATTTCGAGCTCTGGCCCCATAAATAAGGATGTCACTTTGAAGTTCTAAATTTAAAACAAAAGGAAACAGAACTATAAACTGCTAAAAAATTCCAATCCTGACACTCCTAGCAGCATGCTGCTGAAATAACAGAAAATGACATTTACAATATGGTTTCTTCCAAAATGAACTACTGGCAAGTAATTAATATTGCAAGAAAATTAAAACCTTTCCCTCATTTTTTGAAGGAGATATTAAGCAATTCTGTAAGTAATCTCTTGGATAAAAAGCAGCATAGGCTAGGATGAGTTCATTGTTCTTAGGCAGCACCTTTAAAAAAACACAACAGTTACATTGTGGAAACCACTGCAACAGATTCTGGGCAGGGTCCAGAATTATACAAGTTTCAAAAAAAGGATTAGTATATTGAGCACTGGTTTGACCGCAGGGTCTGTCATAGGAACACTGAAAGTACTTATTAGTGAAAGCTGGGACAATATATCTGCACAACGATAGAATCATAGAATCATAGAATCGTTTAGGTTGGAAAAGACCTGTAAGATCATCTAGTCCAACCACTGAACCTACTCTGCTAGGTCTGCCACTAAACCATGTCTCTAAGCACCACATCTACATAACTTTTAAACACATCTGGGGATGGTGACTCAACCACCTCCCTGGGCAGCCTGTTCCAATGTTTGAGAAGTCTTTCACTGAAAAACTTTTTCCTAATGTCCAGCCGAAACCTCCCCTCGAGCAACTTGAACCCGTTTCCTCTTGTCCTATCGCTGGTTACTTGGGAGAAGAGACCAGCTCCCATCTCACTACAACCTCCTTTCAGGCAGTTGTAGAGAGCAGTAAGGTCTCTCCTCAGCCTCCTCTTCTCCAAATTAAACAATCCTAATTCCTTCAGCCGCTCCTCATAAGACATGTTCTCCAGACCCCTCACCAGCTTTGTTGCCCTTCTCTGGACAAGCTCCAGTACCTCAACGTCCCTCCTAGACTGTGGCATCCAAAACTGAACACAGTACTCAAGCTGCGGCCTCACCAGCGCTGAGTACAGGGGCACCATCACTTCCCTGCTCCTGCTGACCACACTATTCTTGATACAGGCCAAGATGCCATTGGCCTTCCTGGCTACCTGGGCGCACTGCTGGCTCATGTTTAGCCGGCTGTCCACCAGGACCCCCAGACCCTTTTCTGCCTGGCAGCTTTCCAGCCACTCCTCCCCGAGCCTGTAGCGTTGCCTGGGGTTGTGACCAAAGTGCAGGACCCGGCACTTGGCCTTGTTAAACCTCATGCAATTGGTTTCAGCCCATCCATCCAGTCTGTCCAGATGTCTCTGCAGAGCCTTCCTACCCTCAAGCAGATCAACATTCCCGCTTAATTTGGTGTCATCTGCAAACTTACTGAGGGTGCACTCAATCCCCTTGTCCAGATCATCAATAAAGATATTAAACAAGGCTGGCCCCAAAACTGAGCCCTGAGGAACACCGCTTGAGACCTGCCGCCAGCTGGATTTAATGCCATTCACCACAACTCTCTGGGCTCAGCCATCCAGCCAGTTTTTAATCCAGCAAAGAGTATGCCTGTCTAACCCACGGGCTGCCAGTTTCTCTAGCAGAATGCTGTGGGAGACTGTGTCAAAGGCCTTACTAAAGTCCAAGTAGACAACATGCGCTGTTCCTTCAGAGGTATTTAATACTAACTCATACCAGAAAGACAATACTGGTGTTCCAATCTGATCCAAAAGGCATTTTTCCTAGTACGTTCGCAATGACCAGCTTCCTAATCCTGCCAACACCTATGCAAACAGTTATTTCAGTCAAATAAGCGGTCATCTGAAGTTAGAGCAAAGCACAGAGATAACAATTTGCATCAGCATTCAACTTCAGAAATGGTCCAGGGAAACCCGTTAGTAGGACAAGAGTCCAAAACATGGCCAAAGGTACTAAGAAAAAGGAAGGAGGACATAAAGCCTCTTGTTTTCTCATAACGCTCACCCTCTGAGTTAATCTCCAGCCTCCTTTCTGGCCCATGAAAACAACCCCAGGACTGGAGTATCTTATCTTTTATCTTGTTTAATAATATATATATGGCTACATGACTTCATGTAAAAAGCACAGTGTCAAAAAGCCATCGAGTAAATCCTCTCCTCATCTTTTCACCTGTTTCTTTGCTGCCAAATCCCTGAAGTCGAACAAAAGCTTCCAGTTGTGCTCTATGCTTATTGACATTCAGTGTACCCTAAAAGAAAATAAACCGATAGACAGAATGAAACAGTTGCACCTCTAAATAGCCAACTTTAAAGTATAAAATTTGGGGGTTTACAATTATTTTTAGATAAATTAGTTGTTTTTATTGATACATAGGTTAATTTGAACATAACTGTTCTCTCTATAGGAGGAGAATACACAATGCAGAACTTACTTCTGGAAAAGAATGGTAAGTTCTTTTAAATGCTCAATTTAATTGTAAGCTGGTAAAAGTCCTTTTATTCCAAGCACAGGCAGTGTACTTTTCCTGCCTGCCTTAATATGGAATCTGGAGTTAAACCTACAAGAAAGAAAAGTCTCAGTCTTTCTGTTCATATTCTATTCTCACCTCACTGCTGAAATTGTCAAGAAAGGAAAAATTACAAGCTCTATTTCTTTCAATTATTTTTAAGAGAAGGACACTTGTCCACCAACAATCCACACTGAGGCCCTGAACAGCCACAAAACTGTAAATTAATTTCACTGACTGAGCGATCTCTGTGCAAACGAAGTAAGAAATGCTGCCCTTGTACAGCATTATTTATATTTAAGAATTAGATATATCTGCTTCATATTACACCCAGTTTCTCAATTTACAGATATATCACATATCAACCTGAAGAAAAATCCATAGCAAATTTAAGATCCTCAGTAACAAATTCTTGTTTTTTCTTCTCTAAGAGAAAAAAACCCTATGTGTTCACAAGATGAAGCAGGGGAAATATTTTGAGACTCCTAAACCCTTGCATCCTTTTACTCTTGCTTTTTTGTTTCCTTTCCCCTCTTCCCACTATAGTAATATTTCTTTATCTAATCAGTCTAATTCAGGCAACTACAGGGACCAAGCACAAGACTGCATTGTTCTGTGTATGCTGTCTCTATAGCAAATTACCTGTATATATCTTCCAGATTTGATCCCAGCCTCCAGTATTTCCACAGGTAAGTGCTCAGGATATTCTTTTCCATTGTTTTCTTGGCTTTCACTCTCCCGTTCACGCCGAGCTTGAAGTATAGAGTCAAAGAGTTCATGGGCAGCCTTTAAGTCAGGCCAAAAGTTATCCAAGTAACTCTGTATGCACATATATAAACAAATGTGAAAGTACTTAGAGGTCTCTGTTCTTTTAATAATGCATTTGGAAAGCCCATAATGGACAAGAGCTGTCTCATATGCTATACTCAAATAGCACTTCCAAGTGGTAATGATGTGTCTGCTTTACAGATTTGTTCCAGATTCAACCTAACTCATTTGCTAAACACAACAAAGGACGCATGACTGCTTAGATAACATCCTAAACCAGAGATTCACAAACTTTTACTACCAATATACTCCATCCAGGCTACATACTTCTTGTAAAGTGCAATAGCATAAAAATCAAACTGGCCACCCACTATTATTTTTATATGATTTTGTACGGTACATTTGGGCCACTTTCCATTGCCTCATAACAATTAAAAAACCAAGCATCATAATTTTTATATAGCTTTAAGGTAAATCTGTTTGGTTCTGTTTTTACTCAACATCCTCTCACAGCTAAACATAAACATCCCATCCACATATCCCCCTGAATACAAGCGGTATCAGAGATCAACAACTAAATGAAGAATGAATTATCTTCTCATACATCACTGTATCCTAAGTAGTCAAGGCTAAAGGAAACTGGCAGAATAATGCTGATGGATATTTAGGCTAAGCTGTTTGTGGACTGCTTGCACTACAGATTTAGACAACTGGTTGAGGTAACTGATCACTGTTCACCAATGCCAAATTCTTTAAAAACAAGGAAAACAATGAAAAGGGCTCCTAAGAAGGATGATCTCTATCTTTAGAGCCGCTGTTTTTCTTTTCATTTGTCTGGTTTGCTCACTGCCACCATTTTTTATGACATTCCCATGACTGACATCTTTGCTTTCTTTGATAAATGAAGACATGAGTTAGCATCATAGGTTTCTTAAACATAAACTCTGAAATGATTTGCACTATACATTGGGCTTTAATGTACTTGCTTCATCATTTTGATGCAGCATAAAGGAAACCTTCTTCGATTTTTCTGGCATGTTACCTTGAACGAAATCACAAACACTCCTTCTGTTTCATTTCCGTACTGCCTGATAGCATCTTCATCTTCTGTTACCATAACAACTGGCATCTGACCCAAGCAGTGATTAAAATACCAGACTGCTGCATTGTAAATACTCCTAGAAGAGCAAAGTTTGAAATAAGATTTCTGGCATATCTCATTTGCTACTTTCAAGACATTTGCAGGCTTTGTATAAAAGAGCTTCTGCTTTAACACGCATACTTTTGAGATACATAGGCCAAGCTACATAAACCTTATATCTGCAAAATTTTTTATGGGTCATACATAAGCACCAAGAGAACAGAGGAAAATAAAATATTTCCTCCCCAATATATCCACTTGTGCCCTAGCTGGAACATAACATATTGTTACTCTGAGTGAAAGCTTGTAAAAAGCAAGTTGGAATTGCCAAGACTCCAATACTATGGTGTTTACAGGCTATCAAACACCACAACTAACAGTCCAATCAGGTGTGCTTGATCTATTTATTATGCTAAAGCATTCCTTAAGATGGCTGTGTAACTTTAAAATGATCCAGCTGGGTTTTTTTTAGCATTACTGCATTTAATGAAGTACATTTTTGTCTATTTTCTAAAGAAAACAATGTTGATACTTTCTTAACCACAAAAGGCCAGCTTGGATGGGGCTTTGAGCAATCTGGTCTAGTAGGAGGTGTCCTTGCCCATGGCAAGGAGGTTGGAAGTAGATGATCTTTATGGTCCCTTCCAACCTAAACCATTCTATGATTCTATGAAAAGGACAATCTACACTTTCAGTTATTGTGAACTGTTCCAGAGTTCAGAACAAGACTATGAACTCTTATGTACCCAGTGCATGCTAATATTCCTAAATACAATGTCACAATGTTGTCCAGCTCAGTACCACCTAAGTCAAAACAAACCTGGTCTGCCATTTCTCCATGGATTCTCCCTTCTCTCTTGGCAAGTAAGAATGCTGGTGGAATTCATTAGCAAACACAGTACAGTCATGACGGGCATCCTTTACTAGATTTCGTAACTTGTTGTACTGTCTAGAATACGAAAAAGATAAATATAGTCTTGTGCTTTCTTTTGATAATGCTATTTTAACTCCAGATGAAAATACAGCTGAAAAACTCAAGGAAAAGTACTGTCAAAGAAATGCGTTCATTAAATTACACCACTGATGATAAAACCTAAAACATCATCTGTAAGCAAGCTTTTCTAATTTCCATTTTGAATGCTTCTGATTTTTAAACATATTTGTTTTCCAATGAGCCCCACAAAACATCATAAGTGTTCAGGAACTTATTTTGTCACGTCTGGGACAAGAGCTATTTCTTCAAAGGCGTTTGTGCTTTAGAAATATAGGAAGACCTTGATAAAAAATCGCACTCTTATCTGCTATGACAATACATAGGTTAATGTCTAGTAAGGTAAGTACCATGTAATAGTACTAATTATTCCCCAAAGACTCAGTCTTTAATACAGCAAACCAAAAACATGTCCGTAATCTAGTTGTGGCACACGACATATCGTTACTGCAAGGTCTCCTTAATTCCCGTCACAAGACACTTGAGTAGTCAGTAACGCTACAGGTGTAATATTGCTCCTATCAAGTAAAAACTATGACAGGCATTGATGTCCATGGATCACAAGGGATCACAGTTCTTTCTCTTCTATAAAATTACATTAAGACGTTTGAAAGACGTAAAAAAAAAATTAAGCACAACATATTTGCCTACTTTGGGTTACTGTGCTTAAATATACGTTTTACAAAGCTACTATCTTTACTTCAATCTAAATTAAAAATAAGTTATTACAGGGTAAGTACCTGCGTCCTTTTTGATGTTGCACAGCTTGACATGCTGTCTGCATGAAAATAATGCCTTTCAGCTCTGGAAACTCGAGAATCTCCAGGTAATCTTGAACAACCTTGCAGTCAGGGACAACATAATGCGTAACATCATCCGATAACAATTTGCCATCTAAAATATAATTCAGATTTTAAAAGTTTAAACTTTCAGTTGCAGTACTGGTTTTCAAACATACTTTCAGATGTCAGGAAATTAGAGTTGTGTCTCCTCAAAGGTATACATATCTCTTTTTCTGATGAACAAAATTATGACTACTATGATACAATTCTGTGGTACAATCTCTACAATTTGTGACAGAACCCTTTCGCATCCACTGCTGTCAAAATTTAGTGCAAATTCTATCCAAATGAGTGAAAAAGATCCAATTTCATTATGAAAAGGATATAACTTAAAAGAGTGCAGGTAACAGTCCTTTTTTTCTCTATTTCCATACGAAAAAAGAGACAGAAAATCTTTTAATGGAATTTTCAAAGGGTGTGGAATTATGGGTACTTCTGTTACACTACTTCCACAGATCTCTCTATTCAACACTATCCATTTACAGCAGGCTCTTTTTCTACACCTTTACATAAAAGAATACAGATAAGGGTACACGTAGAGAAAAGCAATGCTACTGCAAAGAGAAGACATTCTTGAATCTAAACTATTAACCATCATTGCTAATTTTCTCTAAAGAGACTCCATCCCTTAGAAATAGGACATCAAAATACCACAACCAACCTATAACACATGACGTCTTAAAACGTACCTCAAAAATAATCAGTTGAATTGCTTTAGATATTTCAAGGATTACCCAATAAACTTTTGGGCAGGGGGGATCTCCACTGCATTTTCTCTCAATGCCTATTTATCGCTTAGGATATTATAACCACTGAACTGCTGAACTTACCTTAGTGCAGGCCAATTATACATAATAAAAGTATACAGATCTTGACAAGTCAGCTTGTTTTCATGTATTTCTTAGAAGCTGACACAGGACAATCTGTCTATTAAACATGATCACTAGAAGTGTGAATCCAGTCGGCACAATTCTGCATACAGTAACATGGCTACATCTCACACTGAAGGCATATAATGGACGATGGAAGAATGCATACAAGACAGCTAATATTTATTAATAATTTAGAAGAGCATTAAAAGTGAAACATCACTTGAAGATTTATGTAATCTGCCCATATTAAGCTATCCTTGCCTAACCTATACATCTAGATCAGAATAACTTCTAAGTAGGCACAGCGCACCATTAAAAGTATCTGTAGATGTGATTTATGCAGGCAGTCTCTCACACTGCATGAAATAAGTTTGCTCAGCAAATTGTGTAGAGTCAGGAATGAAAACAAATGTTCACCTCATCTCTGAGTTACCTAGAATAATTACAAAGAGACATATTCTGATACTCATCTACAGCACAATTTACATTAAAGTCCACAAGAGGGGAATTTGGGCATGGCAAAAGAGGCAAGACTTTTTTTTCTGCTGTGTGCCTGTAACTTATCTTTAAGGAATTCATAACCAAATGCAACACATTAGGGAGCGGTAATTATCACTAGTCCTGACATCCTAGATAGCAGTAATGTACCTACCACACTACCTTCTACCCTCAATTGCAACAGGCACCTAAACCAAAAGTGACAGCATCAACTACAGTTCAGAAGAAAAAAAAAAAAAAGTTAAAATTCTCAACCTTTTCTTTTAGGTAAGCAAATAATTTGTCAATTTAAACAGACTGGATATTATGTTAGTTATTTGCCAGTCAGTTTATTGCAGCAAATAAATTCTGCTATTTAACAACAACAACAAAAACACCCTGAAATAACAACCAAAGGTCACATGATGATCTATGATGCACATAATAGCACCACAGTATGTAAAAACAACAACAAATCCAGACATCATAGAGGCTGGCAGCCTTCCCATGTCTGAAATGGCCAGATATAATACAGGCAATTATGCTTAATTACTTAACAGAAATCACTGCTGATGCAGAATTACAGTCGCTTCAGGACAACAGCTTGGCCCCATTGTAAGAATACTTAACAGGTATGTACAGAATTTAATTCACGCTATAAACCACCACCCTGCAGAAATTAAAGCATCTTAAAAGATCTTTTAAAAAACAGAAGTGTGAAACCTGCATTACCCTTTGGCTTTTTATCACTGTCTGTAAACTGTTCACAGTCAAACCCTGTAACAATCAACTTCCCAATTCCTTTTCCTCTTAACGCCTCGCTTAGTTTCTGAACGATTCTGCTTTGAAGTTGTACTTTTGCTATATCCCCGATTTGGGACCGTTCGGTTTTTCCACGACTCTACCTGCTCTTGCTCAGGACGGGCCATGCCCGGGCCGAGCCTCCGGCGCCCGCACACCACACCGGCCCCCATCTCCTCCCCACCTCTCTCTTCCCTTTTATTCACCGCTTGTCCCGCTCGCTGCCCCCCTGCGCCGCTCTCCGCACCCGCGCCAGGTCCCGCCAGATCCTGTCAGGCCTCCTCGCCCCGCCAGCCCCGTCCGTCCAGGCCGTGAGGATCACCTCTGCCCAGGGATCCCCCTCTGCGCCCAGCTTTGGCCCGACGTGCGCTGAGGCACAACGGCCCCCGGGAGCCACCTGCCCACCCGCTCCAGCTCGGCCCCCGTCTGGCAGCCCGGGTTCCCCTGCCTCTTCTCCCCGGAGCCTCCCGCCGTCAGCCCCCTCACCGCGAGGACAGGCGGCCGGGCACAGGGCGCTGCGGCACGGCACGTCGGGGCGGAGGTAGTGCTCCCGCACGACGCGCACCGA
This sequence comes from Burhinus oedicnemus, assembly GCA_008921705.1. Classification (NCBI taxonomy): domain Eukaryota; kingdom Metazoa; phylum Chordata; class Aves; order Charadriiformes; family Burhinidae; genus Burhinus; species Burhinus oedicnemus. The sequence continues at coordinate 451,842 of VFFE01007168.1, read as the reverse complement.
GCGGCCCTGCTGGCCCCGCAGCTGCAGCACTTTCTCCGTGCGGAGCATTGGGATGGCGGGAAGCTCCGGCCCCTCGGCCAGGCCCGCTGCGCCCAGAGCGCTTGCGCATGGCGCGGGGAGGAGGGACGGTGCAACCGTACGAGGCAGGACCTCAGTGGAGGGGCGGGAAAAGATCGGGCTGGTGGTGGTGATGGAGGTGGAGGAGGCAGCGGCGGCGCTGCTGGGGCGAGTTGAGGCAACTGCAGTCGCGGCTGTGGAGCGGCTCTGAGGGACAGGCGGGAGCGAGCTGAGAGAACTGGGGCAGCCGCTGAGGGGAAGCGCTGAGGGGCCGGCGGGAGCGAGCTGAGGGAACCGGGGCAGCAGCTGAGGGGCCGGCGGGAGCGAGCTGAGGGAACCGGGGCAGCAGCTGAGAGGAAGCGCTGAGGGACAGGCGGGAACGAGCTGAGGGAACCGGGGCAGCAGCTGAGGAGAAGCGCTGAGGGACAGGCGGGAACGAGCTGAGGGAACCGGGGCAGCAGCTGAGAGGAAGCGCTGAGGGAACTGGGTCCGCAGCTGAGGGGTGGCTGTGAGGGGCCTGGGCCAGGTGGAGGCCGAGGGGGAGACCAGCCATCGTCAGGTTCTGAGCCCTGGGAGAGCCCTAGTAAGCAGAGAGGACAGATTCCCGTTCAGTGAGGAAAAACTGAGAAATTTAGGGGCCAGTGAAGAAAATGCTGAAAAAGTGGCCGGGACGTCCATGGAAGGCCGATGAGAAGAACCTGTTAAAACCTGTTAGGCTGCAGTGGTGTTAGGTTGGGGTGGTTGTGGTGAAGATACATATGGGGTTTTCTGTTTGTTTTTAGTCTTCCTGTTACAAGGGCAATGATGCGGGTTTTGGTGTTGGAGGCACTGGAGGATTGAAAAGGGTCCAGAGAAGAATAAGAACAGAACAAGGCTGTCTCGCTGTGCCTAAGCTGTAGTCCTGCATAAATGCATGCGTGTGAACCTCCATGGTCTTTCATGGCATCTTCCAGGAGAAATCCCAGGTCCGTTCCTCAGATGGTTGGGTTTTGTGTAATTGCCTGCCAGCACTCAGGGAGTTGAGGTGGGGGAGGGGGCTAGGGTGTGTGAGGAGTGCAGGCAAGCCGTAACGTCAGCTAATTTACAGTAGGCACCAATATTCTTCATATTTATGGAGGTGTAGATAAAGGCACTGAAAGATTAAGTCTTGCTGAAGATCAAGCAGAAAAGTAGTGGAAGGTCACGAGTCCAATGCATTGTTTCTGGATCTGAGTCAGTGCTCTGTAAATAAGGCTGTAATGCAGTTAGTATGGCATTTGGGGGATGGTTATTTTGATTATTAAAAAAGCATTAATACTTTCTCGGTATTAATTAATTGCCTACATCATAACCTCACTTGAACACAAATACTTGGTGCAAACTATCTAGTATTTGTCCTTACGAGGAAAAAAGACTGGGAAAGAGCCAAGGCAGTATGTCACTGTATGTTCCTGTTTATTCTACTTCCTTATTTTTCACATGTTTTATAAAATGTGTATCTCCGATGACTAATACTTCTAAGTAACCAATTGGTGCCAGTAAATGGAAGTACCATCTGTAAGAAACTGATTTGCAGAAGCCGAGTTCTCAAACATATGAGGAGGAGGAGGTGTTATAACTTAGTGAGAGACGACCAAAGTGTAGACTTGGTTTTGGTAGTCAAGATGATTTTAGATGTATTATGTAAGCAGGATGTGAGAGGAAAGGGGAAAAGGAGACCAAAATGTTGGAGCTCTTGTTCAGTAGGAACAAAGATGAAATAATCAGTGGTGATGGAAAAGGGGAAGAAAAACACAACATTTGGGAGAAAAGACATTTATTTCAGTTTGAAATGTAGTGGATGCTGATTGCTGACACAGTGAAGAACAAAGACCAGTGTGCTTACTCAGTGCCATTCAATGACTGCAATAAAATGGTTAATTAAATGAAAGTGAGTGAGATCACTGCTCTTATTTGTTCACTGTTTCACAGAGAAAAATGTAAGACTTTTGGACTAAGTTCATGCATTGCTGATGTTGTTGAGTAGCTGCATGCTTATTTATAATATCCTTATCAGAATTTTTTTTAAATCTTTGCGGTCGCCCCCTCCCCCTTCCTCTCTTGGAGAGCAACCTCTTGTGATTAAAATTCAGTCAAAGGTTGAGTCACTAAAGCCAAAGAGAATTGTTTACACTTTAGCTAGCAACTGAGTTTGTCCCAATGAGATCAGAGACAAGCTTTCATGCTCATCTGGTAATTGGTTTTATACATGGCAGGGAGATTGTGCAGGGAGAGCAAAAATTAACAGGGTAACAAGAGCGTCTTTAGTTATTTAAAAATAAAAGCTGCAAAAATGTTCCTAAGATTCAGAAGATCTCATTAAATGTTGAAGAATGAAGGTGGAGTGCAGCACTGCTGCAGAATGATGAGGCATGCTGTCCTGATCTGAGGGCCTAAACCATGGCACATACATTTCTTCATGCAGTTTTCCTTCAGTAAGTGCTTGAGAAACAAAACATGGTAGAACAGAAAGAAAGCAGAGCAAATATTATTTTCATAGAATATTCCTTACTTCATACGGTGCTCCCTTGGATAACAGCAGTGAGTGCTAGAGAACCTTTTATTTTAAGTGAGTGAGATAATTCTTTTTAAAGTTCAATTACACGTTTGTTCTTGCCTATGTTGGGAAAAGTGAGCCTCTCAGGAGGTCTCCCTGATTGGAAAAAACATGTCAGGAGATGCAGTACAGAATTTCAATGTAGTACCTTTTGAAAGAAGTTGCTCAATATTTTGACAAAGAAATGTTTCAGGTCATCAGAGAATGCCAGCTTTTGGCTAAAGTTTCCCAAGCTTGAAGCCTGACTCATCTGATGAATGCCTGAAAACAGTATGACCTAAGAGACTCATTTTGAATGCTGAAGTAAAAATTTATTATGTAGGTTATTAAGCATCTATATGTGGAAATGGAATGTGCACAAGGCAAAAGCAGGCATTCAAATATAGGAGTGATATATTGTTGACCATTTAATGTTCCCCTGCTTACCAGTATTTGTCAGTTGGCTCCACACAGATATATCTCTTGATACACCTCACTTCTGCCCGGGCGAAGCAACTACTGGGTTTTCTTCTTGCAAAGGGATTTCTTCCTTGTGTTTGTAAAGTCTGTTGTTATACCCTCCTCCCTCCCTCCTGTTGTAAGGTGGTCTTCATCAGCCAAGTTTGTGTTTAAGATGGTGACAGAAAAGTAAATAAATATGTACAGAGCAAATTATATTCTGGTTGGCTACTGTGCTTATAAACAGCTCTGCAGTAGACAGCCTAAAGGTGGGGTTCTGTAAGCTATGAGGTCTTATGCAGGCTGTCTGAAGAAAAAAAAATGGAGTAACAGAAACAAGGGACAGAATATTAAAGTCTGGGATCCACACAGTCGTGGAATCAATAGAAATTGTATCTCTTCATTTGAAAAAGGCCCTTTTTCTTTCTCCAAGAACTCCATCACTGAGGTATAGGATGGAAGATCTGATTCTGTTATAGCCTATCTTTGAAGTTGGTTCTTCCATTCGCAAAGTGATTTTGAAGCAACTGGCAGTTCAGCATCTGCTTCTAAGTCATACAAAACTGAATAAATGCTGTCTTTTCTCTTGGAGGTTCCTTCTCCTGGATTGCTGGCTCTGTAAAAATTAAATATTATAAAAATAGTACCCACATCTACAATGGTCTCAGGATTAATATGCCGTTCCTTGCACTTATAAAAAAGTATAATGCACAGTTCTTGCCTAGTTGCACTCTGGATGCCAATACTTAGTGTCTTTTAGATCATTTAGTCTCCTTCCTACTATGCAGTGGAGATAAACAGCTGATAAGGGAAGCTGCCTGTGTTTTCTGAACAACAGAGCGTAAAATCGAGATCAGTAACCGTGGCTCAGTTACATGTAGCTGCATTTCTGAAGTAGAATTCTTTGCCTTCATTTGTGAGAAAGCATATAAAAACTCCCTGCATTTGTTAGCAGGAGTGATGAAATATATGGTGATGTCACAGCTGAAGGTCCAGGAATTTCATTCCATTAGGTCAGCTGATGTAGCACAGGCTTTTATATTATTCTGTTTATCAGCAGTATTCCCAGATGAAAATATCTTTCTACTTAAAGGAGCTATACCAAGGTTAATTATGTTTATTGTTGGAAAAAATTGACTTCATTTCTAGTTGGAATTTGCTACCTTGGTTTTTGCCTCATGATGTATTTGTAAAACTGGAAAGCTCTCTCCCATCAAATTTCTTTTTCTCTTCTGCTTTTACGCTGTCATCTAATGACCTCTGTTGCTTTTTTCTTTGATAACTTAAACAGGATGAACTCTTAATTTTTCATATTTTGCAACTCTTTAATCTTTTTGTGTTTTATTTCTGAAGAAAATGCCATTGCTTAAAATCCTCGTTGCATTGTGTGTACTAGAACTGAAAACTGCACCATGGCCTGAAACAGGTACTATGGAAAAGTCTTCCTACTTCTTGTTCTCCTGTATATGCATCTTAGAATTAGACTTTTTTTTCCCTTTTTTATATTAGCATTGTGCTGATGGCTTAGGTTCAGTTATTCATCTATCATTATTTTCAAATATTCTTAAGAGTCAGTACTTCCTAGACAGGATCCCTGCTATGTAAGCATGGCTTACATCCTTTGTTGCTTGAAGTTTAAACTTTAACTTAATTTTTATCTATGTACGTTATTTGCTGGGACCCAGTTTATGAAGTGATCTAGGGTAGTGGTCTGTCCTCTGTCTGGTGCGTGAGTCACAAGAATATGCAAAAGGAATCTCCACAATGACTCTAGCAGGAAATTTGAAAATAACATTTAATTACAACACCTATTAGTTAAACTTTCTTTAGTCAATTTAATATATGCTATGCTGATTTGCAGCTTTCAAAAAAGCTGTGTACGTGCTGAAAAAAAGCTAGTTTTCCAAAAGTTTTAAATTCCTAGCAGAATTCTGATTGTAGTGGCAATATTGCTTTTACTCAGCAAAACTATAGTCTTATCAAAGAAAGATATCAAGTTTTTTTAACAAGGTCGATCTTCTGTAATCCTCTGTCAACTGGCATTAATTATATTACTCTTCTTTAATTATTTTTGTTGAATACCGTATTAATTAAACTTTCTGTTTTTTTGCTTGGGATTGCACTTTGACTGACAGGCCTATAATTACCTGGATTATCCCACTTATGCTTTAAAATTATTTTGTCCAGCATTACAAAGAACATGCTAATGTTCTTTTTATTTTAGTGAAAAGAAAATGATCTTGTATTCGTGCATTGTTAGGCTTCCGATTTTTCTCCCTGGATTTCAGTTAGTCATCAACCATCTTAGTACTTTTAAGTTTGCAATACCGGTTATTACCACTGGGAGGCACTATTTAATCGATTTTGGGTTGAAGTGGTAACTTTTGCTTCCGTTTCCGTGTCTAATAGGCTAAAATTCAGCCTTTCATCTTCTGTGAACAAACTGCTTTGAGTTGCTTATAACATAACTAGACAAATTTCTTCTCCAAAATAAACTAGAAACTGGTGCTGTTCTGTAATGCAAAAGAAAATAAAAGGCTTGCAGTTCTCTTCAAGCATGTCAGGAATATGAAACTACATGATGTTTACAGTTATTGGAAGCATAAAAGCAATTTATTTATCACAATACCTGATTTTTGCTATAGTATGCATTTCATTTTCTTCCCACCGCCCTTTTCCTCCTTAGGTGCAGCTCAGAAATTCAGTACATCACTGAATTGCAAAGTTGTGTACTATTTTGTTTCACTTGTTTTTGGTACATTTACTTTGTTCATTCCAGGGTTTTTACTATATTTACTGATGAGAGATCTCAAATATTTAAAGGAAAAGAACCTTTATACTAACATCATTAGAATGTTAAGCTTTAGCTGATTAAGGAGCTTTAGATTATTTATAGATGATAATAATCTGGTGAATTCCAGTATTTCTGCTTTCATAAAATATGTTTATATTCGTTACGCTAGAAATTATGAAAACAATTTAGGTAGATCAAAGGAGGAGTCCACCATATCAACCTTCTTGTCAAAATGGATTTGATTTGGTTGGAGTCTTTACATTGAAATGATGCTCTGTGGTGCCTTGGCCTCTGGAGTAGCTCCTATATGGTTCAAAGTATAATCGCGGTTAGAGATGGAAAGACCTAGCAGGTCACCTTTTCCACCCACCACCAAATTGGGATTGATCCCTGTAGTATATCTAGCTCAAGCTTGATGTTGTGCAGTGCTGCACAATATAATGGTCTAAGGTTTATTTATATATATGCCACAGTAAATAGAAAACAGAATTGCAAGGGTGACTTTTTTTACCTCTGCTTTCAAAAGCACAAGGAGAAGTTTCTGGGTGAAACTGATTGATTTCCTCTTAGGCTCCTATCATAAGAAATTAAATGGGGTTGACCTGTGGGGAACTCTGCTGTTGTGATTTGCTCTACAAATGAGATACAAAAGATTTTCCTTGAGATCTCAGAGATGTATATTGAAACTAAAGGAAAATATATCATACTGTATTTGTGGTCTGCTGCTGTGCATCTTAGGTGCTTTGTATTTTTCTCACTAAAAGGCTATGAGTAAAAATTTTACACCCATAACTGCTCCATCCTCTGGCAAATCATGTTGCCTAGCAGGGATGGGTAAATAAGTTTACTCTATTTTTTTTTTAATTGTTTCCAAAGTAAAAAAATGCAAAATTTCAAAATACATTCTTTTGTCATAATTATTGTCAAGAACTAAGCCTTAGCCAGCAAATAGTTCAGGTATGCCTAATTTTATACAGTAATACATTAACCTATGCTGCCCATTTTTTTATGTAATGCTATTATTTGTGTTTCCTTACTGTAAGTGTGTGAAAACTGACCAACAGTGAATATTTTGAATTTAGCATAGAAGTCATAAAATGACATATGTACTGCTAACCATTGATTGTGCAATTTGAGGTTTTCATTTGGCAAATATTCAAGCTTAGAATGTGTTTTTCATGATTATTCCCCTTATTAAAGCTCATTTGCTATTCATGGAAAGTGAGTACAAACGGGATGTGAACAGTCAAAAGAAATCCATTTAAAAATTCAAATGAATATCCAAGGGAAATGGATTGCAGTATTCGCCCAACTCTACTGGGTGTACTTTGCCGCTGAATGTCTTATTAATGGGTGCCTTTGTCATTGTCCTTAAGGCTTTCATCGTGAATGTTAGATAGTTTTGTTATGACTTCATATTGCAGTCACTATGCAAAATTTGTTCTTGATATTGCTGAAATGGTTCTGTTAGAGTGATGCTAGGTGAGAGTGTGTTCACCATGTGGCTGCTCCTTTTTCAAATTAGTTAAAAACTTTTTTGTTATGATACTAACTACTGAGTTTAAATGTGGTGGAGTCGAAGAGTCTCAGGTCATCATCCCTTGCTAAAAGCTGAAATATTACTTCCAATGGCCTTGCTCATACTAGCCTCAGGGACTCCAGTTATCTCTCTGTAACTGCCTATGTAGAAAAAATACTTAGTGATGGGAATAATCTGGATCATCAACTGAGAGAGCAAAAAGCAGTAACTGCTGTTTATTTTCTACTTACGCTGAGCTCCTGTATGCTAAGTTGCACCTTTTTTCTTTGCTTGCTTTCATGGGAGCAGGATATGTATTTAAGGTTCTTTTCTCTCCACCTCTTTCATCCGCAAGGCCTAATTGCAGTAAAAGTAAGGTGATCAGTAACTGTCCTCTAAGTCCCAAGCATTTGATACAACTGCCAAGGTGCTACTTGTTACTACTTCACAAAATGGTATGACATCTCCTCTGATCACATTTGGATCACAATTAGCAATGTGATGGGGTAATAACTGTGGCTAAGGTGTTAGATTCTGCAGCTTAGTGCATACCACTGTTGTCTTCACTATGTTGCCTAGCCCTCTCTGAGCTGAATCATGAATAGTTCAGGGTAGGAGGGACCTCAAGAGGTCTTTAGACCTTCCTCATTGAGCAGGTTGACTAGGACCATGTCCAGTTGGGTTATGAGTATTTCCAAGGGTGGAGACTCCACAACCTCTCCTGGAAACATCTTCATGCCTGACCACCTTCACAGTTCTTAGTTTTGAGTAGAATTTCCTGTTTTTCATTTTCTGCCCATTGCTTTTCATCCTGTCACTGAGCACCGCTGAGAATAGTCTGGGTCTGTCTTTGCTCTCTCTGATGGGACTATATACACACTGATAAAATCCCCCTTGAGCTTTCTCTTCTCAAGACTAAATAGTCCTAGCTACTCTATTATCATACATTAAGCTACGTCCTAGAACTTTCTGGAGGGATGGACTTAAAATGAAATTGAGAAAAGATGTTTTTTGTTTTTTGTTTTCCTGGATGGCAATCAGGAATTATTTTCATTACAGATCGATATAAATATAGAAATAAAATTGATCTGAAGCCCAATAGTAAAGAATAGTGTAAGTGGTTGCTCTTTTTTTTTTTTTTAAATAAAGCAAGTTGCAATAGCCTTTGCATGTGAGCCTACAGTAGTACTCTTTGCTTACCATAATATCTAAAAGAAGAAAAAGTGTTAAAATATGGGCTATAAGCTTTGTACTGTAGTTAAATAGTGCAACGTTTATGTGTCATAATGTCCCTATTATGTTGGAGAGTTAGTTATGTGAGCAACTGCATGGTTTCTAGGGGAAGATAACTGAAAAAGAATTTGCTGCATCATTCAGCCTGAGGTTTTGGAGATGCATTTACTCATGCAAGCTGAGGTCAAGGGCTAGTGCTTTTCAGAAAGGTCTTGCTTCTTGGTCAAATTTATAACTGCTTGAACTAAAGCAAAGAAGATTGAATTATTTGCATGGGGTCACATGCCAACCGAGTGGCTCAGCCAGGATTTGAGCCAAAGATCCATTCTCTTGGTTCATCACCCTTGACTGTAAATGGGAGATTTCATTCTGGTTTATGAAGATATTAGGCAGGTAACGTAATGTTTTATAAGTTTCTGAAAGAGACTGAGCTGCCATTACAATGAGGAAATAGTCTAATGAGGTAGTAAAAAGTTAAGAAAAAACAAGATACAAAAAATATTGTCAGAGGAAGAAATCAAACCTTGGACTGGTGGTTTACTCTTCTGTTAAATAGTCAGGACCAGGATAGAGGGTTTCCCTGGGGACACCAGTATGGATTGCACAATCAGGCAGTCTGTCACCTCTGGCTATCCCCAGGACCTCCAAAGGGAAAAATTTACCATGGACATTGTAAGACGCATCACTTGAAATCAAGACTTCAGGTAGATATTTAAAGTTAGGGAGGTAGGCTGACCTAGCTTCTTTCTAGTGAACAAGGAGAAAGACTGTTGTGCTTAGAAAGGGGGACATGAATACTCTTTAAGGTACAGCACTGCCCACTCTGCAGTGAACTTCTCACCCAGAGTTCAACCCAGACCTGTACAGCTGACAGTGTAAAGAGATTGCCAAATACATTGCATGTCCTCCCTTTACAGATCACAGGGAAGAAAGTGGCTGCTGCTATGCATGGTCAAAACAGAATCATTTGAGCTTGTGCTCTCCTGGTGTAAAGAGGCTGCTATAGGTTGCCTAAGATATTAGAAATATAGATCAGTAGTAAGACAGTGTTTCAACACATCCTGTTCAGAAAACTTTGTGTTTAGCTCTAGAAATGGAGCTACTTTATGCGGCAGCTGATATGACGTGGAACTTTCTGTGGACATGAAGGACATCAGAATGCCCATCAAATACCAAGATTCTCATTTGATCTAGTGAGAGACTGCCTAATTTTTTATATTTTTCATGTTGATGCTTATTTTAGATATTTTTTCCACTCTTTCTCTAGTCCTGTATGTAGTGTGTACTACTGAGGAAGTGCAAAGCACCAGTGTGAGGAGGTGTCCCACGTGTTGGACTAGCGAGTGCAGCTGCAGGTAAAGAGAAAGTTTTTCTGCTGGTGCAAACTGAAGGGAAGAGAGCAGACCCAATTCTGTGGCAGGACAGTTCTGTATTTAGAGTCAGGTGACATGAATACTTTTTCAGATATGACAGCCTATACCTTTAGAAGCATATAAGATGATGGAGGGACAATCTTGAATTATTGCAATCTAATATTTTTGCTTAAAATTGAGTTCAGCATGTTGTTTGCCAGCTTATCTCACCACCCCTCTTTTCTTCTGGTATGTCCCCTCCCTTCAGTTTCATTTTTGGAATTTAATATCTCCCGTTGACGATTTCTGTTCCTTATCTTCCCTTGATCCATGTCTGCTTCTATCTTAGATTCTATCCCCTTGAGTCTCCAACTAATGTCTCCCCATATGTCAGATTAAAAAAAAAAAAAATTACAAGATGGTAGCCTGTGAAAGGAACTAGAGAATGTTTATGTGGTTGCAGCAGGCTGACCATTAAAATGACTTTATTTCTACAGCGTTTCAGATGCTGGGCTTGACAAGTTTCATTTCCAAAACTATTTATACTCACAAAAGTCCATAACAGTATTTCCATTATTTTCTGATATGATTTTTTTTTTGCCTATATTTTATCAAGTTAGCTTCTTCTATTCAGGCCTGATTTCAGACAAAAGGAATACAAAGTAGAGAAATCCTTTCTAAAAGAGATTGTAGCTTTTTATCTATTAAAGTATCTTTCTGTGTCCCAACACATTTTTCTCAGTCTGCTTTTCAGTGTCTGTTGTTTATTTGATCCAATGTTATGACATACAGGGGAGACTCACATGAAAGTTTCACCTGAAGAGTATGCCTGCTCATTGCTGAGGAACCTTACTAAAACTGCCTTCCTCATTATTCACCAAAGTCCTCTTGCTGTTCCAGATACTGCTTTCGGAGCATGCTATATTAAAGCAAAGGCTAATTATAACTGTTGCTTCACATTGAAAACGTAGAGTGAGTAGTTATTTTACTAAACTAGTACCAGTGGGCATCACAATAGGCTAGGACAAAGAGGAATGATTGATTTTATTTTCTTGCTTTTCTAAATATAATGTTGTCCAAGCATTTATATATGCAATGTTCCATTTTTCTTCTGCTTCATTAAATGGGCCCCCCCCAACGCACAATTGACAGTTTTGAAAAGGAAACTACAACTAGCATTAAATATTCTTGAACAACATTATTGTATTAAGTTCTGGCATGGTTTGCCTAAAGAGATTGTGGAATATCGTTCACTGTAAATTTGTAAGAAAAAGTTAAATTGTCTGTTAGGAGTAGTCTAGGTGTAACTTGCTCCTTGCCACAGTAATCAAATCAGTGATTCCCAGGCTTTCTAGTCTAGCAAACCATTGTCAGCTCTTAGGACTCCTCTACAGACCACCAGACCCCTTTAGTGTCAGTGATTGTTGAAAACGTAACAAAGACAACGCTCGCTATGATTTCATAAATTACAGTTTGGAAACCACTAGACATAATGATGGCTTTGGTTCCCTTCAGCTTTATACTTCTGTGGTTCTGTACTGTTGCCATAATTCCAGGGCAATGGTAGAGTAAGTTTGTGATGATATATGATAATAACAACTGTCTGAGCTGCAGCCCTTACTACAGTCTCATTTGCTTGCCTCAGAGAGACTGTTTGCCCAGGAAGGTCAGCAGGTTGTTTGCTTCCTGTTGAGCTAATTGGCAGGGTGACAACTACTGCCTGCCAAGCAAATGCATTTGTTTAATCTCTGTTGGTTGTGGATAAAAACCACCAATAGACAAAAGAGGCCTTTTTTTAATGAACTGATTTAGAGCTGGGCAAAGATGGGTTCTCTTCTTAAACCCCAAAGTATCAGTATTAGCCGCTGTAGATGCGTACAAATGATATACATCCAAGCTCAGTTTGGATCCCTTTCTTTGCCTGACAGTGCAGTAGTAAGAGAGGAGAGCTATTGATCTCAGTATAACATGAAAAGTTTCCCAGAACCAGTGGATTTGACGTCCATAGTTATGTACTTAAAAGCTGATGCCAATTGATGCAAGACTGAATTGAATATAGGAGAGACGAGGAGCTTCCTCAATTGATTTAAGATGTGTGAAGCTGGTGGACAGTACCGTTCCACTTCCATGTAACAGGTGTATGCAAGGCCTAAGGGAGTCAGCACAAAAGTTCTTGTTAGTGTTCATGGGCTTTTGATCAAGTCCTAAAGACAGAGACAAGACTTAAGATGTTTTGACTTGGAAACGAAGGCTCTGGTGCAATTACATAATTTCTATTACTCACATTTAAACTGATGTGTGTTATTCATCATGCTGATCAGAACATACTCTGCATCACTGTACTATTTCTAGTTTGATGATTGTGATAAACTTAGTAACCTTTTTCAGCCTGTGAAGTTGTGTACTTCTTTCAGATCCTTCATTTAGCTTGGAAAAGTGCTTTTTAAGTTTTAAAGGACAAAATTTATGTTTGTTTTTTGCTAATTAGAGATCAGTGGGGGGTAGTGGTATTCTAAAAATATAGAAATACTTTTAGTACTGCTTTGGCTTTGCCTCTTTCAGAGATTTCCATACTCTCCATTTGTATGTAATGTGCTTGTTGTTGCCATCTCTCTGTAATAGAGGGCTACCTGTTTGGTATCCTTAGGATTTGCAGGTTTTAATTAGAATGGATTTATGTTGATTAGAGTTGATGGGATTGAAATGCCATGTAGTTATTAATTTCCTAGTTTTAATTTTGCTACTTAGTTATACGTTACCAAAAATATCTTAGAAATATATTTTTTTTCCTTTGTAAAGTGGCAAAACAGAGAAATAAATGCATTGCAGCATGCTGTCATTTTGCAAATAAACTTCTGGCAGATCCTGACTTTTTAAATTCTATGAATGCCTATTGAGCTGGATGAAAATGAAAAGAAATATTTGCAGTCAAATTTTCTTAGATTTTCTTTGAAAACTGAAATAAAACTTGTGGGAATTTCTGTTAAGGTTTGCTTGTTTTCTTTTTACATTTAAAATGTCAATGAACGTAATTCCTTGAAATTCCAAAATTTGAAAATGTCCGTTATAATTTTCGTATCTGTAGCATATGCAGTACAGACCTAGATTCTGTACAGAAGTTGATATTAATCAGCTCATGGAATGCTATTTCCGTTTTTGCAGGTAGGAAAGTGAGGCATGAAATAATCTGTGGTCTAGTCCAATAGTCGTTACAATCAATCTAAAGGTGTATCTTTAGATCTCACTCTAATGGGATAAGGCCTTATGCAGAATGGACTAGCTTTATAGGCTGCTCATCTCTGCAATGATGAATAAAAGCAGTAACAAAAATCCCAGAGGAGAGAAAAATTCAGATTATCCTCTTTCCAAAATTCCCATGCTGAGCCCATTGAAAATGAAGATAGTAAACCACAGCACTGAGATACACAAGTCCAGTTGGCAGAGTTTTGGACTAGGAATCAGGATTCCCAATTTTTATTCCATGCTATGTCATTGCAATTTTAAGTAGTTGCTTTTCTTCTATTTTTCCTTCACTCTTGCTTGCATTTTTTTGGGGGACTGTATATTACTCTGAATATATGGGAATCAAATGAAGTCCTGGTCTTGATTAAGAGCTCTGGGTGCTACCTTTATGCAAGTGAATTATAATAGCTAAAGATAAATATGGTCATAGAAAAGAGGTACAGTTAAGAGAATGTTTATATTCAGTGTCCACATTCCTAAAACTTCAGGGTAAAAATTCATGCAGAAATCTATCATAAAGATAAATTCACAGCTTCTTTCAGCTTGTCTCTTCTTTCTGTAATAAAACCCGTTCCTCACTGAATGCAAGACCAGTGAACTCAAAATTTGTTTTGATAGAAACATAGCAGAGCAATGTGCATTCCACAGTGTGTCCAAATAATGCCAATTGCTGTAACAGTACATTTCGTACAGATTTAAGTTCTGTCCTTAATGTTATGTCTGTCTGGAGACAGCTGTTTGCAGAAAACCGGCTAAGCTTGATGATAAACTTGTCCCAGCATATTTAAAAGTACTTGAAATAAGGTATAAATGAAGATATCATATGGACTTGTCTCAGAATGCCAACCACGTGAATTTCTATCTGCTTCAGTCCTTATTTTAACTTTATTATCTGGTTTGCTGTCACTTGGAATTCTGGTCAGCTTTCTCCAGAGGGGAATTTCCTAATGGAGAGTGGTCTCTTGCATTTCTGTGTGAAGGAGCAGAACTGTGGGGAACCTCACTGTATTGGTGTAGGCAGACAAAGTGAATCAGCATTCTTCTTTAGCTGCTGATTCTGTGCCCCTTTTTTGGTCTGTACTTGCTCGTGGCTGTTCCAGCCTTTGGGTTTTGGTGAAGGAGAAACTCTGGTGGTTAATAACACTACGTATCTTCACAGGGGACCTCTTGCAGTGTTACTGCTTTACATCAGTGCCAGTAGGTTTCCAATTTGGTCCAACCTCAATTTAAGGAAATGTAAATGTATAATCTTTAAATAATGGCTCTCTGAATGACTGGACAAACTCAATAGATTGGTAATAGTCTATGCAGCTTTTAACTTAATTACAAATACAGCTGATAATGTCCAACCTGTAGATGTCTGTTTGGTGGTGTAGAGTTGGGAACTGGTTAAATACCTCCCATATCCTTGATTCTACCTCAGCCAATACTAAGAGGAATGTCGTGTGGGCATTGAGGAGCCTGACAGATGAATTGTTCTTTAGCTCTCAAAAACAAAAGGTGAAGATGTGGTTGGAAGCAATCGGTTTCTTGCTTCAGTTGCAGCGTGTATTTTCTTGATAGAAAAAAAAAAAATCTAGGCTTTGAGGGTATCCACATAGGAATTTTCACTAGAAAGACAGTAGTTGCTGTGACCTATATGACATTGCTATTAATTATGCATTATATATGCTGCTCTTCGTATTTGTTTTTCATTGTGAGGGGCCTCTTCGCTTCTCAGTTCACATGTATGACTGTCATTAACATTAATAAGAATTTAGGTGTTGTAGAGTGATTGTCAATCTATTTCGATATCCTTTTCCAATACTTAACAGTATCGCATGCTTCAAATAAAGGCAGAATGTCGTTCTTGTGGCCAGCATGTACTTGAGGATCCTGATATGTTTCACATAGAATTACACACTGAAATTGCTTTTCTATGCTCTGGATAGCAAACCATTTTTGCTCTGAAGCTTGGAGACTGTAATATAGCCAAGCTATCTTAATTGCTTAGGCTATTCTGATTCATCAAAATAGTTGATTTTTTTATACAGCAAAGCTGTTGCAGCTATCCTGCAGCAGGGAATTCCACTTGTAAGTTTTGTGAAAGACTGGTCTTTTATCCTGTTTCCTTTATAATAAAAGGAGTAATAGCTGTGTACAACTGACTTTCTTTTGCTATTTTTGTTAGTAGATCAAATTTCTCCCTGAAGTAATCGGCTACAGTTCAGTTGAATTAATGTTATTTCTTCCATTTGCATCATTGCATAATTATTTTCTCAGCCTTATCAATACTTTTTTTCTTTTTAAATTTACATCATACTAACCAAAATATAATTGCATGCCCTGGTCCAATGGAGATGCCTTGATTAAGAAAAATAGCAGTTACTAAGAATGATGGTCACACACACATGATTAAGAGCAGAATTTGACCTCATATAGGATAAGATTTGCACAAACCCCCTAGTCACTGGCCAGTTCTTCACTCATTTTGAGTGCCCTTTATATTGTGTATGGGGAACAGACTTAAAAGCTGTGTTAATGGAAAATCCAATTGACACAACTGAATCAGGCCCTATATGCTTAGTGTCTATTTGAATTAGATGAATAGCTTCTGTATACTTCTGCTAGTGTTATGCGGGATTAATGTTTTCTGGTTGTTTTTTTTTTTCTTTTATTACGTATTCATTAAGAGTACTGGGACAATTTGAGTGAACCCTCATATTTGGGAGAATGGGTCCGTGATACGGAAAAAGGTAAATTAATGTTGTCTCTGGAGTGGACCCAAACTCTGTAGGATATCTAAGCTTTTTCACTCTTTGGATTGAGGTATTGTACTTCTCCAAACTTGGTAGCTTAGTCAACAACTCTGACGTAGAATAAAGTGAAATGTAAGTGCTATGAATGCAGGAGTTGCCTTTCTAAATGAAAGTAAATTCTTGCAATCGTTATTTGAATAGATCAGGGAAGTCAAACAAAATATATGCAGAAGTGGCTCTAGTTAAGACTGTATTTTCTACACTGCCTACAACTAATATGTTTGTATCTGATTTGGACACTTTGTATTGTTAGAAGGGAGTCATGCATAAATGAGGCCAACACTATTATTCAGTATTATTAATGATGTTGTCTACTCTTAGTTTCTCAAAAACTAGAAAACTAATAAATTTTACATATTGGAAAAAAATCACAGATAAATCAAACAAATATATAAATTCTTTAAAGTATTTAATATGTGTTAAGAGGACAGAATGATGAATTCAATATTGAAAACCAATATCAACTTTACAATTATGTACCATTTATCATCACTGATTGCACAGACAGCATATTATTGCAGGGAACAGAATGATGTATAAACTAAAACCCTGATTGGTTTTATAAAAAACAAGTTAAAATTCATGTTATATCTGAAAAGCATTGTTTTTCTTTTTCAAGCATTATTTTCAATAATAATTGTTCGTTCAGACACAAATTATACATATTTAATTTCTTGAGCTTTAATATTAAATGTGTAATAATTTTAGTGTTGAAAACTGATGCTTTTACAAACAATAACATGATTCAGTATGCTGTTATTTTCTGAGGCCCAATTCTCCTTTAAGAAAAAAGAACATACGGAAAATGAAAAAGTGGATAGGAACTAGTTTTGAATTGGACATGTAAAAGCAAGCAAATAAAAGTAAAAATGCTCTTGAAAGATGACTTGACATTGAAGAGAAAGCATGTACAAGGGGCTGTTTCTTACTCAGCAGATCTTCCAGGGTAAAATTCTGCCTCCCCCAAAAGTCAATGGCAAAGCTACCAGTGACTTCAGTCTTTTTGAACTTCCATTGTCTGCGCTGAAGGACATACCTGCTTACCTTTATGAAAGAGCTGCGCTTCTTTAAACTCCTGTCACCCCAGCTGAGCTCTGGGAGAGGGAAATGAATTCTTTTCTGCCTCACACTTTATCAGCAGAATTATTAAGCAGTTTTCTGTTGCAGAGTCACTCTTGTAATGCACTCTTGCCTCTTTTTTTTTTTTTCCCCCAAATTCTTTTCTCAGTTTCATGTTGGTGCTCAGGTTGCATGGAGATAAGCAAAGATATCATTTCACCAAACTGAGGCTGTGCACCCATAACTGAGAGTTATTTTGTACTTCCAAATTTCAACAACTCATTCTGGTTTATGAAAGAATCTAGCTAAGCTTGAAGATTCAGCTTGTTTACAGAGTTATAACTCTAGGCTGGACTCATTGAGTCAACAATAATAAGAAAAAAAGCCAAACCATCTTTTTATATCTTTATTTGTAAACTGCGCATTTTAAAAACAGAACTGCTGAACTAGAACCAGTGTGATGCAATTTAATGCTGTTTATACTGAATGTCTTTTTAGAGGCAGGTTGCATTTAAATAGAGACCAATAATAAATTATTATTATAGCAGTCACCCTCAACTGTAAGACACATCCATAGCCAGATTCATTGACATTTACTAATGTCTACTACCCTTCAAGTAGACAACCATATAGCAGAGAATATCAGAACTACACTTTCCAAATGAAATTACTGAGCAGGATGGGATTTCACATGAGAAAGAGGAGCTGGGCTGCATGCTTTGTCTCAGACATCTGTAAATAGTCATACAACAGTGTAATATCTTGGGTTTTTTTGATGTCCAGGGCACTCATAGTTTGACAAGACGCTCCTTTTGGAAAGTTTTAAAGAGAACTCTGAAAAACAAAAAAAAAAGGTTAAAAAAAAAAAATTGTAGCAGCAAGCTGGCCCAATTTATTTTATGCAGACTGATTTTGTCTCCATGCATTTCAGTCAGAATCTTACCTTTTAAAAAGAAAAATCAGGGAGGCTAAGTAGTTTCCTAACTGGAAACTGGTGACAAAACTGAGTCATAAACAATGCCATCGGTATAGAGCAACTGGTATTTTTAATATTCTTAAACAAACAACAAAACCTAATTATCTTTATTTATTCAGTGGATCTAGTTCAAATTTGATCTATTAAATATTGAAAATAATTTAATAAATAAACGATTGCTAATTTATTATTGATATTTGTTATTAGGATGTTTGTAAAAATAATTAAAAACAGGTCCAGAAAGATGGGGATTAATTCACCTCAGACACTAATAGTGCTGCAGATCCTGGGTAGGTTGCCTTATCCATAGCTAATGAAGAAAAACAGCCTTCTGGAGCTAGTGAGAGAGCAGGGAGCTGGGTTTGCAAAAAAGAGGTGGGGAAGCCAGCAGTCACTCCAGCATACAAGTATTCCCCACTGCCCTGTTCTCCTGGTTTAGGTGGCTGGTGCAAGATCTTGGGAAGGCTGCAAACCGGGACAATGCAGCAAGGGGAAGGTTGGGAACCTGGAGGCACAAAAGCAGTGATGGCAGTGGAGAAGTTTTTTGGGAGGCTGGGAGATTGCAGGGAGTTCCTTATGGAAACAGTGTACCAATTCTGGCCCAAACTATCTTTATGCATTTTGAAATTCTGCCATCACCTGCAGTCGTGTACTGGCATGTTACCAAGAAACACACAGTGCAGGACAAAGGATTTTGGCAGCCTCATATGTACATAAAATATTGTACAATGTGGGGATTTCTGGTGTGGCTACAATGACAAAAAAGTTCTATTGGCCATTTTGGTATGTTATCAAAAAGCGACTTGGTCTTATGTTTCTTACATACTGAGATGATTTAAAAAGCAGGAACTCAGCCAACATTATTATTCTAATTAGAAAATAATCAGTAATAGTACGTAACACAAATAGAGCATTTCATCTTGAAAAAACTATACAAGCATAAGATTGCTGGCTAAGAGCTAAGTTAGTGCAGCTGTTCAAATCACCTGTCATAAGCATTTTGGTCTAATGATTTTTATCATCATACATTTGTAACTTCTGGTATGTCTTTCAGGAAGAAAATTAGAACCATGGCGTGCAATTTGTTCCCTGTCTGATGCTTCTCTGAGCATCCAGTGGCACTGAGCCACCCTAAAAAGCAGCATTGGTGCAGTCGATTTGACAATACAAGGGCAGATGCTCTGGACAGTAGAGGATGCTAGAGAAGAGGTAAATTTTCCATCGTGCTTTTCCCTATCTATTAGCATCCCCTCTGTCTTGCCTGATATCAGCTCGAGCCAGCTTCTCTCCATCCAGGGGCTGCTTTAGGCAGTCAGGGAGCTGCATCTGTTTGCCTGTGTCTGCATGCCCCTACAACTGCGTGCGTGCGTGTAGCTGCAAACCGAGGCGTCTTGAAATGGGTCCAGAAGTTTGCATGATCTCCCGCTAAGCACATCCGTGGAGTTTGATAGGTCTCTACTCAGGAGATCCCGTTCTTTCAGCTGCAGGAGGCAGGGAGGCTTCTCCCCACCCCCACCCCGCCCCCCGTCTCCTACCCTGTGCTGAGCCGCCAAGTGTTTCTGCCTCAGCTATAGAGTTTGCTTCCTCGTTCCCACACGCGCTGTTCGGGCGGCAACCTTGGGATGTCAGGGTGTCGGTCTGATTCTTTGTCCTTTTAGTCTATTTAAAGTATTTTAATTGAATTGGGCGGAGGAAAAAAAAACCAAACGCATACACAAACCCCAAGACTTAAGGACTAGATCCCCCTTCCCCCGAACAACAAATGGTTAAATAAATAACGAGATGTCAAACCAGCCATCACCAAACGAATAAGCTAAAAATCAGCGTCAGCGCCGCAGGAAACGGGAAAGTTTCTGCGCTCTAAAGCTGCCCCGTGGTACCGTGCGTAAATGCAAGAATCCAGGGGGAGCAGAGCGCGGCCCCAGCCCGGCGTCTGCGGGAGCCGGGGCTGCACCGGTGCGCCCAGCCCTGCATCCCGGAGCGACGGCCCGAGAGATGCTGCTGTGACTTGGTTCTGCGCTGGGAAATGAACGGCTCCGAGCCCCCACCCCCGTCTCCTCCCTCCCACCATCCTTCCCTCCTCCTCCTCCTCCTTCCCCCTCCTCCGGGTCCTGCGGGGAGGCGGGTTTAAGGTGGGTCGTGTGGCCGCGGTAACTTTCCTAACAGAGCCAAAGAGGCGCCCGGAGTCCCCCGCAGCAACATCGCCTCCCCGTCCTGGGCAGCGGCACCAGCGCGGTGCACCCGTGCGAGCGGCCCCGGCTCGGCTGTTGCAGTCCGGGCTGCCGCTCGCCGCCTCCCGCCGCCGCCGCCTCTCGCAGCGTCGCGCTGCAACCACCGCAGCCCCGCGGATCCGGTCCCCACGGCGGGGCTCCGGCCCCGGGTCCCGCCGAGGTAGGTGCGAGTCGGGACAGGGGCTGGGCGCTGCAAGGGACGCGGTGCCGGAGCCCCTGTGTCTGCAGCTGCGGCCCCCCACGCCCCGTTTATTCCTGGAGCTGCTGCTGCGGGACAAGAAGCTTCCTCTGCACCCTCTGGCTGCAAGGGAGGAAGCCCCCTTCCCTGCTCCTCCTGGAACTGCCCAGGCATCCAGGACGAGGCGGGGGAAGGCAGTCTCTCTCCAGCCTCCCGTTTCTGTCCTTTCCCTCGATCTTTCTTTGGGTTCTCGTTGGTGATTTTGGAAGTGCCGATATGCGCGTGGGTGAGATCTTACGGCTTTATTAGGACTGTCCCCTATCAGCGCTTCTCTCAGAAGCCGCCCCCCCAGCCCCAGCACCCTCCACC